>SNQJ01S0003547.1:0-15245 GCA_010110895.2 Picea sitchensis | reverse complement strand
TGAGTTAATTCTTCCATTGTTTGCTCGAAAAGGGGTTGAGATTTTGGGTAGAAGGTTAAAAGTTGAATCTTAAGGGTCATTTTCTGCGTATAAGTTTAGAGCCCTAGCTTATTAGTCCGTAGGGTAGAATACCCAACAACACATTTGCAGGTGAGATCGAAGTAGTATTTGTGGATGTGCTATGGATATATTGAACTTCCACATCCTTCTTAGTCTTGCGCAGTCCAGGTGTCTCCGGCATAGCTTCAGGGCTATCCACATCGGACATCTTTGCGGGGTCTGTTGCAACAAGGAGGTCCACCGACCATTCCTTGGTAATCTGCTCCAAGTCTTCTTCTGTCAACTTATAGTATGACTGGAGTTATTGTTTGTGCTCATCAGTGCATGCTGTGATATAGGTGAAGTGGCAGTCTACGTTGAATTTGATCAAAGGTATAAACCTATGAAGTGTGTTTGGTGTGAGGCACGGTGTAGAATGGATTTCATTATTCAATTGATTGCAATAAACATGGAAGATGCCATTGGACTGCCACTACTTGTTCATGTCGCTGGAGTACCACAACGTACAAAACTTCATGGCCAATGGTTTGAAGGGTTCAATCTCCGAAAAAGTGGCACCTTCTGGTAGCTCCCAAGTGATTAAAGTGATGAGTATGATAAACCAACTAAAGTGGAAATCATACCCTTGGTATTGCACCTGTCTACAGTTAAGCTCTAGATGATTTACAAGGTACTTTGCCCAGTTCATTTGTATTCCCTCCGCACACTTCCCTACGAGGTCAACTACAAATCCAGTCACCTGTGTGGGTCTATTTTTGTGGACTAACTTCCCTACGATCAACTGGCAACCGAGACGCACTCTTTCATTCTCAATGGAGGCTACCTTGTAACCTCACATGCCCTTCTCTATATCTCCATATGTGTCTTTTATTCATTGGGCGAGAGCGATATCTGTGGTCTTTCCAGGGTAAAAATTGTGTGGATCAGGGCCCTGCATAATTATCCCTGTGATCCGATTGATCAGAATCGGATCCACTATGATGCAGTGGTCCAACCATAAGTATCCTCCGTGGTAGCAGGACAACAAATATCTGACACATGCATTCACTTCCTGATGCCTCCCTAAATGAGGAATCTTCATTACATTGAGGAGAGTTGACTGCGCAAGGTTATGGGTCCATTGTTGAGGGACAATCTTTGGGTTCATCCCTTTTTTGATAGTTAAGTACTTGTGCAAGGCTATCATACTATAAACCTTGCGATCTCCAAGGTTAAAATCACTAAATTTCAATGTTGTGAGCTTATCCTGGTCAACACAAACTGGGTGCACCCCTTTCGGGAGGTACGCAATGACCACATCATAGTCGAAGTCTCTGGGTACAGTGTCTTGATTAATTGTGCTACTTAGTGGTGGGATATACTTAGACAAGATACTTGGGATCATCTTCACAGTGGCAAAGCCATTTCTGAGCTTAGATCATCTTTTCGAAGGTAGTCGGGATGGTCCTGCTCGAGCAGTGGAGGGGGAAGCTGGAAATTCTCTCAAGGACAATGCATGTACACCTGTAGACATTCCTCGCTTCGAAATGACTCTCTCATTCATTAAGTCAATTAGAAATTCTTCAATGATTTTCTCAGCAACGCTGAGATCGTTTGACATACAAGCTTGGGTCAGCTAGCTCGGGTGCGAAAGGAATTTAGAGAAAACAATGAATAGTATGGGAACAAGGAAATGATCTCAAGGTGATTTAATGTTAGGTTTCGTGCTCAAATGATCACTTAGAAAAAAATATTCTCGATGCGTGGCATGATGGACTAAGTAGGGAAACTTAGTAACGGTTTGCTGGAAACGGTTATGATCCTTCATTAACTCTTGTTTGACCTGTTATGGTGTTTTTCAACGGTTGGATGATGTCCCTTTATTAATTTTCTGCCTGTTCAGAGCGGAAGTAGAACAAATATATTGGCCCCAACAACTATATTGCTTCTTCATGGAGAATTACTCTATGTCGTTGTTCCGATATCTCGGAAAAGTTCAAATTCTGTAATTTTTTTGTCTCTGAAGTATCCTCTAGAACCTCTTGTAACCTTATAGTATTATCCCTTTTCTTTCTTAACTTTCTATCCTTCTTCCCATTGAGATTCGTCTCAGTAATTCTTTTACCATTCTGATGCTTATCTTCTGTGGTCTTAGTTACTTCGCGCTATTGAAAGTCTTTCCTAGGGTTCCTGGATAATACTTCCTCTGTATCAAAAATAGGTAACTCAATCTTCTACATATCCTCTAGTGTTCTCTTAGCTTCGACATTGGAGTTTCTAGTATTAAATATCTATGATCTTATCTTATGTTCTTCAATCAAGTGTGTGATCCTTCTGGTCATAAAGTCTTTTAACTCTTGCTTCTTTTGTTCCAAAACTTCTTCTTCCTCTTTTCGTCTGGCTTGTTCTCTATCAATACAAGGTTTTCCTATGAGCATGGTAAACAGGGCATTGTCTTCAAAAAATTTAATAATCTCAAAGTCTTCCTCTATCGAAGTTCCAGTCATAGGTATTCGGGCGAGCCTTCCACATAGGCTTACTATCTTTCCTCTGAATAAACTTCTCCCTCCTAGGGAAGGGATCATGGCAGGCTTTCCTATAGCTTCTCAAGTTCTTTCTGGCATAATGTTCACTTGTGTTTCTTCATCAAGAATACAGTCAATGTCGAAGTCCCCTATTCTTTCTTCGACTTGCTCGTTTTCTTTGAAGATCTCTGATAGCCTAACATGTCGGTGTTCATTCAAGGTGTATTTCATCTGTAGCAATATATTTTCTGATTCCTTCTAAGTTTCTACTATTTCTGGATCTGCCTTAGGGTTTTCTTCATTCAGATTCATTCTTTCAAGCTTAACAATCATTCTAGGGAAATCCAACACTTCATGGTCCAAATCTTTGCAACATATACAACTAGGTCTTCCACCAGCGAATTCCTTAGCAATATGTCCCGGTCTTCTGAAACTGTAACAGAGGGTTAACCGTCTCTTTCGTTTAAATGTTCCCCAACTTCTTCTGTATTGCACACCAGGATCATGGTAGCTAGCCTGCAAAAAACTCTTTCTAGGATCCTGCATCCACTTGTTAGTCCATACATTCTTTTTATGCATAGGTATAACATATCTATCATTATACTTATCAAATCTATTCATATCAAACTTTCTTTCATCTATTAGTGCCCTAGTTTTGAGGCTAGGACATAATCTAACAAGCATACCTAGATCCATGCTTTAGAAACAAAAAATTTCACTTATCTTAATTCTACAGAGCACAAATCTTTCATATCTAAAAACTTTTGACTATTCTTACCTTTATTAGAGGACAAAGCTTACAAACCTTACCTCTTTTCTCCAGATCTGACTTCTTTCTTTCAGAAATTTCCACTTTTACTTTTCTTAGAGCACAGAGCATTCATATATCGCTTCTTTTCTTCAGATCTGATCTTATTCCTGGCACAAAGCTTCATAGGTTGAGTAAAAATATGTGCACTAAGGAAAAAGATCTATGCACAGAGCTTTCTTTTGCACAAAGTTTCTTCTTCCTCAGTTCCCAACAATCACAGTTTCAGGTCCCGGCAACGGAACCATTTGTTGGCACAGGGGCAGACCCAGGGTTCAACGCTCAAGGGCGCACCAGCAAAGCCCTAAATACCGGCCCTTTTGGCAACACCTGCGAAGAAGATGAAGTCTCACCCGAGGTAGAGGAATGAGTGGTTGCAAGACTTAGGTGTCTGGAACCTTAGGTAGGACACATATTTGTGATTATATCCTTTACAGAGCACTTAGCACCGTTCATTCATCACTATTCACCCTTATTGTACTTCACAGATAAGATAGAACGTCACAGTACTTGCTCAGATATAAGATATTTCAGTGCTTAACAACAACAAAACATATTAGATCCTATAGATCAGCATTAAGCATCCTCATACACATCATATATACTATTCATATACATCTAGTGAATCACAAAGCATAAGCAAATCTATCTAATCATGGCATAGCATTTAGAAAGATAATGAAAACACAAGGAAGCAACAACACAAAGAATGACACACAGGTTTACATGGTTCACCCCCACCCTATGGCTACATCCACAGAGTCTTCTTCTTCTTTATTATCTTTGGTCAATCTGATTACAACACAGAGCTCAACTTGTACTCCACATAGGACAGGAGATCTACGTGCACCTCACCAGATCCTCCTTCCCCAAGTAGATCTAGCACATAGCCTTCTTACAATCCATGCACTCAGCACTTACATCACTTGCACTCAACTCTGCAATCCTTTTACAATCATGCATAGAGTATTTACATTCAATCACACAGATCTAATTACTAACACTAAGCCATCGACCCTTCTTACATTTCCTAGCTACTTATTTATAGTTTACAACATAGGCCTAAACATGGGTAAACCCATGGGCCGACATCCCTTTCCCATTACATTAACTCAAAACCCTAAAATTGCCCCAAAAGTGGGTCGAGATCCCGTGATATCTGCTTCGCTTGGCGCTCCATCTTTCACAGGGTGTCGATGTCCAAAAATGGTCAAATATGACCATGTGTTCCTCAAAACTTGGTCAAGGGCCAACAAACATAAAGAGGGAGAAACTATTTGAATAATTGAGCGTATAATTCAAGGTGTTTTCTCCATGCAATCAACATCATAATCATCCATTTCCTGTAGATAGCAAAATCGATTTGATATTTAGATAGCAATACTTATTTTTTATTCAAAAGAGATTGGGTACATAATCATAGATTTTGTAGCTAGTCTTATTATTAGAAAACGAAATAAAATTAAATCTTCTTATTTTATTTTTTATAACATAATGGAATAAAATAAAAATAAAATCATTTTACCATTTAGAAATTAGAAAAAGAAGGCTCTCACAGTTCATAATTTATAATAGCTTTGAAACTGGTTGTATTTTTTATTATAATATTCCTGGACTTCTTGGATATTTTCTTTTCCCACTCTTTGTGTACATTCAAGTCAAATTTATCTTGTTCCAATAGGTCATTTCCAGTAGCCAAGCATTTCACTTGAGCCTGTAAGAGCGAAATATCTCTATAATAATTCTCTATCTAGTCAAGGAAGATCTCACAGTGCACTAGGGTAATGGCAGACCGACGTGGAACACAGTCGACAACAGGTGCATCATTTTTACTTGTGGTTTGTTCCAGGTCATGACCGATACCTTAAAAACCTTCTTTTCCCTTAAGACACGGGGGTAAATTAGTCACGAAGTCATATTGTTCAACCTAGGTAATAACCTTTTTTCTGGGACATTGATTTTCTGGGTCTTCACGAGGCAATAAATTGTTTATCTTCTGATCTGAACACCGATCATCGATCTCGATCGGATTGGTCAAGATCAGATGATTACTCATTCAATTTATTAGTTTTCTAGAAATCAAATGACTAGCCTTTTTATTCCTAAAATTTAAATCCGAACTATGTTGTTTCTTTCCTCCAAAGAAATTCTTCACAACAGGTTTATCGTTATTGTTCGCATTGGATTCTTTCATAGGCATAGGGTGATATTTCTCTTTTAATTTAGTAATTAACTATTCCAAATATATTGTAAGTGAAAATCTACATGGTAATTCCTTATTCATAGGGGCTTCATCAACAATAGAAGATGGGCCATTGAATTCAGAGCCATCAAGTGAATTGAGGACCTAGATTTCGATAATTGGTTTGTCTAAATTGGGGCTTACAATTAAATGAAGGTTGACTATATCATCAACCTGGGAGAATCCATTCCATATCAGGAAACACTCCCAACTATCACCGACATGTTACAGGTGAGAAACCAACAGTATCTTAATGAGTCCGTGATGAAACAAACTAGACAAAGAATTTATGCGTTGTCGCTTATAGTGCTTGGCCATTTTGTAAAGGCTCATTAATAGGTAAAAGGAATATGAAAATCAAACCCTATAAAAATCATAAGCAACCAAATGTGTTATAGAAAAACCATCCCATACCGGCCTTCACATGTGACAAATTGTTTTAAAATTAAAACGAAATTGTGTCATCTAGGTTTTAGAAAAGCAATGGGAATACCTTTTGTATAGAAAGTGGATTTGCGAGAAGCAATGAATAGACTCCATGGGACATCCTCTATCTTAGCATTCTTAAACTACTTTTCTCCTTTCAATGGAATTCATGTTTCCCTTCTTATGAAATCCTCCGTTATCTCTAACTGTACATCCCCGACCTTAGCCCTAAAACCGTCAAAAGTTTGTGCAAAGGCTTTTGCAACCTGGAGATTGTAGCCTTCGAACTTCTTGAGGAATACATCCCACCCATGAGCCTTCAAGTCATCCATAGAGTCATCATGGGACAAGAGAGCTTGGAAACCGTTCGACTCGATACAAACCACGGGTGCCATTACCATTGTGACAAGGATACAACAGATATCACAAGGGATAAGTTTAGGTTTCCAACGGACGATCACTAGAGACAGATCTAAGAGAACTGTAATGACACAAAAAATGAAACATTTTGGGACTGTCATATCTTGGAAATAAGATTTAGGGAAAACGAAAACCATAGGGCTCGTAAAACTAAGAACAGTTTCCCACAATGAGTGCTAAACCCTCCATAGTACAAAACCCCAATTCGCATAATGAATGATCTCATTAATATTCATGCCAGCAAAGTGAATTGAAAATGTAGGTACAACATGCCTGTACCAATTGATATGAATGTTGATATGAAAATTTAGTTCATGAAAATTATATCAACTATTAACCAAAATATTTGTGCATTCAAACATTTCACAAATTAAATCAACAATAAACTATAGAACCAATGAAGTCACATACCCATAATACAAAAATATTTCGATAATGTATTAATCAATAAGTTTATAAGACTTGAGTTTTAACCATATATAGGTGCCTTCTAAAACGATATTTCTAAGGTAAAAAATATGTAACCAAGACCATGTTTTATATTTAAATTCATGCTTACAGTCATGAATTTAAAACAAAACAAACAAAAATGCAAACAAAAAAACTCAATAGGATAAGCTTAACCCAATCATTTCTTCGAAACTTAGAAACATAAACATTTACAAATGGAAGGTGATGGAAGCTACAGAAAGGTATAATCTCTTTGTGAGAACTTTGATTATGATAAGAATCGAAAATAATGGGTGGCTGCCAACAATTTGGAAGCTCGCTGGTAAAAAGAGAACACTAGAAGGAAATCGAGCTCAATGATTAATGCATGGAATGAATAAAGTCCAATGGACTTGTTGCAGCTGGAGTTCTGGAAGCTGCAATTCTAAAACTTCCTGGTTTAGTGCATTACAGCCCTGGAGAGAAGTGGAACAACCCGAGGGACTGCATGGCAGAGAAAGGGGTTCATTTCTTGCTTGTTGGTTGGAACTACTGCCAGAAATATAAATTTTGAATATCATTATACATGTTTTGGGTCGGAATGCCTACATATACATGTTTAATTTTAGGCGAGAGTTCTTGTGTATATAAGAGATGGTTGGATTGTTTGTGTGGATTAAATCCAAAGAGCCTAGATTTCTACTGTTAATAACATTGGAATGGTGTTGTTCACTGAGGAAAATGCCAAAATAAGGGGAGGGGGATGTAACACCCCGATTTTAACCCTTATGAACTATAATGTATTATGCAATTGTGACTTAGACTGGTGAGATGGTAAAGTTGAAAAGGGGCTAGAGTGCCTAGGAAATGTAATACTTCATATACATTAATAAAATACACCACTGGCTGCAAGATGGACAAGGACAAAAGAAATAGGGAGCTATGCTTCCATGAGAGAGGGGGATTATGGGGCTATGTATTTTTATTATTTTTTTATTTACCCATAATTGATTTTATGGAGAAAAGGGGTCACATGAGATTCTTGGGGGAGGCCATGTGGTTCTTGATAATCATGTAATTATATAAACATCCCTTGGGGGCTCTTTTGGGGAGTTCTTCTTCTTCTCTTTCAATCTCTCTCTCATTGTTTTAGGTTCACTTGTTCTTATTCAATCGTTGTTACAACCTCCTCACTCTTGTTGAATTTGTGTGCTCATGGGGGGTACATGGAAATAAATGGTTGGAGGAGGAGAGCCATTGCTAGTTGGCTATAACAAATTATTGATAATTCTAGGAGGGAATGGATGCCCGAGTGCATGAGATTGATGGAAGTTCAGAAAGAATTTTCCACATATGAGAATCCTTGGAGTTTCCAGCAGGGAGATTTCCTGACGAGTAGCACTGGATCCCTAGAGAGAAATGGAACATCCTCAGGGACTGCATGGAAGAGAAAGTTGTTCATTTCTTTGGCTTGTGCAGGTTGAAGGGGAAAGAGAGCTAGAAATATAGATTTGCTTTGTGTTTTGGAAACCAGAGAGCTAGTTAGAAAAATATTGTGTATATCATTTTTGGCCTAGTACCCGTCCTTGTGGATTCATAGCCCTGGCTCCGGGGTGACCTGCTATTGAGAGTAAATGAACAACAATTTCTATGATTGGGAGGACCATCCTTGGTATACAACCAATTGGTGAATGTTTACCTGAAAAGACAAGTGCTCTCTCTCATTTTTTTTTTGTATAATGTATATACCACTATGTATTTAATTATCTTTGAGATATGTATTTATAATGTTCATTTCTACTGGTTATTTGTTGTGCATGGGACATTGTTTATTTATTTTATGTTGTAGAATAGATCTTGATTAATTCATGTCGTTATTTCATGCTTGATTTCAGATTTAATGTTATTAGAATTTAAAATGAGTTCAGAAGCAAGTTTTTGGTGTAGTGTGTCCAACCTATAGGTGGTGGGGTACGTTACATATTGGTATCGCACCCAGCATGTGCATGGCTAGGTACGTTACAGATTGGTATCAAAGTCCAGCCTGCATATGGCTGGGTATGTTACAAAATGGTATCAGAGCCCAACATGTGCATGGATGGAGTATCATGCCCAGCCTATGCATGTCTGGGTACACTACATGAGGATTTTTCATAAAGTTTTTCCAAACTTTGATCATGGAAATATATATTCACTTGAAAAGAAGGAAAATATTTGAGAAAGACACACTTCTTTAGAAGATTTTAATTTCTCATGAAACATCAGAACTTTGGTACACTAAGCCTGTCACTCTGTAACATTAGTTCTGAAGATGGAAGAACTGAAGAGGAAATGAAGGAAAAGGATTTGATGGACAATGTAGTGAATTTATAGCCAAACTCCCCCTGAAGCACAAGGTTGTACAAATGAACTAAAAGTATTAATAAAATCAAGATGAGAGGTGCAATTCTCAATCAACTCCACCACTGAGACCCATCTAAATGAAGTATTACATGTATTAGATTTCACATGGATTAATCGTTTCAAGGTCAGAATGCATGAATATACTCTAATATTTTGGAAACACTCAATATATGATTTCTTTCTCGGTCCACTTTCTTTCCTAAATGCATGTCTTTGATCGTCATTTAGGCAAACTTTCATTTTTCAGTGGAGCAGATTTTGGGCCCAATTCATATCCTAATTATGCCTTCTTCTCTTCTCATTCTTTCCTCATCATCCTTTTCTTCTTGAAGCAACCCATTTATTATTTTATGTCCATATCACAAATCCTATTTTCATGTAATTACATGCATCCCTCTCACCTCATTTTTCTTTTACAAGTAGCATTTTTGCATTGGAGAAGGAACAAATCAACATGCATCTATTTCCTAGCTCATGAGAAGAATTAAGGGTCTATGTTTGAACATGAATCAAAACTATCCACACATATTCTGACAATGATTAAACCATGACTACATATAGTGTTTAATTAACGATCATCCTTGCATTTTGGTTGGCAATCATATCCTATGTAACAGAGGAACCATCCACACACTAAGTAGTTGCTCACGTGAAAGGTGAAGTGTCAAAGTCTAAAGGTTGAAAATAAAAAGAGATATCTCTACATATTTAGGTGCAATAAATATAAAAATATATCTCAAATGATGGAAGTCATCTCCTATCAAGCTAAAAGGCCACCACTTTCCCCATCCACTGAATTCTAAGCATGCATTAAATAAGCTAGGAAGGAATGGAAAGGAAAGTTTGACCAGACTAGGGGACATGCATATATCTTCGTTAGAGCTATGGATGCTCATTGGAAGTGGAAACAGGTATGTGATGTCATGGTGACTCCATCGGGGCTATGGACGCTCGCGGGCAGTGGAGAAACACTTGTGAGATATCTATATATGCACTTGGTGAAAAATCTTTACTTATCCTAAATATATATATTAGCCCCATGATGGAGATACCAACCCAACTCATCGACACAATTTAAGGAAATAAATCTCATCATAACCTATCCTCTATTTACAGCAGATGAGCTCTGCTAGGCGATATGAAAGCATCACCGATGAGCCCACCATGATGGAATATTTCAGGTAACTGTTGTGCATTGTTTTTGGAACTTCTTGTCTTAAAAGTAATTGTATGATCCTCTACATTTTCTTCTTATCAGTTAGGAAAGGCCAGCATATATTTTGGCTTCTCCTAGTGTTTCACCCTTTTCCACCCTCCTAATTTTCTTCTCTTATAGTCTCCCTAAGATAAAACAAATTGGGCCCCCCTCCAAATTTACCTACTAGAATCCTCCCACTCTCTCTCTTGTGTAAACGACTAATCCCAAGTTTCCTCACAGTCTCCCTGCCTTACCATTTCCAGTTCCTTCGAATCACTTCGGTGCATCGATTCACACTTCAAGGAGCTTTCTCTTTATGCACAACTACATTGTGTACTGGTGAGAACATACTTATTTCATTGTCGCATTGGTGCATCATTGATTCCTCCATTGATACATAGGTCACCACCCTTTGAATTTGAATAACACGCCAGCGTGCTTCCACTAAACCTCATTGTACACATTATTATTATTTGTGAAGTGCACATGATCAACTCTCACACATCAGTATTATCCATGTGATTATATTCACTACGTGCACGCCTTTCACCAACTAACTTCCTTCCACTCGTGCCAATGCATCACATATTGACGACACTCCCTCCTTTTAACTTTGTTTCACTACATATCGGCGAGGTTCAACTCTCCTTCACCCTTGTCTCCACCAAGTGTGTCGACGATGATCTTCTCCCTCTTGTCAATGCTGACTAAGTCATTATAGATTACCTTTATTCTGAGGCCTATTTCATCCTCCTTCCAACTCATATCCTTCTTGTTGCACTCCTCGGTCAATCTCCTAAACATTTATGTGACTAAGCTCTTCACGCCTAATTAGAACACTCGTCACTGATCACCTATTGTCCCTGACCTACTCCATATTACACTCGTAATCAAGTTTGTTGTTTCACCAATAACTTTCATTGTTCTCATCGTACCATCTTGTTTAGTTTGTGTTGCTTGATTTTATCACTAAATTTAGATTGTGAAAGCACTGTCTAGTGTGATATGGGTTATCCACAACTATTGGTCCTTTATTGGCTCTCAAACACACTTTAGAATAATTTTGGTCCTCGAAACTCGTAAAAAGTAGTAAGCACCTTGAACGTCAATTGGTTGTTTTGGTGTATTTATTTGTGCTACTAACACATTACTTCAGTTTCAGTGAATGAGCTAAAATCTAATATAACATAGATAACACAACCACTGACATAATTATGCCGAAAGGCGTATACCTATTGGAGATGGGCACAATTATTGATCATTTAATCTTAAATTCTAATCTGATGGTTATGCATTGAAGATGCTGGTATATTCTTAGTCGTCCTCCAAAATCAATGGATCAAATTTAGTGTTGATAACTTCTTTGCATTTATAAATGCATCCGTTACCCTGTTTACTTTTTAACATTTACCTAATCATATTAAAAAATTACTTTAGCATCATATGATTGCCATGTTTAAATGATTAACTTTTGAAATTCTTCAGAGTTTAATTATCTAACTCAGTTAGAATTTCATTATCTAGCTGGATTTTATTTTAAAATGAATTTTTTTTTATCGGCCGTAACTCTTTAGACTTTCACCAACCGCGAGTTAGCAGCTGTGATAGTCTAATTTAAGTGAAGTATCTTCGATAACAAGACATGAATCTTCAATTTTTCCGCGGCAGTCAAAGTGAAAATTTCACCCATGAAACATGATAGTCATATGATTCGCAACACCATGATTCCAACACAACTCATGAAATTGAAGTGTGATGACGAGAAGTACGAGAACGGATTGCCTAGGGTTTCTCGCCCGACCTGGCCGCGTTGGTCATTACCCAGATTAGAAGTTGGTATGGCACGGTTAGCTGGCTCGCCAAGAGCGCATCTCTTACAACGCAAAAAAATGTACTCCGATGCGACTTCATACGAGAAATTCATAAATATTTAAAATTTCCTCCGACGACATTAGCAAGAGGTTACGAAGTGGGTTTCTCTCCTCCGCGCATCAATTGTTTGGGTAAAATATTTGTTTGTTTTGCAATCCAGGCTAAAGTTGATTATTTTTTTTTTAATTTAAATAACTTTTATTTAAATCAAATTTAAATTATTTTAATTACAAATATTTTTCTTTAATAGAAAATAAAACACAATAATAAAGAAATAATTTTTATATTTGTATGCGGGTTCCCACTTAGAATTTAGATAAATTGAAACCCTACTCTCTTTTGGATGACCTTTTAAGAGGAAACACATGTTCTCAACCATTAGGCTCACATAAACTGTGTATTGATTAATATGTTTAATATAATAATTAATTAATTATATTAGTTTATACATTACTACTAATACATTAATAATGTAACGTTAATGATACAAGTGTCCTTGCATCAATGTATTAATTAATTTACTTTTATAATTAACGTATCAACCACTTTTATAAAGTGATTGATGTAACACATTGATTAATTTATATATTAAAATACTAATACATTAATAATGTAATGTTAATGATACATTAATATATTAATGTAATGTATACATGAATATAGTAATTTACATTATTACTCAATATATTATTAAAGTAATAATACATTAATAATGTATAACAATAATACACAAATAAAATATTATTATATTAAAAAATTAAAATATATTAATACACCAAGAAATACTTTAAAAATACATTATTACAATAATACTTTAAAGTATTGGTTTATTAATTAATACATTAATAAAATATTATTAATTAAAACATTAATAAAATATTATTAATTAAAACATTAATATATTAATAAAATATTATTAATTAATCCATTAATAAAACATTCATACCTTAATAAAATAGTAAGTATTTAAAAATACAATAAAATATTAATATTACATTAATAAAGTAAAAACACATTAATAATATTTTTTTACATGAATACATTAAAGTATTACATGAAAGTATTAATACATTAATAAATTAATAATAAATTAATAGATTAATAAAGTTATAATATAATATTTTTAAAGAATATTAAGCCTCACCTTCAATAACATCGACTTTGGTTGAGTGCGGTTGACCATGATTAATATTTGTTGACCATAGTTGATCATGGTTGGCCATGAACATCGTTGATCATTACTATGGTTGACTATAGTTGACCATGACCATGGATGAAGAGGATTAGCAGATTTCTAAATAAAAATATCAACATAAGTAATAATGAAATGTTTACGTAATGGTTGACCATGGATGACCACATTGACCATGAACAAGGTTTACTGTGATAGACTACGGTTAACTATGGTAGAAGATGACTCCATGGTTGACCATGATTATGAATATGGTTGACCATGACCACGGTTTCTTATGTTTGACCATGACAATGACCATGACCATGGTTAACTTTGTTACACCTTGGTTGACTTTGGTTTACTATGGTTGACTATGGGCTGAGTAAGGCTGACCTTGATTGACTATAACCATGGTTAATTATAGTTGACCTTGGTTTACCATGACCATGCTTAATTATGGTTGACCATGACGATGGTTAATTTTATTAGAGCTTCTCAAACTTTGGTTTGCTATCATTGACTATGGTTGACCATGGTTGTGCATTAACATGATCATGATTGATTGTGGTTGACCTTGACCATGGTCGAACATGGTTAACAATGGTTAATAATGGTTTACATTTATTGTCCATGACACTCACCATGGTCATAGTTAAATTTGCTAGACCTTGGTTGACTTTGGTTTAGTCTAGTTGGCTATGGTTGACCATGGTTGACCTTGGTTGACTACGATTGACCATTTTTTACAATGGTTAACCATGTTTCACAGTTTTTGTCCATAGATTACCATGGATATCCATGAGAATGGTTGACCATGACTATGGATAACATTCACCATGTTTGACCTTNCGAACATGGTTAACAATGGTTAACGATGGTTTACATTTATTGTCCATGACACTCACCATGGTCATAGTTAAATTTGCTAGACCTTGGTTGACTTTGGTTTAGTCTAGTTGGCTATGGTTAACCATGGTTGACCTTGGTTGACTACGATTGACCATTTTTTACAATGGTTAACCATGTTTCACAATTTTTGTCCATAGATTACCATGGATATCCATGAGAATGGTTGACCATGACTATGGATAACATTCACCATGTTTGACCTTAACTACGACTATTGTTGACCATTACCTTAACTATGGTTAACTATTGTTGATCATGACCAAGAGTATGGTCTATTATGGTTGACTATAGTTTTCCATGGTTGACTATTGTTAACTATGGTTGAGCCTGATGTGGACCAAAGTTGAGTATGGTTGATCATAGTTGACTATGGTTGACCATGACCATGGTTGACTATGGCTGACCGAGGATGACTATGATTGACCATGTCCACAGTTGACTTTCATAGGCCATGTGGAGCTCATTATGATGGGTCATGTTGATTATGTTTAACGATGGTTTACTATGGCACTATCACATTTTGATGTTGATCATGTTTTGTTTGTCACATTGCAACATCAAGTTTTGTTCCTCACATGACATCGTAAGGTCATGGTCATCACATTGCAAAGTAGGGTTTTTGTTTGTGCCATAATGGCATTGCAATAGGCATATCACATTCTGTTAAGAACCAAACATCAATATAGCATATAAAAACCTCAGAAAAAGTACTCAACGCCTTGAAAAAGAGATAATTTCAGATAATAAGCCTCTTCGAGGGGGCAACCTCCTTTTACCCCACTTAAATGTTCAAGTACAAG
>SNQJ01S0003546.1:323389-371956 GCA_010110895.2 Picea sitchensis | reverse complement strand
ATGAATCTAAGTGATCTTCTTTGTCTACTGTTTGAACACAGTCATATAGAAGAAGAAGCTTTATATTACTGTTTTGTTACAGAACTAAGATTTATAGATCTGCTGTTGTTTTTAGAGGAGCTATTTATCATTGTTTAAGATCTTAGTTTTAGCAGATGATCTGAGTTCTCTTCTGCTTCTATTGTTGTCTGAAATATGGTTCTACTGTTGTATCTATAGAACTGCAATTACTGTCTATGATATGAACCTAGTTTATTTCTTATAGTCTGAGTTTACTATGGTATTGAATGAGCCTTGCCTAAACTGCTGTTAATGATTCTTCTAGATCTGCTATTATGGTTTTAAGATCTGAGATCTTTTATCTATGATCTGTGTTTGTCTTCTTCTGTCACTGCCTATAATAGATCTATCTCTATATGCTGTTTGTGCTTCAGATCTAAGTAGTTTTGCTTTAAATTAAAAAGAGACTGCTGTTTTCAACTTAACCCTAAAAATCTAACAATTCCTTCGAAAAAAAATAACATACGAGAAAAAATAACATCAAACCTTTGACAAAAGTTTAAATGAATAGTCTAAAAACTCAACAAATTTGTAGTGTCATGAACCACGCATTTCAAAGGCTTGAGCTTAGGAGTAGATAAATCTCAACGCATAAAAAAGGATATAAGATGGGTAGCTTCTTATAGAAACATTGTTGTTTTAATGTGTTAGTCCTATAACTCATTTCAATACGAAGACGGTGAAACACACTAGAGTAGCTTACTTTATTTCCTATCGTTATGCATGCCATATAGAGGGGATCAATGTAGTAAACAAGTTATGATATAGTATATGAAATGCAAAAAATATATGTAGTCTATCTCTTAGCAATGCCCATCATTCTTATGAAAAACTTGTTTTAAACGCATGATTTTGTTGATAAGAAACAAGTTTCTACTATCGAGGGGATCGATCTAGTAAACAAGTTATGATATAGTGCACAAAATGCAAAAGACGTGTGTAGTCTATCTCTTTGCAATGCCTAGTATTTTTATGAGAAACCTGTTTTGAACACATGATTTTGTTGAAAAGAAACAAGCTTATACATAAAAGCATAGAAAACAAATTAAGCATTCCCGACCATGCAACATCCATAACCTTTAGTAAACTTCAAAAACGTTAAGTAGGGGGCGATGAATACATTATGCAAGGTTTCTATCATCGCAATGTAAAGAAATTTTAGTCTAATTGTGGAAGAAACTCAATCCAATCACTTGACAATTTGTGCCTCAAGGTTGCTTACTCTTCTTTTTTATTTACTATAGGACATTGCATAATCAAATCTCAATCTAACAACATTTGAAAAGGTTGAAAATCCAAACAAGCAATAAAAGTGCAACTCTTACCTCTGTCATGGTATCAAGAGAAACTCTTGTTGCATCAAAGGTATGATTCTCAACAAGCACGATAATTGATGGCCATGGTTGTTGACTAAGAACTCGTTTCCATTATTATGAGTTGAACCTTCCAATAATGTTCCTTCCTTGTTGAAGCAAAGGCTAGGACTAGCCTAAAAATAAAAGTTGAGTTACCTGAAACGATTTCAATCATATTGTCACTTTCATTGGTAGCATTAAAGAGACAAACTAGAAGACCACTGAAAGATGGCAATGTTATTGAGTGAAACTTGAGCTAATATTGTCATCATTGGACAAAGAATACTTTAAACCAAGTTAAATTAGCATTCAATTTCTTCAAACATAGGCTAACATCTAACCTCTAAAAAATTGATGACCTATTATTGATTGTTCATGCAAAACCTAAACAAGTGTAAACTGAACTTTTGAAGCAAAAGTGAGTGAATCATGCAATGTAGGTTTTAACCAAATAAGTGATTAATAAAATCTGCTATTTTTGGATAATCTTTAAAATAGTAAATAAAGTGTCTCTTCCAATCATTCATGCTTTTTCAATTTTATGTTGTTCTCCCTTACGAGCAGGTGACTCAAACTAACCATTCACACATGTTAGTTATCACTAAAGACTTTGCTAGATGTTATTCAACATTTAATTATATTATTGTTCAATGATGAATCTAACAAATATATAGGATCATTCTAATAAAATTATTGAACATAAATTTATTTATTTTTATCTTTGTGTTGGTAGATATTGATGTTATTGACTGAATGACCGAAGGAGCAAGGATTGAAGGTTGAAGATGATACAAGCCTAAGTTTCCTCAATGGATAGGTATGAGGAATTCCTAGACTATACCAAAGACTCCATGGATGAGGGTTCCATCTTTGTCAACAAGCCTCCTAGCAAACAACATCTAGAAGAGGTTATGGACCACGAACGAGGTGACGTTTTGATATTTTTTGAGGGGGGATGAATAATGAAGTCTATAGTTTGGGAGGCAAGGTAAGCGCCAATAGAGATGATACGAACATCGAAGCACTGTCAAACCTGCACATGCAACAAGTCAAAGGAAAAACACATAGTGCGATGGGGCATATTTCGAAGTGGAAAGATTTAAATCAATGGTTAATGCCAATCAAGTCAGGCGTTCAGTGGTTTCGAGACATTTTTCTAGTTGAATAATCTAGAACATGGTGCAAACAAGCCAAGTCAAGAAGGGTTTACTAGTTTAGGGGTGAAGAAATCCCATACTCCATCCACGAGGGTTTTGGGTTTCGGGGAAGGAAGCTAAACATAGAATCACTATGTAGAGGACCACTGTCGAAGATTAGGGATAAGGAGAGAAGGCATCAAGCTCCAAGGAAGAAACCCAAATAAAGTGTAAAATTAAGGAAGGAAATTGTCAAAATGGTCGTCAGCAAAGATGTTTATCTTGAGTAGATAATGGAGTTCAAGGCCTAGCTTTGATAGGGCGTTTTCATGGCAAGCAAATGGTGGAGGAAACCCTCGTCTCGTGGTTGAGGTTGCACTGGGTATCGCTGAGTTATACACCTATATATATATATATATATATATATACACACACACACACACACACACACATAATAAACATAGGCATAGATACTATAATAATAATATAAAAACATAATAAAAATATAAATAAATAACAAATATAAATATAATATTTAAAGGCATACCTTTTCAATGAAAAGGCACAAGGCCCTCTTCAAGTTGTATTTGTATACGGGTCACCAACTATAAAAGCATCATTCAATTATCTCGTATTCAAATATACATTTATATATTTTTGGTCTATCCAACTAAAAGTCAAAATCCATAAACGCTTTTGCTACATTGGTATCAGATCCATACAAGACCATATGCCTCTCAGTCGTCATACGAATCACTACAACGTTGTCATCGTACAACAGCACAATCATACATCCATACTACAACCGTCGTCGTCATATAGTCGTCCATAATCATCATCGTGATACAGCAACCCACAACCTCGTTGTCGTACCAGTTATGTTCTCTACACAAGTTCCTCTCACACTGCCATTAGTACACCCCCGCGGGAGTCCATACACTTGTTGGTCATCCATACACTTTTGCAAATTGCCCATACAATAATTTCAAAGGAATTGTAAACTACAGTAGTTGTACCATGTGCGATTGTGGTCCAGAAATTTTTTAATGAAGCCATCAAAGAAAAAAACTAAGCCCAGTGATGAAAGAACTAAAGAATTGCAAAGCCAAAAGGAAGACATAAAATTTCTGAAAGTTTGTATAGATAGCATTAAGGAGGGCATGGACGAGCAACAGGAAGAATTAAAGGAAATGATCAGCAAGCAAGGAACAGAACATAAAAATACATTGGAAAGATTAAACAATACATTACACAATATAATTACAGAAAAAGGACAAGAGAAAAATGCCAGAGAGGAATTAAATAGTGAGGATACTATTAAGCTCAATAGAATAATGGAATAATGGAAAGATTGGACAAAATTGCACATGTTGCTTTACCAATCTCAAGTAAAGAAGTACAAGGGCTATCTCTCTTTGGGAATACAAGTAACCTAGGATTTCAATATATATTATAGAGATTACAAAAAATTTAAAAAAAAATACCGAAATATGACGAAAAAGACCATAGAGAAGCCATCATCTAAATCAACAAAATGGAGGGTATCTTTGAAGCGAATCCCCCACTCGGTGAAAGAGAAAAAATAATGACAACCTCCAATAATTTGGAAGGAAAAGCTTATGATTGGTTCTTATGGTGGTCCAGGAAATGTAACACTTGCTCCTTCCATTGGCAAAACTTCACTGATAAATTATTAAAAAGATCTCATGACGAAGAAGAAGATGATGTTTACACCAAGTCTGCCCATTTAAAACAAAAAGGGAAAGTAAACGACTATACACATGAATGGAGGTTATGGCATCTAAACAAACTAGTCTCTTAGATGAACAATTACTAAAAATATACATTGGTGGGTTGAAGGACTACATCCATAGTGAAATAAAACTATCGAGGCCCAAATTATTGAAGATGCTAGACACACAAAAAAGTTTATTGAACAAAAAAATAAAGTCAACAAGTATACACTACCCCACATGAGGGATGATGACAAACATTGACAAGTGTAGATATTGCACAAATAAGTGCTCACACAGGCACAAATGCAGCAATCCAAAATCGTACAAGTATGGAGCTGAAAAAGAATCAAACACCTCCGTCAACAATTTTGATGAATAGGGAAAAAGGAAGGAAAGCAAATGTTGTAATGGGGCAAGAATTGGACTCTAAATCATAGATGTGCATCCAATCACTCATATCATAGAAAAGTTATAGATGGGAAGGAAATAGATGTTTTTCCTAAAAATGGCAAGTTAGAATCTAATGCGGATGAAAACCCATCAAAGGTGTTATTAGCAACGATCACGTGCACTAGGCAGGCTCGTAAGGAAGATGAATCAAAGGTCCTTCACAAGGTTATAGTCCAAAAGGAAGAAGCACAACCACCTACAGTACAATATACTCCACCTCATCCAAGGAACAATACTATTTGTAACAATCAGAATGAACAACCCATGATATCGCTTGCAGCAAATATAGGAAGAGTGGAACCAAGGAACCTAAAATTCAAGGGAAGCGTGAAAAGTAAAAATATCACAATCCTAACAAACTCTAGACGTACACACAATTTTGTAGATATCAATCTCATAAAACAACTAATTTTTTTTGTATACCCTATGAAGGATCTCATGGTTACAATTGTTGTTGGTCAACAAGTCAGAGGATTCTGACGGTGCCATAAGGCTTCTGTACAGATACAAAACTTGAACTACAAACTAGATATTACACTCTACCACTTAATGTAATGGACATTGTGTTAGGAGTAGAATGGTGTATGCAATTGGGAACCTATGCCACAAACCTCAAAGAACAATTTATGGAATTCAAATGGCAAGAGGAGAACTATAAGCTATATGGGTTAGGAAGCCTAGATCATAAGGAAAACCTATCTATACATTAAGGTAATATGAGCGAATGGCATAAAGACTCGACGTTCAAAAACAATCCAAAGTCAAGATGACCTTCTATAACCAAAGACGAACTCATTACCCTTGCTTTGAGGACAAAGCAATTCTAAAGGGGTAGGCAACATTATATACATAAAATAAAGATAGGCATAAATATTATAATAATACTATAAAAACATAATAAAAATACAAATATAATATTAAAAGGCATACATTTTCAATGAAAAGGCACAAAGCCCTCTTCAAGTTGTATTTATATATGGGCCACCCAATTATAAAAGCATCATTCATTTATCTCTTATTCAAATACTACATTTATATATCTTTTGTCTATCCAACTAAAAGTCAAAATCCATAAACACTTCCGCTACAACCAGGAGACCAGCATGGGTTTTCTATGAAGTACAATGAGGATGTGGTAAAAATTATGGGTAGACAACGATATTGGGGCTCTTCTATTTTGACTCTAGAAAGGTGGCACATGTGTTTTGATCCACGCACTAAACCTGTATAAAAAAATGCATGTGTGGGTTAAAATTTCAGGTCGCCACTTGGAATGTTAGTCAAACATTTTTTTAAAGATGATGGGGGATAGCTTTAGAAGAACGTTGGATATTGATTCTTCTTAGAAGACTAGTTCTCAAAGGACTATGGTGAAAAACCTAGTGGAGGTTGATGTTAGAGAAGGGTTACCAAACAATTTAGAAATCAAGATGGGTTCCCATATTCATAGATGAACGTTAGATCACATGAGGGTGCAATTTCATTGTGTTCAATACCATATGCATGAGCATTTGGCAAAAGATTGCAATTTCATCTTTGTAAGAAAGGTTTAGAGGAAAAAAGAGGTTTCTCAAAATGCAAAGTTGAAGATAGATCTAAACCTTAAGAAGGGGGAGACGGCAAGTTCCAAAGATAAGAAAGGTAATAGCCCATTTTTTCCACATGAGGCACCAATGGAGAGTCTGGTAGAAAGACCAACTCATGATCATCGGTTGACTTCAACAGAAGGCATTGGCTCACATATTGAAGAACATCAAGGACTATCCAAAGATAGGCAATCAAGGGTCCGGAGGCCAACAAGAAGGAGGCTCCTATCATCAAAAGATTTGGTAAGCATTCTCTCTCAAAACAAACCCCTTCTCAATTGTCCAAAGATGTTTGTCTTGAATTTGGAGACAAGGTAATTCGCCATCTCCCTATAAAGTGGTTACGACTCCAATAGGGAGGCATCCTAGTAATGGGAACAAGGAAACAAAGTCAAAAGAAACAAAGATCATCTTTGTTGGAAATGAAAACACTATTAGGCCATTAGATAAGGAAGATAATATAAGGGGTGGGCAAAGATTTAGCAATGATTCCTCGAGCCAAGAAGTTGGCTAGGATGGATTCCCTAAAATCCTTGCATCCTCTAGATATGAGCTCAGGTTCAAAAAGGAAAATGGGGAGAAGATTGTATGGAAGGAGGCTTAGAGTATGATCCTATCAGAGAAATCCATCAGAATTATCCAAGGAGGAAGTCATTTCTCTAGCATGCATAAGAAAAATAAGTCATTTCTCCAACATGCAAAAGTAAAATGCCTTAAGGAGATTCAGCAAGGGAAACAAAAGTCCTTGAAAGGGGCCCTTAGAGCGGGACATAATCCCTCCAAGGTACCTCATGATTATCTTGTCTTTAAATGTAAGGGGGTTATGCAACCCCTCAAAAAGATTAGCACTAGTCAGAGTGGTGGAAGTCAATAAACATGATATAATTATGTTACAAAACACTACGGGGGAAGGGAAGAAGATAGCATAGGCTTTATGTAAAATGTTAAAAGGGTGGGATTTTCTTGCTTTAGATGCAATGGGATTTTAAGGAGTTTAATTACTAGATGGAAAAATAAAATCCATTTACTGAATCACTCTTTCTTGCAACTGGAATTTGCAAATCCAAGAAATAAGTCATAGAATACGTGTGATTAATTGTTATGGGCCCTATGATGAAAAGAAGGTTCTTTGGGATGAATTCTTTGCACAAAGGTTCATAAACCATGATAAAGTCATAGGAGGAGATTTAAACTTTACTTTAAGTAGTGCTTAAATGTGGGAAGTAAATGAAAAGCGTGACAAACTTGTAGATTACTTCAGGTGTAAGATGAAGGAGGTAGAATTAGTAGATTGGAGCCTACCAAATGATGCCTACCTATAGGAACAATAGATTGGAGGATGCAAGGGTCTCCAAAAGACTTGACATGTTTTTTTTCAAAGAATCTATTAATGCAAGTGGGTGGAGGTTTAAACCACTTGCCTATTTTATTGCAGATTGGTAAAAAAGATCTAGAGGCGGCAACACCTTTCAAATTTAATCTAGATTGGGTAAAAGATGAAGAGTGCATTAATATAATGAAAGAGAAGTGGGTAGGCTATTTCCCCCCAAAGGTGACAACTTTTGGACACCCTCACAAGGGTGCCCTGTTGATGCTTGCATGAGATGTCATGATCATCTTCTCCAGATCCAAACAGAGTTTCTCTTGATCTCACCAGATGTATGATTGTGCTAGCTCAGTCATGGTATAGCTCACCTTCATCCCTCACTCCCCAAATGACAAATGCACCATGGATGGTACAGTATGGTTTCAATATGCTTCATTTCTACATTCCAAGTATCAATGTTCATTTGGTTACGATGATATAACTTCTTATCTCGTCGTAAAGTGGTAAACACCTAACGATATATAATAGCACTTCATAGCATTACATGGTTTTATTATTTGCCTTGTAGTACCTTGGGGAACATGTTTTCTTTTAGAAGTGTGTCATTTCTTGGGTTAATCCTTACTACTGGGTGCTTGGCCTAGATAGTGTTGTCACATCCTAACCATGTTAGCCATTTTCCACCTTTCCAATATCATTTCATTCCATCCATATAAAAAATTATATCCTAGTCATGTATGATTTCTCAAAGGTCAAAAGAAAAGGTCAAAATGATAAAAGCTCGAATCAATAAAGCCATTAAGGCTAAGAGGTGAAGAGCTAAAGTCAAAATCCAAATATAAAGCTTGAGCAATACCCCCTCGCTATGAGGACAATACCCCTAGTCCCTAGCTTGTCCATGAATGTCCCTAGCTTGTCCATAAATATCTAAATAAAAGGGACTTGTTCAATAAATTGAACACTTAAAGAAAAAGGCTTAAAGGGGTAGTAAGAAGCAGGTCGAGGATAGGTAACTCAATGCTAAGCTCCCTCTCTAAGGCTATTATGTATAAAAAAATTCTAACTCATGAAAGCTAAATGAATGAATAAAAAGACATGTGCATTTCTAAGACTATGAGGGTCATCAAATGAACTCATTTCCCCTTCCCTTTCATCATTATTATTTATCTTTACCTATCTTTCACCCAGGTACTTAGGAAATACAAGTTGACCTAGGACTTGATGCATGTATAAGGGTTCTATTGTTCCCCTTGGTAAGACTTAGGCAAATACAAAAAATAACCCTTATTTGTTATGTTGTGCTAAAGGATGTCACCAAGTGATACCATTTAATGGCTTGCTAAGAGGCTAGACCCATCACTTCAAGTGGGTATTGTGCATTGGAATACATGTACCACACCTCAAGATCTGTGACACTGCATTGGGATCTTTGATGCCACATTGGAATCCCTATACTCATATATGGTCATATCTACAGACATTGGGATCCATGCCATTTCCCTTGGGATCCATGTACCACATTGGGATACGTGTCACTACATTGGGATCTGTGATAGTGCATCGAGCCATGACAGAGATACCATGTCATCACGTGTGCCACATGGACCACTCACACTCATTCTCCTTGATCAGTTGGATGTTACATTCACTTATGCATTATTCGCTCTCAATGAACTACACGTGGGAGTATTTAATGCACTGGAAGGGTTCGTTATAGATTACAAGTGGTTACTTGGACCTTATGATGATGTGGCATTGTTTATTGATGATTACTTGAGTGCTCACCTAGAGGAGCCCACATGTGCCTTTTATGTGGACTTATTGACTTGGACGGCTCACACGTGTGAGAGGTGACTGTTAATGTTTAAGCCATTATTATAGTTCTTTGCATTTCAATAGATAACAGCAACATAAGACAAGATCACTGAGAAATACACAATCACAAGAGACACAGCATTTATCCAGGGAAACCCTCTAGGGGAAGAAAACCCAGCAAAACTTCCTTATTATAGATAGCCAATACAATGACAAGAGATAACTCAAACAAGTACAGAATGTCCTCTCCCAAAGATGTGCCTCTCTCTCTCTCTCCCTCTCTCTCTCTCTCTGTCAACTGCAGGTTCGAAACTTGTCTCTCAATGAGCAAATGAAGTGTGTGTCGATATCTAAGTGGTAACCTCATGACTATACAAGTTCTGGCGTGTGTGAAGTGTCTTTTCACTGGCATTGCCGACTTCTTCTTCTGGGTGTTCATAACCACCTTTATTATATTTGAGCCTCTTGATATGATACGGGGCGACTTCTTTTGCCTATTAAATTTACATTATGACCAATCCACAAGGGGATTTGGTCCTTATGTCGACATGATCAATCCTGATAGATTGATTCAATGATAATATATCAAATAATAATAGGAGTACACGCTGCGATTACATTATTTTAACACTCCCCTTAACAAGAGGGTATTCCTCACTTGACATCATCGCGAGAGAGGACAACATCATCAACGGCATCAAGTGGTGAGAGAGGCAACATCATCAATATCTTGGAACACTAGGCATTATCTATAAATCATTGGAAGTTTTTCTTCATCGGTAGCATCGTCATTTTCAAAGGAATGCAATCATCATCGCATCAATATGTATCAATAAAGCGACCATCATCATCATCACGACGAGGTTGGCTCATCATATCTGAGTTGGCTTTACGTCCAGTTGTCAAGGCTGGAAGCTCAATACTAGATCTTTCTTTACATCCGGCAATCAAAATTTGGAAGCAAGATACTAGATTGTATTTATGTCACAACTTCTCAATTTGGAAGCGATTACTGAATCTCATCTCGTAATCTTGCTTTACATCACAACACTTAAGTTGGAAGCAAGAGATGTCTAATCACAACAAATACTCCCCCTTCCTCGAAAGGGGGAGTACTAGTCTCATCACATCGTCTTGCTTTACGTCCGCGACGCTTGAAGCTTGAAGCAAGATACTAGATTGGCTTTCGGCTTGACTATCGAAGCCAAAACGCGGTACTAGTCTCATCATCGTCTTGCTTATGTCCAGACATTCAGGCTGGAAGCAAGATACTAAGGCTAACTACGTCTGATTGTCAAGCGGAAAACGCATTTTAGTCTCATCTCAATGCGTCTTGCTACGTCCACGGTAATAAAATTTGGAAACAAGATACTCATCACCTTTGCGTCACAACAATCGAAATTTGGAAAAGATACTAGACTAACTTCCGTCCACCGGATGTCAAGTAGGAAACACAATTCTGTCTCATCATCATCTTGCTTCGTCCAAGCAATGAAACGAGATGTCACATCACAATAAATACTCCCCACCGAGAAGGTCCTTTAGGACTATACCAACTTATCTCGAAAGTGCTCAAACTTTAAGGCTTGGTCAACACATTAACTTGTTCATATGTGCTAATGTAGTGGAGCTTTAAGGCTCCTCTACACCATGTCACAAATGTAATAATATAGGATCTCTATGTGCTTCATTTTGTCGTGGAACTCTGGGATTCTCTACGTCATCTTTATGCGGCACGAGTTTGTCACATAGGATCGTGGTGCTTCCATCTCTATGTCAAATAGATCGGTCGGCAACTTTCGAAGCCATATAGCCAGCGGTGGAACATGCGACAATGTATTCTTCTTCCACTGTTGTCGTGAGAGCAATGTTGGATTACTTCCTACTCAACGAATCATGGTTGATTCAAGCTGACTGACTGATGATTGTACCTGAGGAGGTGTTCCCATGTGTTTTCCCTCATAGCACATGTGGGAAAAGTCATTTGGCACTTTGTCCTAGTACTTTATGTCTATTTGTACTTTGACTTTGGTTAAAGTGCATTATGTCACACAGTAAAAAGTGAACATTAAATTACCTTTTTGGTGATTTTGATGGGACATAAAGTGACTTATGAAATTAACCCAAAAGTGGGTTTGAGATTACATTTATGAGTGATCTCAACCTTTGATTAGGGATGATCTCATCCCTTAGATCTTAGGTTTCACTTTTCTTGCCTAAAGAGGGGCAAAAGGCCAATGGAGGGGCGCATTGTTCTTGAGTAGACTTTTGCTCATGGGAGGAGTTTTTGGAGGAGAGCATGAGACTTGTTGCATGAGGAGCTTTGGAGGAGGGCGCTAGCATTCATTCATGGAGGATTGGAGCATCACCATTGATTTGTTGGAGAGACTTCATCTTTGAGGAAGGCGCATGGCTTTAGCGAGTTGTTTGCTTCTGGAGAAGTTTCTAGCCATCGAATTCCTTGATGTCGGTTAAGTGATCGCAGCCGGGCAGTCATTCTGTGGAGAGGATTTACGATACATCTCGGTGGAGTTCAGGCTTGAGATCCTAGCGATTCCCGGAGAGCCCACCATAGATTTGGGCATCTGGCGGTTTGAGCTTGGATATCTTCTTCATCACAGGTTGCTGTGTACGAGTTCTATTGTATTTTTGTTTCTTGTAAAAGATATTGCTCTACCTCATATATACATCATATCTCCAAAACTGGTTTTCCCCAGGAGGTTTTATCCAGGGTCAGGTTGAACAAAAACACGATGTCTACACATGCATTTTAGTTTTTGTTAGGAAGCTCTTATTTCTGTTCTTATTTCAGCATTAAAAGATAAGTAGGTGTGTTGTTGTTATTTGGGAATATGTATGTATTTTCCTAACATAAAACTACTTACAAGAGCACTTAAGTATGTTAATATCGACAGAATAAACAGATCTTAAAACAGATGTTGAACAGTTGCTGGGACAGTGGACATGTGATTGGTGGTGTTGAACACCGAGAGATGGAGTCTCTTTTCACACCTACAGCGGTAGGAGTGAGCTGTTCTTGGCCTCTTTCACACACCCATTTGGCAGAGGTAGTGCAGTGCATTGTCTCTTTTCACTGTTTTAGCGAGGTGAAGGCGATGTGTTCATGGCGAGAAAGCGACATCGGTTAAGGTATGCGGTTGGCATTGATAATCTCGAATCTTGAGTTGAGATAGGCTAGGCTGGGGCTATGGCCCAGATGTCTTGGAGAGGCGAGAATGAGTCATGATCTTGGAGGACCTCGAACTATGGGCCTGGATTGTTTATTCTAACGATTCTTTATTTGCTCCGTCCCCGGTGGCGAGAATATAGAAGAAGGAACAACTGGCGAAGAAAGGGCGACTACGATGGAGTCGAGATCACATCATTTCCCCATGTAATGGAAAGACATGCATATCGAGATGGCGGCTTTGATCATTATATGAGAGCTGGTGAGCTTAGGAGAATGGTTACGCATGATAGACTAGAGCATTCGCATGCTCAGGATGCGTCATTTTCTTCATTTCTTGCTAGATTCACCCGGATCAGAGACGAGCTTGGGCGTCGGTGGTGATCGTCTTGCTCTTTGGTGAGGCAAGCTTTGCGGAGCTTCCATAGCCAGTGGCCCGTTCATTCAGGGTATTGTTGCCAAGGAGCATTTGCCCACATGGGAGATGTGGGATGACTTCGTCCAAAAGGAGACTAGACATGTAGCGGAGGCTTCTGGACAGCAGCAACAAACAGTTTCTGGTGATGAGGATCTTGCTCTTTGGGCAAAGAAGAGACGAAGCCCGACAAGTGGTGGTGGCAAGGTCCAAGAGCTGAGGGCCAACGGCGAAGGAGTGGAGGAGGGCAGTGGCGGTAGTCCGGAGTGGCGTGCTTGGAAGCGGTGGTCATGGCGGTGGTCGAGCGAGAGAGATATGAGCAAAGAGGCGAAGTGCTTTGTTTGTAAGTTAGGGCACTATGCGGAGCGGTGTCCGAATAGGAAAAGAAGAAAAGTAGAGTGTGACTCTGGCGGAAGAGCGATTTTGGACTTCGGTTTGTGAGAGTGTGCATTTCGGTTTCTTTGCGGTTGGTTGGTACTCACCGGATCTCGGTATAATAAGAGCAGTGGAGCATCGAGTCACATCACCAATGTGAGAGCATTTCACTGATCTCGGAGACCAGAATTCCGAGGATAGATATCTCGGGAATAAGCGAGTTGATACAGTTCTTTGGGGTTAGCCTGATTTCTTTTAGGAGAAGGGCTTGCCACGATTTCGTCAGCGATGTTCTCTTACGTCCGGGATGAAGAAAAGAACGATTTCGATCTCACCCTCGGGATAGAGGTCTAGGTCTTATTCAGGGGCACCGATGTACTCATTTTTCCTCGAGGTGGCTCTATAGACTCACAGACCCGAGGTATTCGACGAGAGAGGAAGACTTGTATGGAGTTCTTGTTCCAGCCACTACATGCATTAGTGGCTAATGGCGTCGTGGCCAGACCGGATTATGTGAGTTGTAGCATCGTAGAATGGGAACACCATCATGGGGCTCTTGGAGGCGGGAGAATTGTGGCCGGAGTGCCACCGAGTTCGGTTTGAAACATCAAGGATGTTTGTAGAGGGTGTGTAGCAGCAAGTTTGCCAGGCTTAGATTCCGATGGCAATGGTCAGCTGGCGGGGATCTTGGTTGTTCTGGATGTGTGGGCCCATGTCTGGAAGTCCTTGAGTGGTTGTGAGTATTATCTTACATTCATAGACGACTACTCAATGAAGACCTGGATCTATTTCACGAAGGCCAAGAGCATAGATATTACGGTTCCAAAGTTGAGCTCTTGTGGAGAACCCGGTCGGGGAAAAGGATCAAAGATGCGGTCGAACAAGCGAGGAAGTATTCACCGTGGCGGTTTGTGGACTTACGTATGACATGTCAGGAAGAGGAATGGCTTGTACCCTACAACTTGTGAAGCAGGGTTAGAGAGAGAAGAAGCCGTATCTTGGAGTAAATGAGATCTATCGCATGATCAGGGGAATTTGCCTTTGTACTTGTAGGCGAGGCATGTTGTCGCCAGTTTATCTGCCGAAGCAGGAGAATCCCATAGGATTTTGAGGAAGATGACTCTTGAGGAAGCCTTCCTTTGGGAGGAAGCGTGTTGGTACATCGGGGATTTTTGGATTCTTTCAGCGTTCATATCCCCCTCGGAGAAGAGGGCAACTAGACACGAAGTTCTGTGGGAAATACTCAGAGGTGGCAAAAGCTATCGGATCTACATTCTGCCACATAGGAAAGTGGTGGTGAGTAGAAATATTCGGTGAGAGAGAATGAAGCGTTTGCTAGATCACTTGAGTCGGGCCGGCGAGAGGGAGGTTGATCACGAGTTGCGGTCTTGCGGGGCCTGAGAGGGAGGAGCATGACCTCGGTTAACCGGTACACCATTTTAGGTGGCGGGGTCACCAGCACTGACTTTCGAGTCCCGCGAGTTGAAGCATGTTGTCGGATGGAGACACCGGACGGAGAGGTCGAGTTAGGGATGTGGTATTGCGGCGTGTCCACGAGGCCATTACCCTGGTAGAGACCTTGCTATCCTTTGACCACTTGAGGGGAAAGAAGCGAGATGGTTTGGGAGACCTGAAAGGAGGCCATTAGATAATAGGGGAGCCCAAGGACTCGAGTTGACGAGGAAGGCCACCGGTCAGTTGAGACATACTTGGCACTAGTATTGACTTCTGATTAGAGACGATGAGCGAGACATTTCGCGCGGCGGTGGATCATCAAGTATAGGCGAGGCATGGTTGAGGAGTATGATTCTATTATGTGCAACGATGTTTGGGATGTCGTTCCGAGGCCAGTAGGAAATCGGGGCTGACTTCTAGATGGTTGTATAAGACCAAGATTCTTGCAGATGGCAGCGTGGAGAAACTTTCTAAAGGCTCGATTTGTGTACGGGCTTCTCTTTCGGATTGAGAGTCGATTATGATGAGACATTAACACCAGTTGCGAGATACACTTCCATCGGGGCGATTATTGCCATTCGTAGATGGGTTGGAGCATTCATCGGATGGATGTGAAAACCGCATTTCCGAATGGCTTCATTGAGGAGGAGGTGTACATTAATGACCACGGCTTTGAGGTGGTGGCGGAGACTCACGTGTGCCTTAGAAAAGCACTTTATGAATTAAAACGGCTCCCACAGGAAGCTGGTACTCACCGGATAGACACCTATTTAGCGGATGGGCTTCTAGAAAAGCGATGCTGATCCAAAACCTCTATTTCATCATTAGAGGTGAGGACTGCGGCATTCTCATACTATATGTGGATGATTTGTTCATCCCGCAGGGCAGAGGATCTCATAGTTGAGTACAAGCTGGGACTTGCGGCCGAGTTTGAGATGAGTGATATTGGTTGATGCACTATTTTCGGGCATGGAGGTATGGCAGGAGAATGGTCACATATTTCTCAGGCAGGGAAGTATGCGTGAGATATTACGGCGGGTTTGGATGGAGGGCTGCGAGGGCCTATGTCGACACCTATGATCTGGCTGAGCTTCGGCGCTTGAGATAGCGGTTGGTGGATGCTACAATTCTGAGGCGATTGTCCGGTTCTTACGATGTATGCAGTTAACGGACCGGATATGTTTGCGGCATTGAACACCCTCGGCGGTACATGGTCGATCCGAGGGGTGTTCATATGGTTGAGGAAAAACATGTCTTGAGGTATGTTGTTGGGACAGTGGACTATGGCCTAGGTTACGTCAGACGAGATGGGGTCGGTTTGATTGGCTACACAGATTCGGACAGGCTGAGGATCTTACATTTAGCCCGGCGAGGAAAAGCACCTCGGTATTTGCCGGTTGAAATTCGGGACTTGTTTCTGGTTATTGGGAAGCGAAGTCGGTTAACGCTGGATTCGGTAGGCGAGTACTATGGCGGTCGGCGGTTGTGAGCCATTTGGCCGCTGAATCTTTGGTTAGGTTATTTGGGTCGAGGAGATGGCTCCGACCTTGATTCGTTGCGATAATCAGAGTTGCGCAAACTCTGCGAGAATCGGTGTTTCGCAAAACCGAGTGAAGACATATTGAATCGAATACCACTTCATCCGTTGGGTTGAGAGAGGGAGCGTTCGGCCGGTACATTCGACGGATGATCGGGGTTGAGATATTCTTTCCTGAGCCACGGGGCAAGAATGTCTTCTTTAGAGACAAGATGGGCTTGATGAGGGAACACCTTCCTCGGTAAGAGAGTGTTGAGATTAGATGCGAGGAGGGTGTTCCCCATGTGTTTTCCTCCTTAGCACATGTGGGAAAAGTCATTTGGCACTTTGTCCTAGTACTTATGTCTGTTGTACTTTGACTTTTGGTTAAAGTGATTATGTCACTTGGAAAAAGTGAACATTAAATTACCTTTTGGTGATTTTGAGGGGACAAAAAGTGACTTAGGGTGTAAAAGTGGGTTTTGGGATTACATTTATGAGGAGTGATCTCAACCTTTGATTAGGGATGATCTCATCCCATGGATCATAGGTTTTCATTTTCTTGCCTAAAGGGCAAAAGGCCAAAGGAAGCATTGTTCTTGAGGAGACTTTTACTCATGGGAGGAGGAGTTTTTGGAGGAAGAGCATGAGACTTGTTGCATGAGGAGCTTGGAGGAGGCCGCTAGATTCATTCATGGAAGGCTGGAGGCGGCATTCACCTTTATTCTTGGAGAGACTTCATCTTTGAGATGGCTTTTAGCAGGCTGTTTGCTTCCTGGGAAGTTTCTAGCCATCAAAATTCCTTGATAATGGATTGCAGTGATCACCGTGACGGGCCAGTCATTCTGGAGGATTTGCATTACGGCATCTCGATTGGAATACAGGCGGTCAGCGGTTCGGGGGTGCACCATAGATTTGGGCATCTGCAGTTTGAGCTTGGATATCTTCTTCATCACAGGTTCTATTGTACCCGGTTCTTATTGTATTTTGTTTCTTGTAAAGATATTGCTCTACCTCATATATACATCATATTACCAAGCGGTTTTCGAGTTTATCGAGTCATGTGACCAAAATACTGTGTCTACATTACATTTTGAATTCTTTGTTAGGAAGCTTTTATTTCTGTCCTTATTTCAGCATAAAAAGATAGAGTAGGTGTGTTGTTGTTATTTGGGAAGTATGTATGTATTTTTCCTGACATAAAAACTACTTACCGAGAACAAACATAGATAACAACCATAACACATCAACAAAACAAAACTTACTCTTGGCTGTTATAAAACAACAAAAATTAAATTTAAGACAGCAAAAAACTTAGAGCCTTAGCTTGGACAAAGACAGACCAAGAAGACAACCGATAGGACCTGGAATTTCTCTGAAGCTGGCGTCACAGTGCTTTCTATCAAAAACCCTTCCTACAATGCATCGGTATATCCACTCCAATGTGAAATCATGATCTCCATCATAAATGAGACCACTATCTATTGTACCCTTGGGTACCTCATCACATGTTTCGCAACAACAAGGTGAACACATATAGGCTCTACCAGAAACTGACTAAAGGTGTTCATGGCAAAACAAATCTCTGGTCTAGTGTTAAATCCCGGGTACATCGGCGATCCAATAATTTATGCAATGCAGTACGTGGCATCAATCGAATGCGGCCGAAGTGTCGACCCAATGACCGATACGGCTTCCATGGGTGTATTCATGGACTTGCATTTCCAACATGTCCGAATCTCGCCGGAGTTTGTTGCATACTTCCCACTGGTTTAGGAAGATCCTCTCTGGACTTCTGCCATACCTCAAGACCTAGGAAATAATGCATTAGGCGAGGTCTTTCATTTCTCAGAATACGACAAGTCTCTTCTTGTCAATGATGAGCTTTTCTTCTCCGATTAAGAATAAGTCATCCACATATGGCGGTAATATTGGCGGCTCATCGTTCATGACCTTGAAGTGGAGGTTAGAATCGCTTTACTCTTGGTAAGCAAGCTAAATCGAAAATTTTCAATTCATGCATACCAAGCTCTAGGAGCTTGCTTCAATCGTACAATGCTTTTCTTCAACCTGCGGACATGAGACTTCATCTTCAACTTCAATCCTTGAGGTTGTTCTATACCACTTCCTCTTTGATGACACCATTAGGAAAGATGTCTTCACGTCCATGCAGTTAGCTTCCACATCATCTTGGCTGCAAGAGCTATGATGGTTATGATGAAGTGTATCTAACTTTCACGAGGGCTTGAATGTCTCTTTCGCGAATAATGCCTTCTTTTTGATAATCCTCTGACTACAAGTCTTGCTTTATATTTCTCAATACTTCCATCAACAACATGTTTTATTTTGAAGAGCCACTGGAGGATACACATCTTTACTCTTCGGTCTAAGAACTATTTCTATACTTAGTTCTTTATTAATAGTTAGGTATTCTCTATCATGTCACCCATTCATTTCTCTCACGAATAGCTTCTTCTAAGCGAGGTAGGCTCCTCCTCTAGAATCACACATCAAAAGCCATATAACTGGAGAATCGCTTTGTTCTTTTGTCTGTAGTTCCTTTGGAGACACCATACTTCTCTCCATCTTAAATGAAGCTCTCTAGCCCAAGTTGGCTTCCTTTTTATGGAGGATGGAGTCCATCGAGGAGGTTCTTGAACCCACGATATATCATGGTCTTCTAGAATATCCTCGAGAATGCTTGATCCTCCTTTGGTTTTTCGTCACAGGAACCTCCCTCACTAGGTTAGGGATGGGTTCCTATTCATATGCTCTTCAAGTGGCATCTTCTTGATTTCTTGGTATTTTTTAACTTCATCAAAGGTCACATCCTGTTGATCTCAATGTGATAGTGACGGTATATAGATTACGAAGGCCTTGGAGACCTCACAGTATCCCTAAATATTCCCTTCTTTCTGAAGGTTCACAACTTGTTTCTCTTCTCTTTTGGTATATGAATAAATCTTTGAGCAATAAATATTTTGAGATGGCTTACCTCTAGCTTATTTCCAATGAATTGTCTCTTAAGTTGCAGGCCCAAAAGTGCACTATGGGACAATGGAGTTCGCACATATCTGAGTTTCCATTCTTGTACGCCCATAAGCAAATAGGAAGATCTTGATCATGGATCATAGTCTTCACAACTTCCATTATCGTTTTGTTCTTTTCGTTCGAAGCTACTTAGTTTGTTGAAGGAATTATAGGGGTAATTGAGTTCCCTCTTGATCTAACATCTTTCTTGAAGTTCTGGCATAACTTTTGAGGTATATTCTCCTCCATTATCGACATGAGTATCTTAATCTTTCTTTGAGAAAAGATTCTCTATCAGGCTTTAATTCCTTGAACTTGTTGAACACTTCATCTTTAGATTTCAAAAAAATATATCCAGGTCTTATGAATAATCATCAATAAATGATACATAACATACATACCCATAATGGAGGGCGATGACATTGGGCCACATACATCTGAATGAATAGCTCTAGGACTCCTTTGTTGTCTCTCTTGGAAAAGGGTTCTTGATGTTTCCTTGTGCACATCCATAAGCCTTCAAAGGTCACCCTTGAGTTGAGTAGCTTGTATTTGCTTTGCATATGCTTATGGTAGCATGCTTGTAGTTGATGTGAGCTATCTTCTATGCCAAAGTTGACAAGGTTTTTCAATAGGCGTGGATCATGGCGACCTAAGGTGACCCTTTAGTTTATACAAACTATTTCTTCACTTCAATGATGATTGCTTCATTGGGTTTCTCCTTTAGCCCATAAGAACTTCTCCATCTATAAAGGCAACCACGAAGCCTTTCTTTTCTAAAATTTGAAGAAGGAAATGGAAGTGGGTTCTTTTGTCCAACTTAATTTTATATAGATGCGTCCTTCATTTTTAGTGGAATTCTGAGATTAGGTTGTTGATTCTCCCACTCCTTGATGGGATATTGGTAATCATCTCCAAGTGTCACTTTTTTAGAAAACTTATTTTCTAAGATACAAAGAGAATGTTTCTTTGTCCCGTTATGTGCTTGGATTCACCACTATCAATGAGCCAAGTGTCATCTTCAGGTGTTACTGGTCCACGAGAGGGCGAGATTAAGACATGGTCTTTGATCTTCTCTCTTATCATCTTTAGGTGGCTCTTCATCTTGACTACATGGGCATGGTACCTCATATGTTTTCTCTTGTATTCTTCTTGTCATTTGGACAAAAATTGCATAATGTGTCCCATCTTGTCTATGATAGCATTATTACCGGATGAGTAATCTCTTTCCTTCGTTGTCCTTTCTTAAATCTCCTTGGATGAGATTCTTTATTAATGAATTTGTTTGGCGGTTAGGGCTCTTTATGAGTCTCCTTTTGGAGTAAGGGTTCTTCCTTCCTCTTTTGGTGTGAATAACTAGGGCTTGATCATCATCTCTTGCCCGATGGCGCTTCGGTTAGCTACCCTTGTTTCTTCTTGGATGCATTCTTCCATAGACTATCAAACTTCGGTTTCTGTTCTAGCATATAGTTTGGATGAATGCATTAAAGATGTAATGAAATTCATTTAGGCAGATCATTATGAGTTTGTCTTCATCTATGGTATCTCCAATCACTTCTTACTATTCTTTGAATTCAGATATTAGGAGAAATATTCTTGAATTGTTTTCTCCTTTTAAATCCTTATATTCTTTAGTTGAGTTCTTAGATTCATCTTCGGTTTATGTTCTTTCCTTCATCACAGTCTGGTCAAGGCATCAAACATTTCTTTGAGTCTTAGATGACACATAAGGAATCGGAGGTGGTCTTTGATTGAATCTGCAATGATTCTTTTGGCCTGATTGTGTCCTTTTTGATGCTTAGCTTTTTCTACAGCATCGTCGAGTTCTGAATTTCTCCTTTGACCAATTTTGCTAGGTCATTCTCTTCAAGTGGTCCAATCCTATACTTCAGAAACACGGAAGTTTCCACACCTTCTAGCTTGTCAACAAGCAGTGCTGGACATCTTTACACGGAGCTGGGAAAATGATCGAAAAAATGAAAATGCTCAAAATCAGATTTTGATCTTACCAGGAGGTGTTCTTGGCTTAGGCGAGTAGCCTAGTGTGTTTGGATCAGAGAAAATATAACTTTTGCTCCAACTTGATCCATGATTTACTGGTGGTGCTTCTAGTTTTTACGGTACTCACGGTACTTTTTGAGCTTAAATTTACTTGGTTTTCACGCCATTTGCTGAAATAGGGTTTCACTCGGAGATCTAGCCACTAAAGGTCTTGTTGAGAGTGCCAAAGTAATCACTGGGGGCCCTTTTCTAGATGGTTTAGAGTTGAAATACCTCACCAACAAAAGCCTTAATTTGCATGTGTGTAGTGACGTTTTTTCACTCTTGTGAAAGATGCTCTCTTAAACTTGGCTCACGATACCATGTTAATGTTTAAGCCATTATTATCAGTTCTTTGCATTTCAATAGATAACAACAACACAAGACAAGATCCTTGAGAAATACACAATCACAAGAGACATAGCATTTATCCAAGGAAAACCCTCTAGGGGAAAACCGATAAAACTTCCTTATTATAGATAGCCAATACAATGCCCGAAATAACTTAAACTAATGTGAAGATCCTCCCCAAGATGTTGCCCTCTCTCTCTTCTCCAACTGCAGGTTTGAAACTTGTCTCTCAATGAGCAAGTGAGGTGTATATCTAATTAGTAGCTAGCCTCTTATTTATAAATGCGGCGTGTGAAGTGTCTCTTCCTTTGGCCGGGCCGACTTCTCAAAGCGGGTGGTTATAACCTGTTCCAGTATATTCCGGGGCCTCTTGTGCTATTTTAGGCCGACTTCTTCTTTGCCTTTACAATTACATTACTTATTCCAATCCACAAAGGGATTTGGTCCTTATACAATAGCCGGGGCCGACTTCTTCTTTTGCCTTTTACAATTACATTATGACCAATCCACAAAAGGGGATTTGGTCCTTATACAATAGCCGACATGATCAATCCACAAAGGGGATTGATCCAATGAATAATATATCAAATAATAATAAGAATACGCTTTGCAGTTACATTATTTTAACAGTGACATCATCCCTTTGAGGCAATTATTTCTCATTTAGACCACTCCCTAGTTTCAGGGACTTGGTTGATGGACATTGGAGGTCTTTGGATCATGTTTGACCCCTTTCTTCACTCATTGATGGAACGATGGCACCATTTTTTAGGGGCGCGCCTTTTTTCTTCCTCTCTCTAGCCCACACGTGTGGCATTTATCATTGTACTTGGACCATTCTAGAGGGTTGTTTCACTCTTAGAGCATTTTATCGTATTTGTTATGTCATGTGTTGTATTTTCCCATGGTTTTGACCTGGCTAATAGTTTTGACCCCATGGTATTGAGCTAGTAAATGTATTGTATTGTATTTGAGGACGTTCTTCACCTATAAAAGGAAGAGTCCTCCTCCATTTCAAATCACCGGAGATTAATCAGAAAACTTGCTTAAAGAGTTCTTCGCTATCTATTTTTTTTCTAAGTGAATGTTTAGATATTCTTCAAGGTTTTGGATAAGCACCTTTCAGATTCACTCGAAGAAAAAGGCTACTACAAGGCCAAAGAAGGGTGAAATGCTCCACTAGGAAGGGTTCTCAACGTAAGATTTTTTAACCTTCCCCCTTTGATCATTGAAGATTTGTTCATTGCATTAAAGTAGAACATCCTAGTGTTGATTTTGGTAGCTTCGGGCAGGTATTCCCACGTGCCCTAGGTATTGGGCATGTGAGAATCGTCGTGTGCACCACATCACACTTTCGGTTTGGTGAAAACCCCCTTGAATTTTGAGCTGGGGGGTTGGGGGCTTGATGATGGGATTTGTGGGTTTGTGATGGGGCTTCACACCCACAGGAAAGTCTAATTTGGTGTTGAATTTGTGGAGGGGCTTCTCAAGCTAATCCCTAGACTTGTATAAATAAGAAAGAGGTCATTATGACAATTCATTGTGTGGAGTGATAAGGAGAATAGCTTGGAAATTGCAGTCTAGTATCATTAGTGACCTCAGTCCTAGAGTTGCAGCCATGGAGACGGGTCGCTAGGCCTCAAGTTTGCTGGTATTTTCTTGTTTCAGGCAGGTACCAAGAAGGAGGCGACTCGACCGAGTCAAGGAAGATTGCAGCTAGTTGTGGGAGAGTTCTGGATAGCAGAGAAAGGGGAGCCACAGCCTAAGAGAGGCTCGGCTGCCAAGAGAAGGTTGCCACAGCTATAGTAAAGAGTGTAGCTTGTTGTTGAGAGATGGTCACAGGCCTATCATACCACCTGCAGGTGCAGAGGGAGGCCCAGTAGACCTGTAGGACAACAGGAAGAGGTCGTTGCACAAGGGTGGACTTGAGAGGGAGGCCTAGGGGTCTAGGAGGAGGGATGACAGGGACCGGAAACAGAACAATAGGCTGGACAGCTACTAAAGGAGGTGTTACGGCCAAACAGGAAGGTTGTAACAACACATCAGTAGCAGCAATAAAGGTGTTGTTAGAGGTTGCAGTTTGGGCAACCTTAGGAGAGCAAAAGGGCAGATTTGTGAACTGCAATAGCAGTAGCATTGGAGTGACTTTGGGCAGCTTCGATAACATAATTTGAGGACTGCAAGAGGGTTGTAACAGCAACAGTTGCGATGACCAAGCTTGACACAGAAACCAAGGTGTGTAGCAGCACTTGCAGAGACTTGGAACAACATAGAAAGAAGGTTGTTACAAGTGTGTGACAACAGTGTTCTGGAGTTGAGTTTTGACACGGAAACCAAGGAAGGTTCCAGCAATGTTTGTAAGTTTTGTTGGCATATTCTTTTGTAAGAATTGGGCCATTGTCCCTGGTACGGGAGCCCATTGTTTCTTGGTCTAAGAACATTGATTTGGGCATTAAATGAGTGTACCTATGTATGATCTAATTGCTAGTTTTATGTTTTGCTATGCTAAAGAAGTTAGGCATCTCAATGTGTTTATGTTTACAGTTCAAATTGGGTAAATTTTTGCATTACTGTGGAAACATTAGACCAAACCTGAGATGCAACAAAATCTAACATGGTATCAGAGTTGTGGTTCTACAAAGGGTAGTTGGATCTGAGATATTTACACAGCTATAGCTATGTGAGGGAGCTATAGCAGTGTTGAAGAGTTATCTCTGAGAGGGAGCTACAGTGGTTGTTGCAGGTAGCAGCAGGAGAGATGGTCTCTCGTTTGAGACATGGAACGGACTGTCCATACGAGGAGTTGTGGAATATTGCATCTCGGTGGTGTGGCAGGTTGGGAGTTCTAGTGGATTGACAGAGAGCTCGGATCACAACAATATGTTGTGTGGTAGATTTCCAACCCTGTGGATGGACTTCCATTAACTTGTCATGGTGAGTTGTGATGGGTGCAGCTCAGGTGCTTTGGCACGGACGAGATAGCTTTGGACATTTGGCAAGTTGATGAGATAGAGACTTCATCGAGCCGGAGAGTTGCACATTGTCGAGGTATGACAATGTATAAGGTATTTGACCCAGGAGGATGAGGACACTTGTAGAGAGGATTTGCAGTGGACTAGAGTGGACTAGACTAAGTGTTCATCCACAGCTCGAGACTATTCAGACGAGGACACAGGACCACTTGTAGCGTGTAGACACGAAGAGATTTTGGTGACTTGGATGATGGACTTGGGTAGAAGTTAGAAGTTCATTAGATGGTCGTGACTTGGGTAAGCAGGATGCTTGCCTTGGAGGATTGCATGGTTCTTATCCAGTGGGAGCCACTGGCACATCACAGAGGCACAGGATTTGTTCGTGAGCTTCATAGTGTCTAACTCAAGTATGTATGAGGAGCTTGGTATGAGGACCAGGTAGGTAGTATAGGGATCTAGAACAGTGGCATTCCGGATGGAGTCAAGGGATGTGCTGCGAGTGGAAAATGTGTTATGGGTGCCAGGAGTGTGTTCTCAGCCTCAGCAATTGAGGAGTAGGGCGATGCACTGTTGTTCTAGGATGGACAGGTGTTATTCGATGTTGAGTTGGTAGGCCTTCCCAGGTATTGGGAACCTTTTGTGCAGGGGATCTGTGCACGAGAGACGTTTCCAGGGTTTGATAGGATATGGATTGTTTGTATCCAAGAGGAGACCCAGTTGATGTCCAAGGATGATATGGATGGATTGGTGTTGTTCATGCCCAGACAATCTAGCTTCAAGATCAACAATGATTCATGGAGTTAGGGAAGGCAACCTCTATAGGCTGAGGGGCTAGCCTATGCGTGTTGTAGCCAGCAGGAGCAGAGAGACAGATGAGGAGGAGCAGGTGGCTCCACCAATGGTAAGGCAGGTGGCCCCACCAGTAGTGCAGGTTCAGAGGGAGACAGCCCTCAGGTTCCAGTAGGGAGGAGCAACTTCCCAGGATTTTGTAGAGGACAGTGGGCAAGGAGCAGGTAGTTTCGGAGGTTGTGTAGACTTAGAGGGAGTTCGACTTCAGAGGGAGTTAGGAGACTCAGAGGTAGTTTGACTTCAGAGGGAGTCGAGAGACTCAGAGGGATTTTGACTTCAGAGGAAGTCAGGAGGCTCAAAGGGAGAGTAAATCGCTTAGTCGTAGCCAACCTTTAGGTCCATATGGGAAAGAGGCATCTTCCAAGACTGTCAGGACAGCGTCATGGGTTGAGATGGCCACGCAGAATGTTCAAGAGTAGGAGGCTTCTAGGAGCAAGGTGTCTTCCAAGGACAGATCATGCCAAACAATAGGACTTGCCTTAGTGACAAGGGGAGCAGCCAATGAGTTGGATAGGAGAGCAGTTGTGGTAGCAGATCCAGTGTGGGAGGCAGAGTTATTTCCAGTATGGGAAGCAGCGCTGCTCCCAAGATGGGAGACAGAGCTAGTTCCAGGTGATTGTGGAGAGTGATGAGAATACCTCCCTCGCTAAGAGGGAGTGTTAATTTTGGTAGCTTTGGACAGTATTCTCACGTGCCCTAGGTGTTGGGCATGTGAGAATCGTCGTGGGCACAACATCATACTTTTGATTTGGTGAAAACCCCCTTGGATTTTGAGTTGGGCGCTTGGGGGCTTGATGATGGGCTTTGTGGGTTTGTGATGGGGCTTCACACCCACAGGAAAGTCTAATTTGGTGTTGACTTTGTGGAGGGGCTTCTCAAGCTAACCCCTAGACTTGTATAAATAAGAAAGAGGTCATTATGACAATTCATTATGTGGAGTGATAAGGAGAAGAGCTTGGAAATTTCAGTCTAGTATCCTTGGTGACCTCAATCCTAGAGTTGCATCCATGGAGAGGGGTCGCCAGTCCTCAAGTTTTCTGGTATTTTCTTGTTTCAGGCAGGTACCAAGGAGGAGGAGGCTCGGCCCAGTCAAGGAAGGTTGCAGTTGGTTGTGGGAGAGTTCTTGACAGCAGAGAGAGGGCAGTCGCAGCCTAGGAGAGGTTCGGCTTCCAAGAGAAGGCTTCCACAATTGTACTAAAGGGTGTGGCAAGAAGAGGTCGTTGCACAAGCGTGGAGTTGAGAGGGAGGCCCAAGGGTCTAGGAGGAGGGTTGACAAGGATTGGCAGCAAAACAACAGGTTGGACAGCTACTAAAGGAGGTGTTACAGCGAAACAAGAGGGTTGTAACAGCACAACAGCAGCAACAATAAAGGTGTTGTTAGAGGCAGCAGTTTGGACAGCCCTAGGAAAACAAAAAGGCAGATTTGTGACCTACAACAACAGTAGCATTGGAGTGAATTTGGACAGATTGGAGAGCAAAATTTGAGGACTACAGGAGGGTTGTAACAACAACAGTTGTGAAGACCAAGTTTGGCACGAAAACCAAGGTGTGTAGTAGCACTTGCAGAGACTTGGAACAACATAGAAAGAAGGCTTTCACAAGTGTGTGATAGCTGTCTTCCGGAGCTAAATTTTGACACGGAAACCAAGGAAGGTTTCAATAATGTTTGTAAGTGTTGTTGGCATATTCTTTTGTAAGAATTGGTCCATTGTCCCTAGTACGGGAGCCCATTGATTCTTGGTCTAAGAACATTGATTTTGGCATTAAATACATGTGTACCTGTGTATGATCTAATTGCTAGTTTTATGTTATGTTGTGCTAAAGAAGTTAGGCATCTCGGTGTGTTTATGTTTACAATTCAAATTGGGTAAATTTGTGTATAATTGTGGAAACATTAGACCAGACTTAAGATGCAACAAAATCTAACACCTAGGGCTCTGTCATTTTTCCTTGGCCAACCTTTGAGTTCCCCTTGCTAGTACCTGGAGAGGCTTCTTCATGGACCAATCCTCCCATCCAACTATGAAGGGAACCTTCTAACCCTGGGCAACATTTGAGGAGCAATCCTCTGGGTGCCATCAACATTGTCTCATCCTAAGCCCTAGACATCACCTTGCTCTGGCATAGAGACCCCATAGCCCTCCAAAGGCATTAGTATATCATTGTCTTCAACAACCCAAAAAAACAGAAAACAAATTTCCCTTTTGCCCCTTTTTCCTTTTTTTCATTTTTTGCAATCTAGGGTTTGATATGTTTTATTTTGAGTCTACATTGCTTGAGCTTCAATGATGTGTCTTTGTTTTGTTCAATGATGTGTCTTTGTTTTGTTCATGCTAACTTGCTCCTAAAGAACAATTTTATTGTTAGTATTTCCTCAAAGGTCTTGATCTAGTTGTTTGTTGCTCATCTTGTTGAAAGATTTGTTATCCACCGAGTTGTACTAGCTGGATTTGCAGATGAGTCGCCAAAGACTGAGCAGTCAGATGCTCAGAATTTAGTGTTCACAAATTCAACAGGTCTATCAGACCACCCTTTTTCCGCATTTACATCCCTTCAGGGCATTGTAAGAAATGACTTGAGCATGAAAGTTGTAAAAGACTATTGGCCACCTAAGACCTGGGCATGAGAATGTACTCTAGAGTGTTTTTTTCACTTGTTAATTATTTTTTGTCGTTTAGGCAACTAATAATTTCTAAGTTTTTTCACTCAAATTGACTCCAAGGCTAAAGTATGTGTTGGTGGTTAGGCCTTGGCATGGTATAACCAATATCTAGTGTCTAAATGTATATGATTTCATGCTAAGTCATGTCTATTGAGTCATATGGAAATTGCACTAAGTCCCCCATAGGTTTTACTTAATGTTTTAGTCAAATAAAGATTTTCTCGTAAAACGAACATTTTTATTGTAAAAGTCAATAAAGTTGTAAAAAATGGCATCAGTCAATGTCAGATGTCATATTTGTGCTCGTTTTCTAAGTCAGAGCACCCCCTATACCCTTATCCCCCCTTTGTTGAGGCAAAAAAATGATTTTAACCACTCAAAAATGTAATTTGCTTTCAAAAAGGCCAAAAAGGGACTTTTAATTAATTTTCCTAAAATTTAGGGGAATTCCTAAAATTTAGCAAGCATGTTGGAAACATGTTTTTCCTTGTCTGGAGTCCCGAGTACAGTTGGCAAAGGCTTCTCCTAGTGAGGGCGCATGGTCTAGTTGACATGGCAGAGGGGAGGAGATCCCAAAGACCTCACACGCACCTCCTTGCTTGGTTGGCGCATTCTCCTTGAGGGGCGCCAATCCCAAAGCTATCACTCCACCTCACTCACCTACCACCCTCACTTCACTCACCCTTACCCTCACTCCACTCCCACATACCCCTACATCACTCCACTACACCTACCATCTCCCCCACTCATCTCCCACCTCACTCATGCGCATCTCCCCTTAGCTCTTGCACCACTTCTCCTCTCCCATGCACATCTACCTTGGAGTTGTCATCCTTTGTTGTATAAAGGAAGGTCAACCCCTCTCCATTGAGTCAATTGGAGCCTTGGGAAGACACGCTATCATTGTATTGTATCATACTTTTTCTATTGAGATTGAATAAAAGGCTTTGGAGGTCTATGAAAAAGTGTTCCAATGTGTGAATGTCAATTGTTGATGGTGCTACACATATGAGGTGATATTATTTGAGTTATTTGAATGGTGCTTTGTTAAGTTTGGCTTAAGAAGAATATTATTATTCCATAGGGTTGAATTTGTAAGCTTGGTTGCATGTGCAAATTCTACAATTCATTTGCTTGAGAATCTTTTTCATTTCATAAAGGTTTTGGTTAACTAATATGTTTTGCATGAGATCTCTTGTAGGTGTTTCCAAATATTTAACAAGTTGATGCAGGTATTATGGGATTAGACATCTCATTTTGCTTGGAGATGTGAATGGGTCTGGTTACACTTTCCGCAAGCTCCAAGATCTAAGAAGCAACATAGTTCCTCTTCACAATTTATAAGACTCCATTGCCCAAGTCCTCTTTCTCAGCGAGTTGTATCTTCTTCTCTTACTCAAAAATTTCTTTAAAAAACAGTTTTCATTTGGTTACTAGTTTGCATGCAAAGAAATATTTGATTTATTAAAGATAAATTCAGTCCTAAATCTATTGCATGCATGTGTTAAGATTAGATCTAAAGCTTAATTGAAAGAATATCATCTTTTATCTAGATCTAGTCCAATTTTGCCTTGTTTTAGCTATTATTTCATTTGTTCAGCAATTATAGAGTGCTTCACTTGCAGATTTTAAATCAGCCCAAAAGACCCTAAGGAGGCTAGCTTCCTAGCTCTCACTCCTTAGTTACTTTTGCTTGCTTTAGCCTAGATTTGCTTAGTTAAATTTTGCATATTTTGGAGTTGACCAAAGACACTTCCCAAAGTGTTTTTAGCCATCTTTCAAGCTAATAACTTGTTGTTTTCACACAGAAGTAACAGGTACAAGGGGAGGCTCCGCCCAAGTTTCAAGAATTAAACCTCTTTCAGAAACCCCCGTAGTTGCCAGGAACCATCCGGATCAGATTTTTCACTTGGAAAACATTGCAAGCCTTGATCTCGCACTATAAAGATCAAGAGCATCCCAAAAAAGAAAGTAGTGTAGAAGTTAAATAAGTTTGTGAGCCACAAAGCTCGTGTTTTCCTCGTTCCCCCAACCCTAGGGGGGAAACAGGTGTTGGTGTCCTTTTTTCTTTGGGGTTGTTTCCCGTGTTGTTTACTTAGTATTTCAGTTTTATTTGCATAAAAAGATACAAAGAATTCACATCACTAAATTTCAATTCTAAAAATCAACAACAACAATCTTATATTAGTTTCATTTCATAGAATACTAATTGCTAGATTAGTTCATTTTTGCAATTATTTGAAATAAACCTTAGTTACTCAACCACGTATGCAATCTCGTTGCTACTTTCGAGTGGTATTCAGTGACCTAGAAACAGACCTGAGTAACGCATGCTAGTTTTAATTAGGGAAATCGGTCTTATTGTGCTATTCGTCTAAGGCCTTTGCATCTAGGTGGAGTGTGTTAAGTCAGGGAGGATACTCATTAATGAGATCCATTCTCTCTTTTGTTGGACCTACGGCACACCCAGTTGGCATGTCTATAAGATTGTTGAATAACAAGTAAGGTAGGCCAAATATACTTTGCACACAAAGAGTGGGGACCCCAACTTTAATCCCCACTTCACAGTTTCAAGACTTATTTAATATTCCCAAATCCCATAATAAAATACTCAAGATAAAATAAATGCGGCATTATTCAAAACATCACATTTACTTTTCTGGCACTGGTCTTTACTTTTATTTATTTTGTCAGATCTATCTTTATGTCAAAAGCTCATATGGTTCAAGTAATCTCCTTTTTTTTAAGTATATAATGAATGTATGAATGATTCTTTCATGTGGCTTATAGGGTGTATCATTTTTACATAATTGAATCATATATGCTTTGCTGATGCAAATCTTGATATTTCCATAATAAACTCCTAGATTAAATTTGACTTTCAGTCTTCATAGATTAAAACCTGAGATTATTTTTCTTAGGGACTACCCTGCTTGGCTTCACCAGGAGTTGGCCTAGACAGAGGAGTTGAGGATTAGGTGACAGCACCTTAACTCTAACTTGCCCCCAAGGACACACCGAGTGGATTGAAGATTTCTTCCACATTTCCCAGGTGTGTATAAAGGCGGCAACAGGATCTAACCTCCCAATTTTATAATGCATCTCTGTTTTGAATCCTGTTAAACGTTCATGGATGCTCCAAAGGGTTTTACTGCTTGGAAGAATTGTGTTGCATGAACCCAAAGTGTGAACTATTTGTCACGAATCATTGTAAAATTCAAATGAGTTTAATGATCTAATGTATGTCTGTCCATTCCCTGGTTATACTGCTGAAAGATGCTTGAATTAAAGATCCCGTTAACTGTTGAATCAACCAGTATTTTTGCAGTGTTTCAAGGTTCTCCTGATCTGATTAAACTCAAGCAGCAAAACGAGGTTTAAAGGGGTCCAACAAACCCCTTCAGAGGGCAGAATGTCACCTAAATTTAACTGTTGTTCAAGGGCTTGTTTGCTGTTCAAATTGCAGGTATAAATTGTATTGTGCGATGTCATAAAACTCCTCCACCTGCACACGTTTTTACATATCAGTAATCTGCACCATCTCAAGTAACAAAACGACTGGAAAAGAGCCCAACGACCTCCTGAAAGACCCTAACGTTGCCTATCCTTACTACTGTCTGAAGCCTCCTCATTTGACTGTCATAAATTGCAGACATAACACAGTTTTCAGAGGTAATGATCCAAGTGTTTTGTGCAGCGTTTTGGTATTTCCTAACCTTGCATATCCTAGAGAACCAAACCGATGGGTTAAAGGATCCAACAATTCTCCTTAAAAGCTGATCGCTGCATCCCTTCTCATTTCTGTTCAGGAGTTTGCTTGCTGTCCAAAACTGCAGAAACAAAGGATTGCTGCAGTGCTGTTCCAACCCTTTTCCATGCAAACGTTTTAAGGTATCCCTTCCCTACTTCATGACTAGTGACCAAACTACTTGGAAGATCCTCCAACGACCTTACCTAAAGCCTCATTTTCGTTACCTGCTTGCTGTCCGAGGTCCCTTTCAAAGTCTGTCAAAAACTGCAGAAGCATCTAGTGAGCAAATGAGGGTGCCCTCACTGTCCCCTGAGCAGAGTTTTCACTTCTTCTAGTTCCTTAGACTTCTTGCAGATCATTTGATGCTAGAAAGAGGTCAATGACCTCCCAAAATGGCCTATCGTTGACTGTCCTGAAGGCTGTCTTACTATCTAGTGTTTTCAGTTGGGATTTCAATTCATATTGGTGCAGGTCGGAGTTGAACAATGGTTACGGTTTTCAAAGATAATGCTTGTGATCTGTATAATTCGATGCCAAATCTGTCCTAATAACTCAGGAAATATTTAACGTTTAGTTTCAAAATCTGAGCTCTAATTCTCTCCAATTGGATACATGCTGGTCCATTATTAGAGTTTTTGCAAAGTGCAAAATATGCTTTGAAATCTGGTGTTAAGTCCTTACCTGTTGACATATATTTTATTGCTCTGAGTATTCCTTACAGATCTGATATCCTCTTGGTTTATGTCATATGAAAGATCAATGTGTTTGATGGTATAACTCTGATATCTGATACATTCTCTGAGTTTTGGTATAACTGCTGATTCTGTGGTTCATATTCATTCAATGAATATGATATACAGTACTATCTTTACTGTTGAGTTATTCTATTTCTGATGGTATATATTTGTTATCTAGAGCACCCTTGGTATTTCTGTGCTTTGAGTAAAGTAATTGTTAGATGATACAACTCCCAGTTTTGACCAGGGATAGGAGTAAATATTTAGTGCATACTTTGTAACTGTATTTTGCCACATCTTCTCTAGATTGCACATTATATTGGTCTGATTGTGTTATAGCACAAGTTGTAGCCTTGTAGGTTGGGCAAAGCCCAACCCAACCACAAAGCAAGTGCTACAACTTGGGAATCCTACACCCAATCTCACCTCAATGTAGGTCCCACACTTCCAAGGGTGACTAGGTCACTCTAGCGAGGTGATCCCGGTGACCCTAGGGGGAATGAAATGTAGATGAATGGGTATGGAAGTGGAGCCCCTAGAGGTCAAATCTAAATGGAGTGAAATGTGGGAAGAGATGCCTTCTAAGTCAAGTGATTGTTGCCCTAAAGGTATAGTACTTCTTCGGATGATTGTACATGCCCGAGACACAAGAAAATCCAACTTGAAATGATATATGTTAGTATGGATCAGCAAGTTAAGCTTGCTGTCCCTAATTTGCAGCAGTAGATGACAGTTTATATAAGCAAGATATTTCAAATCAGCATGTAAAGCATAAGATCAATCAACAATATTATCAATGAGTATGGCAATCAATTATGACTGAAAAATGATACTTTGAGGCTAAACAAAGCAAGTTGTTGTAACATGTATTTTCTGCAGAAAATTGCAGCCTTATGGTTGTAGCATTCATTCGCTTTTATCAAAAAATTACACCATCAAAAGACGCCAACAAATAACCCAAAAGATGCGCCCTAGTTAGTAGAGTTAGTGAACAAAATTTAGGAGCTAGTATAGGGTTAGTTTACGAGTTAAGAGTGAATTAGTAGCTAGGGTTATGCAGTGTTAATGGCTGTAGGTTAAAGTTTGTAACAGCAATTAAAGTAGTGGGAGAGAGGGGACGCCCTAGTAGGGGAAGACTACTCTCAATGTGGCAAACCAACTCCAAGCAAGAGATCTTTCAAAAGACAAATATTCATGTTTCCCAAGGCAATGATTTTATATCTCCAATGCAAAAAATAGATGACTAGTGCCTTTACTATTGGGTTAATGGAGTCAAATAAATGAACTAGAGATGCTACTTCCTTGGGGGTGTAAATCCTCTTACTTCCCAAGGCAAGTATTTCTAGTTAGGGTTTGAGAATGAGGGGTGTAAATCCTCTTACTTCCTCAAACAAACCCTTGCAACATCAATGAACTTTAAGCAATAAATGATAGAGACTAGAGTGGGGGTGTAAATGCTCTTACTTCCCACATAGCTCCTAGCACAACAATCCTTGACTTGAAAAAATGATAGCATAAGAGTAAAAGACCATACCAAAATCAAGAAAGATGCTAAGATAATCCACCATAAAAACTAGAAAGCATTCCTCCAAGGCTAGCACCTCACTCCTCCATCAACCATTCACAAGAGATAGCCATAAACAAGTGCACAAGAGACAAATATACCAAGTGTAGTGAAAATTTCAGATCCAAGTCCTCTCACAAAATAGAGAGTTATTGTTAAAATGAGATCTTATGATCTCTTATTTATACAAAATGTCACCAAGGTGACTTGTCCACATATTGAGGGGTAAACCACAAGACTAGGGGTCAACAACCCTAATCTTGCCCCCTTTAACAAAGTAATATTAAACAATTCATTTAAAATTTCACTTTTGCACAAGTAAAACCCTAATTTACATGGACGTCTCCCCTTTAGGAAACGTTTTTCCACTTAGAAAAAGTCGTTGGTGTTGGAGAAGCATGGGTAGTCCTCCAAAGGTCACATGTCAAACATCTAAGCAATCTCCTCATGGTGAGGACCTACTTCTCCTCAAAACGTCTATGTGTCAATGAGTGGCTACATCACCACCAAAACCTAGCCCCCAAAAGTGACGTCATGCCCTAGGAGGTGACGTTTTGCCTCTCCTAGGAAAATCGTTTGGCAAGTGAAGCATGGGCTAGGTCCATCCAGCTGTCCTCTAGGCCTTCGATATTTCATCTCTGTGATCCGACATGTGGACCCTTGGCATCCAACCTATGGGCTTATAGCCCCATGGAAGCCCAAGCTAGGCTTGTCCTCCCAAAATTGTCCACCAACTAGGTCCTGCAAAGACAAATGAGCACGCCCTCCAAGGATCTCAAGTCATAACATCATGATAAGTGAATCCAATCAATAAATGAGCCACCTAAGCATGTGCATCAAAGATCACTATATCAAACAATTAATTGCTCAAAGACACTATGCAACTTGTCAAGCTTGAGTATGGGAGGGTTGACGAGGTGTCCTATTGGGTAGATCTTTCCCTAGGTCAAGGAGAGTTTCCTAGAGATCCCTCTCTAAGCCATGCAAAGTGGATGAAGTGGTTGGGGTCAAGACTCAATGGGCATAGGGCTCATGACATATAAGGGGTCGTAGTGTCTCATTCATGGGTGCCTTTGTAGAGGGTTTTGTGGTACCTTCGTCCGCAATGCACTTTTTCCAAGCCCATTAATTGCTATTCTTTTATTCTTTCATAATTTTAAGGAGAGGTTGAAGGTCACTGCCCTGACGTGGTGACCAGATAATGGCAATGTCACCCACAAACACCTAGTGGAAATGAGAAGGTTGGCTTGTGATGAGACCCCCTTTCTCTCAACAATGCCACTGAGAGCCATTACCCTGTTTTGGTGACTAGATGATGGAAATGTCATACCACTAGATATTCATGGATGTGATAGGTCGGCTCGTGATGAGACCTCCTATCCTTCAACTAACCTTTTAAGCATTCTTTATTATATTATGGGTCCCCTTTACTCAAAGACAAGTGTTTCACTGCTTTCTTGGGTGATTCCTGGGCGAAGCATCTGGAAGGTTCATACAAGGCTTTTATCTTTTACCCAAGATCAATCCCTCTAGGCCTTCAGCCCCTTCTTCCCATAGAATGAGGGACAACCCCTTCTTTGGTCAATACACCCTAAAATCCCAAGAGATAAGGAAATGGAGGGGAATAATGATGGAAAGTGGTAAGTATGGTCGAGAACAGTAAGATGGCTCTTTAAGGGAGTTCCTAGTAGCAAACCCATCCCGGAGGAAGACCACTTACAAGGGAACAATGTCAACCACCAAGGTGAAGCAGGGCAAAAGGCATAATGTCCAAGCATATATCATGAAATCTAGAGCAATCTAAGATACAACATACTCAAATGGCTTAAATATTGAAAAGTTGCTCACCATAATACTGACTTGTAAGTCATGGAGCAAGGCCCACTGCCTTCCGAAAGCCATTTGATGTGGTGGATGCCATCTGCAAATCTATGACCATCTGTGGTGGTGAGTGGGGTTTCCAACTGTGTAAAAGGGTATTGTTGGTCATGTAGTCTTCTCGGCACTCCATATCTGCAACCCGAGGGCCTCAAGACATAATCTCCTTAGTTATCCACAAAATAGGGATAACAGATTGCACATTATATTCAATACTTGAAACTTCATCATAGAATTTTCCATTGAATATCACAAGAGAGATACATGTTTGCACAAATCTGATATATGGACACGTGATACATTGATACATGCATCTTAAACATCTTTGAATTGAGAATACCTTTGTCCTCATACTTTTCAATCTTATTGATGATGTGTGGATAAATGATGATGAATGGTATATAGCTATGACATATTGATACACTTATTTTCCAAGCATTGTTAGAGCTTTGCTTTTCCAAGTTACATTGTTTCTTCAAGCTCTTTACGAATTCTCTTCTCTCACTTAACTTGTATTATCCCTTAGAGAAGATAGTCAACCTTGAGTCAAACCAAGTCCTTGCCCTCTCCTGACCAAGATACAACAATAGGACTTAATGTTGACCTCGTAGGAAAACCCTCCTTAGGTTAGGAACCCTATCCCAAGGTCGTTGAGGTGATAGTGGGTGGCTTTCCTATCCGTTGCCCCAAGCTCTCCTTCGCAGGGCAGGACTTTCCCTTAGCGAGAGTTTGAGCAGTAACAAGTTACAATCCTTCATTAAGAGACACTGCAAGCTTTCAATTTGTTGAAGCTTTGAAGAAAGTAATAAAAGCAGTAACTGTATGGGCTACTTGAAAAACCAAAGAAACGAATAAAGAATTAAAGGAGGTAGAACAGGCCTTTTCCTCTTTGTATGAGAAGAATATAGTGGGTGTGTTTTTAGAAGAAGAAAGAGAAACAATGGAAAACTTTGGAGCACAATAGGCATAAGTTGTTATACAAAAGGGAGGCAGAATGGAGAACCAAAAGTAGGGTTGTGTGGTTGGAAAAGGGTGATGAAAACACAACTTTCTTCCATAATTTTGTCAATCATAGGAAAAGGGTAAATTCAATATGGGAGATGAATAATCCAGATGCCAATAAAGCAACAGACTTCTAAGGAATTGCAGATTTGGGTGTATCACACTTTAAATCTCTATATTCAAAACCTAACAGAGCCAATATCAATGAGATATTGAAGATTTGTTCATTTTTTCAAGGTTTGTAATAGAAGAAAGGAATCAGATGCTTATGGAAGAAATAACTAAGGAAGAATTAAAGATTGTCCTATCTTCCTTCAAAAGAGATAAAATCCCTTGGCTGGATGGTTCACCAATCAAATTTTATATAGGATTCTATCATCTTCTAGAAAGATGACCTAATAAGGGTGATTGAGGAGGTCAGGAGTGTCAATTTTCATATGTGATTCAATGCAACTAATTTCAAACCTGAAAATTACTTCCAAGTGATCAAACAGTAAACCCTAGTTGTTATCACTGAACAATTTTACATTGAAATTTTGACAGAAAATTATAACAACGTAAACAACAAGATCAGAGCTAAATCATCCATGCACTTGAGACACAAAAATTTTATGTTTTGTAAGATGTCAAATTCAAAAATTTCTGAGGGCAAAATTATACCTCCCGGCTGTCACAATTTCACCAAAAATTGAGGACAAAATTAATCCTCTGAAATCCAAAATTACAACAAATTACCCTAGAAAATTTTCTGCACACAATTCTCCAACAGATCTGTTGTACAACATGCTGACATCAATCATACAATTGTTGACGTCACAACATACAACCTGCAACTCTTTCCCAACCACTTCACACATGCGACCCCTTTTTCCTTGGTTGTACGGACTGTTGCATCAATTGTACGGCCTGCATGTGTGGTTTGTACCACACGTGCGGCTTGTCCTTTCCTGCAGCTTTCTTTCTCCTTCACACATATAGCCTTCTTGGCCTCACACATGTGGTATCCCTGCCAAGAACAGAAAAAATAATGATCAAAAACCCTAGGCCAGATTGCCTAGGTGCAGAAATCTCCTTGCTGAAATTGCCATGCTCCCTAGCACAAGTGTTTACTCACTTATGCTAACTCCATAATGTCACAATGAGATGTCACAATATCCTCCTCTCCTTTTTAGGAGTCTAATGTGAGATTAGAAGCCCTTAGCTTACTCTAAGAAACCCTCCTCTAAACTCAACATTAAATTAGAATATTTAATTCCTCTTTGTGGGTGTGGAACCCCAACACAAGCCCACAAAGCCCATCACCAAACTCATGAAGCTCCGACTCAACTCCAAGAGCATTTTTGCTGAAACGAAAGTGTAATATGGTGCCAACGAAGATTCCCATGTGCCTAACACCATGGCAAATTGTGGGAATAGTTCCCGAGGCTACAAAACATCAACAAGGAGTTCAGGTAAAGTCCTTGGAGCCTTCAATGCAACCTTTTTGACCTTGATTCCCAAGAAGCACAATCCTGAGAGTTTTGAAAAGTTTGGGCCAATATCTTAAATTCGTAATGTCATTGTATATATAAGATCCTAGCAAAACTCTTGGCAATCAAGTTAAAAAGAATCTTGTTAGAAATCATATCAAATGAACAATTTGGTTTTCTAGAAGGTAGACAAATACATGATGCAATAGGGGCATCTCAAGGAGGTATACGTACTATGAAACAAAAAAATCAACCAGCAGTAGTAATGAAGATAGACTTATCCAAATCCTATGATGAATCTTGCTAGCTATATATTAGGTTGATACTTTTTCATATAGGGTTCAGTTTGCCTATTGTGAAATGGATCATGGGATGTTTAACTTCAGTCTCTTTTATTGTTTTAATAAATGGGTCTGCCTCGAGGTTTTCATCCCTACTAAAGGGTGAGGCAAGGGTGTCCACTTAGCACTATCCCCCATTATTACTTCTCTTCATATGTGAAGGGTTAATTAGAGAAATTGTTGAAGTTAAAGGGGCAGGGGCACTTTCAAGAGCAAAGATGGGAAGAGCTTTAAGCCTAACACACCTACTTTTGTGGATGATGCTCTGATATTTATAAAAAGGTTGTGAGGGAAAGCAAGAAAACTAAAAGAAATTCTGGACTTGTACAGTTCTGCCACTAGTATGGAAATGAATATAGCCAAATCTACTATATCCTTTTTGGGTTCAGAAGAAGAATTAGAGAGACATGTTCTGCAAATCTTTCCTTTTAGAAACATTGACCTCAATGAAGAATTCAGATACCTGAGTTTTCCTCTTAAACCTAATGGATACGAGAAAAGGGATTGGGAATGGCTGGTTGAAAGATAAAGGCTCGAATAAACAATTGGTGTAACAGATGGTTATCAAGTGGAGGCAAATTGACCCCAGTGAAGTCAGTGTTGGAGGCAATTCCGATATTTTGGCACACTCTAGCATATATTTCAAAAGGCATCTTAGAGAAAATTAAGAAAAAAGTTTAAAAATTCTTGTGGACATGAAAGAAGCCAATAGATTGGATTCCATCGATGAAGCAGCATGAAATAACCAATCCAAAGGAGGAGGTGGATGGGGTCTAAAGAACATCCATTTTTTCGGGAAAGCTCTAACAATCAAAAGTTTATGGAGAGTCATCACTCAGGGAAGTTTGTGCCAAGAGATTATTGTTCAAAAGTACATAAGCCCAAGATCGATAGTAGATTCAATTAGGAATCAAAGGAAATCCATTAGTAATGCCTCTCCCCACTAAAGCATTGATCCAATCATTTCCATTGCTGAGTCCATAGTTGGTATGGAAGGTAGGGTTTCGGGTGCAGGTGAGGATTGGAGTGGACCCATGGGTGGGTTACATAAATGAATTTCGTTTGCCAAAAGGGTGAATTGAAAGGATATAGGATAAAGACGTTTTCATTCTTAATCAGGCAATAGATCAGGGGCACTAGCATATGGCAACAAGGTTTTGAAAAGGCAGAAAATCCAGGTTTAAGATGAGAGGAAGTTGTCATATGGAAAGCATATATTGGAAGCTTGCAAAGAAGTCATGCTAGAATAACTAAGGAGGAAGACCCAATAATATGGTTAAAGAATCAAACTCTTGGACACTATTCAGCAAGGTTGGGATATCAAGCAAATTTCTCATTGGAGGAAGGAAATAGAGCTTGGTGGTGAAAGAAATTGTTGAAGGTAAGAGCTCCAAAGAAAACTAACATGTTTCTGTGGGTAACTATTAAGGATAAGACTCTAACATGAGAAAACATGCAAAAAAGAGCCAGGGTCCAGGAATGTACATTTTATGCAGAGAAGATGGGGAATCTACAGAGCATTTGCTAGTAAGGTGCCCATATGTCAGATAGCTATGGCAGGAAGTTTAGCATATAATAGGGATTAAGGAGGTCTAGAGAGGAGAAACTGTAGAATGAAGTTTAAGGAACTGGTGGTGCAAGAAGGACTTCATAGAATGGCCAGCAGTTCCCTTTATTACCAACTGGGGGGGTTTGGCTAGCACATAATTCTCTGTTATTTGAAGAGAAAGGGATCCCTTCTTTTCAGGTACCCTATTAGATCAGAGCATTGGCATGTGCATATAAAATTCTAGTTACACAAAAAAGGGAAAGGTAGATGCAGGATTTGAGTATTAATAAAGAGCAGGCTTGGGGCTTTTTTGATGGCCCAAGCCAAGCCTCGCAAAACAAATGTAGTGTTGGTTGTGTATCATTTCTCTTGGAAAGTCGTTGTATTAAAATGAAGGCATATTTAGGTAAAGGTTCAAACAATTATACAGAGCTAATGACTGAATTCTTGCTGAAGGCAGCAATGGGAAAAAAAGTCAGAATTCTACAAGTTTTGGGGGATTCAATGCTAGTAATCAATTGGATGAAGGGAACAGGTCAACTTCTGAATATTCACTTAAAACCTTTGGGTGACCAAATTAAAGCAATAGCAGGCAGCTTTGAAGCAATTTTCTTCTCTCGTGTATTTAGAGAACAGAATACAGATGCAGACAGCTTGTCAAAGAAAGGGCACCAAGCTTCAGAAGGAACAGTGTTTTTTGAAGCAATTCAACAGGGTGTTGTTTCTGCTTATAAGGAAATTTATGCCAATGCTTTAAAACTCGGACTTGGCCTCAAAATCGGTCGAGGGTTTGCTCAGAATTGGATAGATTGAATTTTATGACTCAATTTACTAAAAACTACATAAAATATTAAAATTTTAATAATAAAAAAATTATTTTAAAGATTCCAAACCATTAGAGACAAAATATGCAAAATTTGTTCATGTGTATAGTATTTGAAAGATGGCATAGAGTGCAATACATATTTGAAACAAAATACATAATCAACAAGGCTCTAAATAGCCTCTAAAGTCCAAAAAACAACATGTTACAAGCTAGTAGCCTACCATATATCACTATCAACATGATCCATCAAACTTGTTACCCCACCATGCCTAGGGGGTAACTAGAGGAGATCATGTCTTGTGGCCTGCAATGGAGACATTGATCCCAACCATGCTGACAATCAACATGTCCACAGATAGCAGCCCAGCAGCCCCCCTCAGATTGCCTCTTCTACTTCAGATCAGCCAAGCTCATCACATCCAGTCAACTCAGTGTATGGGAGATGGTAAGTTAGCATCACCATGAAGTATGTTAGTCCTTTCATGCGAAGTGTTGTGCTTAATTTACTAGGCATTTGGATGACGATCATTGGTTGAAGTTGGATAATGGATCACTAGCTCAAAAAGTTATGTCTTTTTCCTTGTTTCACCTTGGTGGTCAACCTCTGTGCCCTAGTCCCGTGTTGTCACCGCTCAGGAAAAGGGGTACTACTAGAGGTCCCTCACAAGGGAACGTTATGTTCCTCACCATACTTAACACTTTCCATCCTAGATCCTATCGCAGTGTACTAAACTTTGGTAATGGGTCATGGTCCATTCTCTCATGAGAAGAGGGGCTGAAGGCCCAAAGGTTGATTGCAGTTGCTTCTAAAAGAATAAAAGAATGATGCTAAAGTAAAGAAAGGAATGATGGCAAAGTACTCTCAAAAGCCAATCCAAACTTGAGCTATACCCTTTCCACATTCGCCCCAATCCCAAGCAGTGGTGTTATAGCTAGAAACCTTATAAAGGGGACTTGCAAATATGATAAGAGGACAAACAAAAAGGCAGATAAAGGGGTTTGGAAAAGCGTAGCGCTTAGAAAGTGGTAACTCAAGAGCAAGCGCACCCTCCACAAAGGCACTCGTAGAAATTGACTCAATGACACCATAAGCCATGAAGTTAACGTACCACAATCACACTTACTCTTGAAGGGTTCTTTTCTTTCACCATTTCCCTTGGGAAAGATCCCTCTACCTGGGTCTTTTCTTTCACTATTTTGGTTGGCACACTTAACAGGGTTAGAGGTGTTGATATCATGGTAGTTGTGGGAGGTATTAACCTCCATATGTAACCTTTGACTAGAATAGAATATTCTTAAAGCAAGAGAAACCCTAAACAGATGTGAGAAAACCCTGGAAGACAAGTCGGCTCAGCATAATAAGTAATATTGAAGTATTATGTGCAGAAAAGGGCAAGTTGGCCCTACTTGAAGAGACATATGTTCACCTGCCCAAATTAGTATAAATAGAGGACGTCTTGGCTCATTTGTTCACTCATTCACATGCTCAGTCACCCAAAAATAGTGCGCAAGTTTGGAGGAGGAGGAACAGCATCTGCAGTTGTACAATTTTCTCTTTTTCAGTCTTTTTGGTACTTTCTCTTGTGCGCTACCCTTGAAGAAGGTGCGCTCTCTTGGTTATCTGTTGGTTATGGTGTGGCTTCCTGGAATCATTATTTTTGTCAAAGGTTAAGGTGCATGTGGGTGGCTTTATGCCTATGGTTGGGTGACAATGGTGTAGCATTGTCTATGGTTAAACGAGCACATCAAACATTATTCTAACATGATGAAGGTCCTCCCATATTCAAACTTGCCAACTTACATAAAGTCCTAAGTTGGTGTGATATTAGAAGGGGATACTAAAGTGAATTGTTCACATGGCTTATATCTTAAGTAACAGCTTACTTTGCATGATTTAAGGACAGGTATGTCTTATGAACATTGGATTACTTGATTTCATATTTTGTTTTGATTTGGATGCCCTTGACATGGTTCTTTGAAGGATGCCCTAGGATTTCACCCAGGACGTTGTGCTTCTATTGCGGGATATGGCACGTGTGATGAAGAGCAATGAGTCATCCAGTGACTTAACACATTTAGACAGTGACTCTCACATCTTCAAGACCTTGGAAAATGGATAGATGGACTTGATTTTTGACAGATTTGGTCATGGTGGTACAGAGATGGGCAAAAAGCCCACACCCTAGGCTCTACACCCGAGAGGCTATCTTGCACTGGATGGAGGACGTTGCACAAGGAGATGATTGGAGGACACACAAAAATGATATACAACCTTCTCCTCTTTGGACGCCACTCCTTGCACCTTGGACGTTGGGCATTTAGTTGATGACGCCATGCTAGGGTTTGACAGAGATGATGGGGTTTGTTGCCACTTGGATGCCAGTAATGACTTTGAGATGTGGCATAGCATTCTTTCACCACACTTGTACCTCAGACGATGACATGTGGCCTTGGAGAGGCCCTCCTAGCCCATTGGAGGCATGACGTCGCCACACTTGTGACCATTTATGTATTATTTTTTATATTTTGACATTTGTAAAGGCAAATCTGAGGGGTCGACCCCACTAAGAGACGTGTCTTTTCACTTTTTGTGACTTTTGGAGCACTAGGGTTTCCTTATAAATAAGGCTAGCACTCCTCTCGTTGGATCATCACTTCCTCTCACATTTATGGGAGTGCAACTTTAGAAAAGTTCACTCTACCTCTTTCTTTGTCTCTTGGATCTCATGCACTACTTCTGGAGGAGGATCTTTGTGGATCCTTTTGCTTTTCTTGGATGATGCATTGTTGCAACTAAGGTTTTTCTAGCCTAGCAACTTGGATAAGTAAGTAATTGTTATAATTTTTATGTCATTGCTAATCTTTGAAGGTGTTAATTATTATCTTGTGCATGTTACTTTGTCTTGGTGAAACCTTGGGGAGGAGACATAAGTTTTTCTCTTTTCCACACGCCTTGTTTGTCCAAGCTTTGCAAGAGCATTCTTTGCTAGGGTTAAGAACCTAAGGCCCAAGAGGCTTTGCACCTTAGGGTTTTGATCCTAGTCTTTGATCCTTGACCTAGGTTATCTAGAATACAGAAAACGGCACCTAGGGCTCCAGAGGCTTTGTACCCTAGAGATCATTTTCTTGAAGGTTTAGTCCTAAGGCCCAAGAGGCTTTGCACCTTAGCGTTTTGATCCTAGTCTTTGATCCTTGACCTAGCTTATCTAGAAGAGAGAAAACGGCACCTAGGGCTCAAGAGGCTTTGCAACCTAGAGATCATTTTCTTGAAGGTTTAGTCCTAAGGCTCAATAGGCTTTGCACCTTAGGGTTTAAACCTTACTCTTCTTCATCATCTAATTCAATCTTCAAGGTGTTACATGCTTGACTCCATAAGCCCAAAAAGACAATCTCACTAGTCTAAAGCTATTCCTATGGTGAAAATTGCATTTAGAATTAGCATTCTCTCTCTCAACAATCCTACTAACTTCTCTAACCTTGACTTTAGCAAACTAATGCTATTTATTGTTGTTGTTACAAAAGATTGCTACAGCCACTAATTCTACTTTAATTTGCTGCATACATACTTGGAAAAGTGGTCTAAGATACTCATAATTCACATCTGGCAATTGGATATTATTGTACATGTTGAAGGCTTGTTTTATGCTAAATTGCTACATGTCTGGGTGCTATTTCTTGTTGCTGTTGCAAAACATTAATTGTTGTTGTACATTAATTTATTGTTGTAATTTTGCAACAGCCATTGAATTTATTGATTATCCAGTGTCTAAGAGGTCATTATTGAGCTATATAACTTGGTGACTGCCTATATTATGCTTTGAATTGTTTATTGTCTCGTACAGGTGAACCAATTACCTTTTTATCTTTCTTGCCTCTCCTAGACCTAGACCTAACCTTCAGGTGACCAAGATAGGTGGCTATAGGCTCAGCTAATCTTGCTATTTGATCCCTTGAGGTCACAAAAGAAGCCTCCCTTGTGGTGGACCTCCTTCCATCACTAAAACGAGGGAAGCATCTACTAAGGTGACGGTGGTAAAAGCTTCCAATTGTTACACAAGATTGGGATTTTGTGGAAGAAGGCTTTGCACAAGTACAAATCCTGTGATAACAAAACTCATCACCATTGTTGGAAATGAGATCCTTAGCATGAGCTAGTGCTGTCTGGTGCTACTCCTACTAGAGGATCCAAATCCAAACAAATCCACCCCAAGTCATCAATGTCAAGATCAAACTCTACCAAGTGATTCTTCTCTACCCATTCCGAGGTTGGATCAATATCATCCAACACAATGGGATCTGTATCAGGTCTTTTGTTCAGTAACCGGAGCAGTTATTTTCACATTTTGGAACTCCTTTTTTTTAGAAGTTAGAACTGTTATTGTTGGCATGTCTATTTTTAGCATGTCTATATTTCGCAGGTGGCATGTAGAAAAGGAGCAAAGTGACATTTGGCATCTTTCGATGGTTTAGTGGACTTGTTTTTGGTTCGAAGCAATTCAGTTTGCCGGAATTCTGAAAATTGCAAAGTATGCTTAATTTTGGATGGGATGTGAAATTCTATTTTCATTATATGAGGTCCGATGAGGTTGGAACCTCTCTCGAGCATCCTGAAACCAATGTTATCAAAACCAGAAACCGGACCGAACCGGTCGACCCCAAAAATGTGAAACTGGACTAGACCGGAAAAAAAAAACAGTCAACCAAAAACTACATAAAATATTCAGATTTTGAAAAAAAATACATCTATATTCATGTGCATCCATATGAATCCAAACCATTTATACACAAATATACAAAGTTTCTCATTTATATAGCAAGTAAGATTGCATATAACCAAAATAGGACCGAGTGCAATCCATCTCTGAACCAAAATAAATCAACAACGAGGCTCTAAATGGCCTCTAGAGTCCAAAAAATCATGCTACAACAAATAACTAAATATCATCAAGATCATTATCTATATTAGGATCCTCATCATCGGTGTCACCCTCTAAGCATTAAAATAAGATAGAAAAAGCTTAACATGCCTAATAAGTGATTTTAGTTGAGTGAAGGGTACATTTTTACTAGGGTCGTGACAGAAGAGTCGTTGATCTAAAACATTGTTTTACAGTCTTTGAGTCAACCTCACAAGGATATAATCCCCCCTACGTTTTTAAAGAGGTGGTACTCCTCTATTTCAGATAACATGCAAGGATATAAACAATACCTAAGAAAGGACCAAGCTTATTCTTGAAATAAATATTCACATGCAAAGAGTACTGAGAAAGGACTAGGTATCTTGAAGAAAGTAAATATTTACAATATGTTACAAGATTATAAACCAAAAGAGTGTACAGTATGTTGATGTTTTGTAGCTTCAGGAGATATTCCCACAAGTGCCCTTGGTGTCGGGCATGTGGGAATCTTCGTTGGCACCTCATTGCACTTTCGTTTTGGTAAAAACCCCCTTGGATTGGAGCTTGGAGCTCCATGGGCTTGTTGATGGGCTTTGTGGGCTTGTGTTGGGGTTTCACACCCACATGTGTGAATAAACAATTCTAATTTAATGTTGAGTTTAGTGGAGGGCTCCTTCAAGTAAGCTAAGGGCTCCTAAACTCACTTTGGACTCCTATAAAAGGAGAGGAGAGATTGTGACATCTCATTGTGACATTATGGAGTTAGAATAAGTGAATGAGCACGTGTGCTAGGGAGCATGGTGATTTTAGCAAGGGAAATTTTGCAATTTTGGTAAAATTTGGCCTAGGGTTTCTTGGACATTTTGTTTTCTGTTTTCAGCGTAGGAGGAAGACCACACATGTGAGAGAGGATAGAGAAAACAGCACACGTGTGAGGAAGGTATCGGTCACATGTGTGAGCAGTTCATACGAATCACACGTGTGGAAGCAACATGCTCGTACAATTGCACGTGTGGTACGGAACAGGTTCATACAGTCACACGTGTCACAGTCGTACAACAGAAAAGCGGGCTGCAGGTGTGAGGGAAGTTTTGCAGGCCGCATGTGTGAGGGTTTATGGGCAGCAACAGGTTCATACAGGCCGACATCCGCAGTCCGTACGGCTGACGTTAACAGGTCGTACAAGTGTGCTGAAGCTGATTTGTAAGTTGGGAATTTTCTCGAGATATTTGGTTGATTGTGTAATTGGCGAAGAGTATTGTTTTGTCCTCAGATTGACTAGTTTTGTGGTTTCTTGAGAGGGTTGGTTTTTGCCCATAGAAATTGTGAAAGTGAAAAGTTTACAAAACTGAAAATTGTGTCTGAAGTACATGGATGATTTCTCTCTGATCTTAGTATTTTTGCTGCTGTAATTTTCTGTCATAATTTTAGTGTAAAATTATTCATTGATAACAGCCCTAGAGTTTACTGTTTGAGTCACTTGGAAGTAATTTTCAGATCTGAAATTGGATGCTTTAAAATTGACATGGTATCAGAGTTGAGCCTTTGAAGAGAGAGAAGGATCATCTTCTTGAGACACGGGCAGCTACAGATTGGTGCTACAACAGATTTGTTGTTGCATATTTTTGTTTTGTTCTAGGCAGATCACAATGGTAAATACTCTTAAGATTGAGGACAGGTTGGAAGGGGCAACAAATTTTCGGGTTTGGAAGGCCAGGATTCTCCTTCTGTCGGAGGAGAATGATCTCCAAGAGTATGTTGAGGGTGTGGTTCCAAGTCCTACTGATCCACAGGAACTGGCAGCTCATAAGAAAAAGGAAGTGAAGGCCAAGCGAGTGTTGTTGGAATCCATGAAGGATCACCCGATTCCTTACATTTCCGAGAAAGAAGACAGCCAAGGAGATGTATGATGTTTTGGTAGGCTTCTACCAAAGCGGAAATACAAGCCGAAAAATAATCCTGATGCACCAGCTTAGAGCAGTTGAGATGTATAGTTCAGATACAATTGCTACCTACCTCATGAGGATCACTCAGATTCGTGATCAACTTGCAACCATTAGTGAGGCAGTCGATGATACTGAGTTGGTGAATGTTGTTGATTTTTCAATAAGCTAGGCTTAAGCATGAAGTTCATTCCATTTTTAGCATTTTACTTAAACCATAAACAATTTGTTGCAGCAACCAAGATCACAAGAAGAAACACCATGCACAAGTACACAAGAAGTATCCTGGGAA
>SNQJ01S0003546.1:285209-295791 GCA_010110895.2 Picea sitchensis | reverse complement strand
TGTAGGCCCAAATGAGAACACCTGCCCAGAACAAAGCAACAGCAAAACAATACATGCAGGCTATGATTCAATGGGTTAGTACTTCATACAACTATCTGATATCAATATATTAGCAATTATGACAATAGATATTGACGAGATCATTGTTTATCAATAATAGCAATGGAACAATATCAATTCATCAATAAATATCGAGATGATGCAGCAAACAGTGTATCCAATCAATCCCTTACTCAATAAATGCTTCAAAACACCATCTAATTGCCTATAAAGACAAAATGTTGCGTCAAGATGGAATAACCAAGAATGACGTCAGCCTTGTTAAGGTTAGTTGTTAGTTAGGGTTTCAAATTATAAGAGTTTTAAGAGTTTGTTTGACCACTATCACTTCAACGTTGGAGACCTAAGATCAGTGCCTAAGGGTAAATGGAGTCAATTCAGGAGAGGACGCAAGGTTGAAGGGAAAAGGCTAAGGACTAGAGAGAAGGGTTCTGAAGTGCTGCAATGGCAGGGCCCCAGAATCAAAACCCTAGGGGAAAGAGGCTCACTCCGGTGTTACTTAAGCAAGGCCTCGTGCTCTTTCCTCCTTCCTTAGGTTTATCTTGGCAAAACGGCTAGCATCAAGACACGAGAGTGAGGTGAGGGAGAGTGTTGCAAAGGCAAGGCCCTATCACCAAACCCTAGAAGCAGGACGTCCCTAGGTGTAGATAGCCTAGGCCTGGGACGTCTCCTCCTTCTTGACCTTTAAAAGCTGCGGCTAGCAGAGGGGAAGAAGTAACAAGAGTGTAGCAATGGCTAGGCTCTTCCTTCCTTCTTCAATGGCTGATAATTTCTCTTTTAGGGGACATGAGACAACGACCTACTTATGTGTTTGTCCCCTAGGGTTTTAAAATCAAGAAAATTTATAATAAATTCAAGAATATAAAACTACAACCATTCAATTAAGAAGTTTTGCAGAAAAAACACTTACATATCATGATGAAATAGCATTGCAAACCATAGTCGTAAACCTTCCTTCAAGAGAAATGCCAAAAATGCCAAGAAAAGCCTTCCTTCAACAAGTGCGCGTCACTTAAAGAGAACAAATACCCAAGTAGGGCGCAAAAAATCAGATCTCACTAGGAGAGTGAGTTGTGTGTTATGTCAAAATGAGGATAAAACTCCTCAATATATACTGTATCAATGACCTTTAATTAATTTTTGGTCATAAAAATTAGCCGACAAGGCTTTAAACCAAAATCATATTGTTTTTACATTAAATTGTCAAATTAAAACCCTAACTGAGTTGTAATAAAGGTAAAAGCCCCTTCAAGGGAGGCGCAAGCCCCTTTTAGGGAAAATGAGACATCAAGCAGCAAAACATTACCCCCCCAGGGGCTTCTCCAACATGCCACACGTGCCACTGCTGCCCAGTCTGCCTCCAAGAATGACCATGAAGTTGGATGACATCATGGTAAGGATGGGGACACTCTGAGCCTTCCAAGGCCAACGTTCCACTGAAAAGGGGTCATTCCCCCTAGGTCGGGCTCTGCCAAAGTGCCTCTGGTGAAACGTCCTCTTCTTCTTTGGTGCAAAACCTCGATCAAACACTGTCCTATCTCTGCCCCTCTGACGGGGTCTCATCAACCATCTAATGGGCTCTTCAGCCCCATGGAGGTCCGAACTAATCATCTCCCCATGTGTACCAGTCCAAATGGTACATGTCTGTTGGGCATGGTCCTGCACATCAAAAACTACGCCCTCCATGGGTTCATTAGTCACAGGGATCATAGCAATGTTAATCAAATTTCATCATTAATATTATCAAACATATACATAAAATCCCTGATATATCATTCAATAGCTCAAAGACATTACAAAAACCTACAATACAAGGTTGAGAAAAGAAGACAAGACACCCTATTGGGCTAGTGTCCATAAGGAAATGAAAGTTTCCAAGGGGTTTCATCCAAGCCATGTAGATGAGGTGATGTGGCTAAGGGATGTCCAAACATACAGGTAGAGTGAGAGCCAGGGATGCATGATATTACCTATGGGTGCCTTTGTAGAAGGCAAGTTGCACCTGTCATGGATGCAATTTTTTCAAGCCCTTTCTTGCCTTTATTCTTTTATTTATTTGTTTTTTCTTCTTCTTTTTCTTTTTACTCAAGGGCTAACCAGAGGACACTGCCTTGGCGTGGTGACCAGAGCGGACAATGTTACCCACAAGTACTTTCACAGAGATGATAAGGTTGGCTCGTGATGAGACCCCCTCTCCCTTGGCCATGCAACCAAAGGTCACTGCCCTGGCGTGGTAACCAGATGGTGGCAATGTCATGTTGTTAGGTACCCATGAACATAATAGGCTAGCTTGTGATGAGACCCCCCATCCTCTTGACTAGGTCTTGTTTATTTTTTCAGGTCCCTCTTGTTTCTTGCTGAGAGGCTTTTTATTGCCTTCTCAGGGATCCCTGGGCGAGGCATCTTGAGGTTTTATTTCTGGGCTTTTATCTTTTACCAGCTGCTTTTACCTTCCGGGCCTTTAGCCCCTTCTTCCCACGAGATAAGGTGCAACCCCACAAACAGATCATCCTAATGCCCAGACAAGGGGAATGGGACAGATGAGCGAGAGATAAGATGGAAAAGTGGTGGTATGATGGGAGCGGACAAAGGCTCTTCAGAAATCCCTCAATGGCAAACCAAAACCTATGGGTACAGGCTTGCCAGGGCACCCTGTCAATCCCCCCAATCATGGTCAAGTGGGTTAATGTAGGATCCAAGCAATCATCAAAGATAAAAGGAGTCAAATGCATATATCCAAAGGTTATAATGATCAAAAGTGACACATACCATGATACCTGGACCAATTACCTCATGGAACAAGAGCCTTCTCCGATACAAGACCAAGCCGATGGTGATGGATGTTGTTGCTGCTGACAAGACGAATCTGATGAAAGAAGAAAAGGATGGGCCCTCCAGAGCCATGCTCAGGTCAATCCTGCTCTCGGTACTCCATGTCTAGGACCTGTGGGCCTCGAGACATGATCTCCTAGTTATCCCTAGAAATCGGGGATAACAGTACCGAAAACAACCATGTACATATTTTTTTGGCTTGGGGATTTTAACAAAAGAAATGTTTAAGATATTGCCCATTCACAAGCAACCGTTGGATCGTTCCTTCCATATCTTTCAACAAGTATGAATTGTAACCAATGACTTTCTCAATCTGATATGCTCCAATCCAGAGAGCTTCAAAATTTGTGTGGAAAGATGGTTTTTCTTTTGCTTTGTTCCATAACAAAACCAATTGATCTTTTTGAAAATCCTTTGAAGTAGTGCTCTTGTCAAAGTATTTTTTGACCGCTTGTTGTCTTTTGTTCATATTGCCAATATTGTTTGTTCTCTTTGTTCTTCAAGTTGCAAAAGTTCATGATATCTTTTTTGCATCGGTGATTGTTCTTCTTCATTTTCAACACTTCCAATAAGAGTAAGGGCATTTAATTCCAAATGTAGTGGTAATCTTGCTTCTCTTCCATACAATAAAGTATATGGGGAATGCCCAGTGTTATCCCCATCTTGTGGATAACTAAGGAGATTACGTCTTGAGGCCCTCGGGTTGCAGATATGGAGTGTCGAGAGACCACATGACCAGCAGTATCCTTTTTTGCATAGCTAGAGACCCGCATCGCCACCACAGTGACTCAACACTTGGTCATCGTCCACACCAGCCTGCCACCATAAGTCACTTGGGTCTTGCTCCATGCAGTACAAGTTAGGTATGATGGTGGGTATCATTTTAATATTTGAGGCATTCAAGCTTATGTAGCAAAGGTTATTTTTTATTATGAGACATTTGCTTTGGAAACTATGCCTTTTACCTTGTTTAAATGTCGGTGGTTGACTTGGGCACTTAAGTAGATGGTCACCCTTAGAATGGGGTGTTTCTGGGAGCTTCCTTTGATGAGTCATCGTGCCACTCCCGACCATACTTACCACTTTCCATCACTTTTTCCCCTCCAGACACCATCTCTTGGGATTTTGGGGTAGACTGACCCTAAAAGGGACCATTCCTCATTTCATGGGAAGAAGGGGGTAAAGGCCTAGAGGGGAGTTAGCTGGCAAAAGATAAAAGCATAATAAAAGAACCTTCCAGATGCTATANTTTAAATGTCGGTGGTTGACTTGGGCACTTAAGTAGATGGTCACCCTTAGAATGGGGTGTTTCTGGGAGCTCCCTTTGATGAGTCATCGTGCCACTCCCGACCATACTTACCACTTTCCATCACTTTTTCCCCTCTAGACACCATCTCTTGGGATTTTGGGGTAGACTGACCCTAAAAGGGACCATTCCTCATTTCATGGGAAGAAGGGGGTAAAGGCCTAGAGGGGAGTTAGCTGGCAAAAGATAAAAGCATAATAAAAGAACCTTCCAGATGCTATATTGAAAGAATATACAAAGAAAGAAAGATAAAAGGCAACTCATGGGCTTGGAAAAAATGCATTGTGGATGAAGGTGTGGCACACCCTCCACAAAGGCACCCATAAATGAGATACTATGGACCCTTGCATATCATGAACCCCATGCCCATTGAGTACTTCCCCCATCCATTCCACTTCATTCACATGACTCAAATAGGGTTGTTCCTAGACTCGGGGATTTGATTCATTGAAAAGAGTACCTTGCCAACCCTCCCACAACCAAACTTGGAAAAACCTCTAGTTTCTTAAGCACATGTTTGTATGATGTAGTCCTGGTATACATGCTTTGATGGCTCTTTTATTGACTTGATTCACTCATCATGATGCTTTGACTTGAGATCCTTGGAGGGCGTTCCCTTTTGTCTTACAGGTACAGGTTCACGGTCGTTTTGGAAGAATAAGCCCAGCTTGGGCTTCCATGAGGACAAGCAGCCCACGGGACGGATAACATAGGCCGACATGCCAAATGATAGAGAGATGCTTTCGGAGGCCTAGGAGAAAACTGGATAGACATAGCCCACCCTTTGCATGCCAAACGACTTGCCCAGAAGGGGCAAAACGTCACTTCCTAGGGGCTTGACGTCACATTTGAGGCGCATATGGTGGTTGATGATGAATCAGAGCATGACACATCACATTTTTAGGTGGAAAGGATTCGGATGATTGCCACAAGGCCTTTGGAGGCCCTACTTTGCAACCCAACTCCAACAACTTGCTAAATTTGCCAAAATGTCCCCCTTCAAGGGATGGTGTCACATTTGTTTTAGGGTTTTCAATGTGTAAAATGGTGTTAAATTATTGTAAAGGGGCAAGACAAGGGTTGCTATCCCCTTGTCTTGTGTTTTACCCTAATATTATGGACAATTGTGGACAAATTATGTTTAGGAGGATGATATAAATTGAGATCATCTCATTTCGTTTTCACATAAGACATAACTCTCCATTGTGAGATGCTCTTGGACTGAAATTTTCGCTCTCTTTGGCTAGTTCTCTCTCTTGTGCTTTTGTTTATGGCTATGTCTTGGTTATGGTTGATGGAGATGGTGCGCTAGCCTTGGAAAGCTTTCTTCATTGCTTTTTTTGGTGGTTAGTCTAGCTTTTATTTCCTTTTAATGCTTGAAGGTGCCATTTATTTCAATGTATTATCATTTGTAAAAGTTAAAGGTTCTATTTCCCTGAGCCAAGTAGGGAGTATAAGGCCATACACCCCTACTTGTGTTTCCACCATTTTATTGCTAAGGGAATATTGCTTCATGAGGGTTACTAAGAGGAGTATAATTGCATACACCCTCCTAGTCAAAACCCTAGCTAAGAGAATCTTGCCCTGGGGAGTAAAAGGGTTTACACCCCCAAGGAAGTAGCCTATCTAGATTCTTCATATTCTCTTGACTCCATTAACCCTTTCTTAAAGGCACTAGTCATTTACTTATTGCATGGGAGAAATAAATTGTTGCCTTGGTAAACATACAAATTTCAAGCTTTGAAGTTGTCTCTTTTGGATAATAATCTTGATGCCTTGGGGATTCTTCCTCCCTTAGGGCGTCCTCTTTCGTATTGTTGTAGTAAAACTAACATACAGCCATTAGGGCTTCTTTAAACTCTAACCCTAGCCGCTAATATCTCACAAACTAACCCTAGACTAACCCTATAACTTTGCTACTTTAACCTACTAACCTAGGTGCATCTGTTGGGCTAGCTTTCGGCACGTTTTGATGGTCAGATTTGTTGTTGTACTTCATTGAATGCTACATCCATAAGGCTGATATACTTCTGCAGAAATTTACTTTTATGACAGCCATCTTTATTCAGTCTTGAAGTGTTATTTTCGGTCCACATTGGTTACTAGTTTTATTGCTGACATTGATAACTAATATAGACCTTTTACTTGCTGATTTGGATGTAATCTATTGCTGATTTACTAACTTTGGATTTATTGGACCAATCACATCTAGACCCCATTGTGCAAATGGTTGTTCTATCGTTGTAGATTGTAAAGGCATTGCAACTCTTTTCAATTTTTCTGAAAATGTTTGGCATGGAATACATTTTTGAATCAATTCATAAGCATCATTGAAAATAGTTGGCCTACAATAACCAGCCCAGATGATTTTGTGAGTTGTTACAACTAGCGAAAAATGTCCACCACAAACTCCACTATGAAATTCTTGAAGTATTTCTTTGGACTTTGAACAATCTAAGCACCTTAATAAAATTCCGTCAAAATTCCTTCAGAAAAGAACTCTTGAGACCAATACATATTGATTTGTCTTCATTTTCAAAATTCTCCTTTCTTTGAAAGACATTTCAGGGGAGAAATGACCAGATTTCAGATAAAAGATTATGTCTTTATACCATTCTGAGTTTGCTAAACTTGTTCCTTGAATTACAACATCAAATCCATTGGAAGGAGAAATGTTCACGACTTCATTTCCAGTCATCAATTTACACAATCCCTGCCCCTTTATAGCTTTCAAAGGTTTAATTTCCAAATCATATTCTTGAAGCTTTGCTAACCAGTTTGCCCATCTACCTTCTCTGAGTTGTTGATTGAGCAATATTTTTACCGGTGAGGATGGAAAATAAGCAATGATGTGAGCTGATAGAATGTAGGTTCTGAAATGAGCTACTGCTTTGACCAAGGAAACAACTTGCTTTTCTACGATTGAATAGTTTAGTTCATAATCATGCAAGGTCTTACTCATGAAGGCAATTGGAAGTTCCTCGGCATTTTCATTTTTTTGAGTGAGGATGGAGGTAATGGTTTCTTCTAAAGCAAATGTGTACAATATGAATTCTTTATCAAAGTCAGGGATGACTAGAACAAGGGCAATAGTGATGGCATGTTTGATTTCTGTGAAAGCTTTTTGAATATTGGGTGTCCATTAAAATTTATGATCTTTCTTCAACAGTTTATTTATCGATTTGACAATTGTGGCATAATCTGGAACAAACCTTTGAACAAAGTTTATCTTTCCAAACAAAGATTGTACTTGTTTTCTTGATGTAGGAGGGTTTAGGTCATTTATTGCATTGATTCTTTTTGAATCAATATATATTCCTTCTTTGCTCACAATATGACCTAAGAGCTTTCATTTCGTTACGGAAATTAATAAAAAAATAAAAATAAATAAAAATAAAAACATTTTTTGGGATTCAGAGATATTTCGTACATTCTACACCTTTCAAAGACTTGTTTGAGATGCTTAATATGTCTTTCTCTAAATTTTGAATGCACTGTTAAATCATCTTGGTAATCTACCATAAATTCTCCAATTAGATCTTTGAAGCGTGGTCCATTGCTCTTTGGAACGTTGCACCTGCGTTCTTCAATCCAAATGGCACTCGAACATAAGCATATGTTCCCCATGGTGTTATGAATGTTGTTTTTGGTCGATCTTCCTCAGCTACAAGAACTTGATTATATTCTAAAAATCCATCCAACATGGACATCAATGCAAAGCCAGTAACATGTTGCAACAACATCTCCATATTGGGGAGTGAGTAGTTATCTCTAATGCTCGCTTGATTGAGATCTTTGAAATCAACACAAAGGCGAATTTCACCATTCTTCTTTCTTACCATCACAGGATTTGAAAGCAATTTTGAATGTCTAATAGAGAAAATTATACCGGCTCTTTTTAGTTTCTCCAGTTCTAACTTCACTAGAGGTTTTATCTTAGGATTTATTATTCTCAATTTTTGCTTGAAAGGTTTTGATCCCTCTTTGAGTGGTATAATATGTTGGAATATGGACTTGTCATATTCCTTTAGATCATCATAACTCCAAACAAAAATGTCTTGAAATTCTTTGAACAACTAGGTATATTGATCAATTTCTTCAATGGTGCAGCTGGTACCAAGATTTATGTACTTTGGAGAATCGAGAGTACCAATGTTGATATTTTGTGTCTCTTGAACCTTCCTAACAAATGGTTCTTCTTTTAGATCCAGAATCTTTGTTTGGTCATCTCTTGTAAAAAGAGATTCCAAACCAACATAGTTCTTGGGAGTGAGTACAAGATTTTGATCCTGAATTTCCTTTTGAGGATCTTGGCTCTCTTCTTAATCATTCAATGACATTGAGTCATTATCAGTGAGGAGGTTTGCAACACGATCATCATTTTCAAAGACTTGCAAATATTCTTGATTATCAAGTATTGAAGGCCGAAAAATTCTCTTTACATGAAAGGTGCTCTGACTCTGGGAATCATTTGAATTGAAAAGAGAGCAGCTACGGCCAACGAATCAGCTTTTTTATTCTTTTCTCTAGGAATGAAAGAGACATTAAAAGAATTAAAAGAATCCATAAATTCACAAACTCTGCTTGCATAATGCTTCAATTTTTTTGTCTTAATTATGTACTTCTTCTTGATATGATTGATAACTTTTAGATTTTGTAGCTCGGACGTACTTCTGCATTGGTGGTGCCCACCATGCAAAAGTGATAAGCAAAGGTCTCTCTTAAGTGACCTTATAAAGTGATTTTATAAACTCAAGTTGGGCCATTTTAATATTTAATGGGTAAAAGTGACTTTATGATGCTTGGGTCACTTAAGTGATTTAAGTGACCTCAACGAAAGATTAAGTCACAACAGTTGATCTCAAGAGGGCAAGATCTAATCTTGACCGTCTATCTCTTTGGAGGTCTAGGGTTAGGGTCATTACTCATTAAAGAATGAATAAAAGGAGCCATTGAAAGAGGTGGGGCACACTTTTCTAGGAAAGCTTGAGTAGAAGTTGAAGAGGCACAATATCCAAGAGAGATTTTGAGCTAAGAGGAAAAGACGAGCAACAAGGAGGATCGACATGCATCCCAAGGAGAATGTTTAACATTTAATACATATTCATACAACATTAAAGGAGGGTCGTACAATTGTTGGGTCGTACAACTAGTTTTGGGCACTAAAATCGAGGCAGCCATACAATAGAAGTTTGGCACAATTTTCAAGGCATCTAGCAGATAGAAATCCGTATAGAAAGGTGCAGTTGTTGTGCACAAAAGTCTAGGGTTTTCTGTTACAAGAAAGGACCGTACAAAGCAATCATACAACATAAATATAGGCATCGATTTCAAGGTAGAAATAAGGTTCATTTTCTAAAGGTCTTTGACACAGTTTTTCGAGGTGGATTGTTGGCACAATTTACAAGATAATTGTTGTGTATTTAATGCTAAAAATGTTGTTGTTGTAAACACAAAAAAATTCCTCCTAGCTAAATAAGAAGAATCTCTCCTTGACTAGTTTTTCCCTTGTGGGTTTTTCAAGGGGCATTGCCGAGAAAATCCTTGTGTTAAATGTAATCGAATGTTGTCCATTGTTCATTTATTTTCCACTGCTAAGTTTCATATCTTAGTCATTTATATTTCTGCTCATAAAAACACAGTTGAACGTTTTGGGTGGACATGCATTATTGTTGAAGTTTTATTTGAGGTTGAAATTAATGTTTGAACTTTGACTAAGTGTTTGCCTAGTTTTAGGTGAAATTTCTACATGGTATCAAAGCTTGGGCTCTGAGGTTCAATGGAAAAAGTTTGGCACTTGGATAGCAGTGATTTGCAGGGGGTTTTGCTTGGAAGAAGAAGGGAAAGAAAGGGTATTTGTCAGTTCGACAAGGATGACTTCAAGTCTCAGGTTTGAGGATAGGTTGGAGGGGATCTCCAACTACCTGCAATGGAAGGTGAGGATTGCAGTTGTTCTTAGGGAGAACAAGTTGTGGGCGTTTATGAGTACCACCGTGACAGTACCTTCATCGGATCCCATTGCCCTAGACATCCATGACATGAAGGAAGCAAGGGCACAGAGGATAATCTTGGATAGAGTGAGAGACCACTTGATTCCACATCTGGTTGAGAAGCAAACAGCCAAGGAGATGTGGGATGCACTAACAAACTTGTATAAGAACAAGAACGAGAACAAGAAGATGGCCCTGAGGGACAAACTCCACAGTACTAGGATGGCCAAGGGAGAGAGTGTGGCATGTTAAATTTGGCAACATCGACAGTCATTCTCCAATGAGAGGCCATATGGGCCACCCTGAGGCTAGCCAGGGAGATTTGGAGAATCAACCAGTCTTGTGAGGTATTGACAAAAGCCAGGGGGAAAGTACAACCTCTGTGAGTCAAACC
>SNQJ01S0003546.1:254893-268416 GCA_010110895.2 Picea sitchensis | reverse complement strand
AGACCAGAGCTTCGGCAATTTCTTGGGTTTCCAGCAGTTGTTGTTCTGACCAACTGGGTTCTTCAATAATTTCATCTACATCCATTGCCCGGCGACTTTCTTGAGTTTCAGTTATTTCTAGTCCTGTTTTCTGGGTTACTCTTTTTCTTTTAGCAGAGGTATGTACAACATGGGATTTTTCAAGATTTTTCTCTGTTGGATCCTAGTCACTGCCACCATCTGAGTTTCCGGCAAGTGTTTTCCTCGTTTCCAAACAATTGCTCCTTGGTTTTGTTTTTGTTGGGGATACTTCTTTGAGAGACAGTAGGAGAATTTGAGTTTTTATTTGTTACTTCTCTACCTTGTTGTCGATAGCACTCATTAGTGCTAGCTAATTCTTCTATATCATTCAGAGCTTCATTGACTGAGGTCTCAGGGAGATTTAAATTGTCACCTCCTCCTTCTTTATATTATTCAATCTTAGTGAAGTAAGAGGAACATCCCACCAGGGACATATAGGCAATAAATAAATCTTAGAAACCCTCAACACATCCAGCTTCCTTAAGGCCAAATTGGTCAAATTGACCTGCAAGTTCATCCAAATGAGAGATGTGCTTTACAGCAACTTCTCTAACTTTCCAAAGCAATGGGATGAACTATTTTTTCTTTTCTCATTAAAGAAATGAGACTAGTATTTGTATTGTCTGCAAACTTCTATAACAAAGTGTTTGTTTGATACATAGAAAGGGAGCAAAAAGGGTTTCTCTTCGAAACCGAATAACCTTATGATACTGAAATCCTATGTAGTTTCAAAAACTCCTTTCTCTGAGAGAAAGGTGGCATCCTCAAGCGACAGTCTTGATGTGTTAGGGCCGAAGATTAATTTTTTAAATTTAGAGATAAAATTGTTGTGGACCGGGTAGAAATAATATTGAGCCTTGTGTCTCCAAAAAGTTGGATACCAGGCAAAGACTAGTTCCATCTTGAAGTCGACACTTCTTGCCCTCGACAAGTCTTCAAAAACATGGTAGTAAGCGATGGTGAAAATCAAATAAGATGTCATGTAGAATTTTCAGGTCTTCTTCAGACCACCCAATTGAAATGAAATTTCATTAGAAATAAGGTAGCCCCAGTCAATGAGGGCATCTTCATGCACAGTGACGTGAAGAATATAAAYGACATTTTTCAACACAAAGGTCGTGGATTCCAAACCAATTATGCRAACAAATAACCAAGCAAATTTCCTTGTAGGGATACTTTAAGGAACTTACCTCAATCGTAGCGGCATTGGTATTAGCTCTTGGGTCAATCAAATATTCTTCGAGGAGCTCCTCCTCGTTTGTGTTCCTTGAGGAATCCACTGGCTTCTTCACCTTTAAACTACATGGTCGGCTTCAGGAGTCGTAGCATTCTTGTAAAAACTAAAAGAGCTAGAGATATAAGTTGTTGCACGTGAACCTGAATTATTCTCCTTTCTGAATCAAATTTATCCGCGCACCAAAGAACTAGCTCTTTGAAATCTGTCACCTCTGGAACACAACCAACCAGAGCTATGCCCGAGGTCCAGACCTGGTTTGTTTTCTTCTCGGTGGGAGGGAGGGCCTTGTAATACTTGTATGCAAGTGACCATTGGAATTTGTGATCTTCACGTCCAAGTGTATTTAGCATATCTCCACAATACAACTCTTTTCTCCTACTTGACATAATTTACACTGTTTTCTATTCTTACCAATAGATGGCGCTACTGTTGATATAACGTTTTACAGCATGGCATATTAGTACTTTATACAATTTACCGTGTATTGTCTTGATTATTAACCACCATAGCTCTTATTTCAAAGTTGTTGGCCTGCATGGTGAGAATTAGAATTTATTACAATGATTTACGAAATCTTCGAAACTTTAATAACGGCATTATGTTCACACAAGTGGTGGCTGAAGTGGTGGGGGAAATAAATGTGATCGGGAAATGGTGATGTGATGTCATGGAAGATGAAAAATGGTTTAAGTATGGAAGTGCAAAAAGAGGAATGGAGAGTGCAATATGGTGAACGCGGGATTACGGGATGGTGGGATGCAGGACACAAAACATTGGAAGTGAAAAAGGTGAAAGGGAATGACGCCCGCATCCGTAATGAGAAAATAGACTAAGTATGGGAAAGGATCATTATGTGGGTCGCGAAAGTGAAAAGGTCATTCTGTAGAACGCAGGTTTGCGAGATGCGGGACACAAGCATGATGGAAAAAAAGTAACTGGAAGGGACGGGTGTCCCACATCTGCATTCAAAGAAATGGCTAAGTATGAAAAAGGTAAAGGGTGCAGTTTGGACTCTGGAGGACACGGAGGTAGATAGGTCATTTTGAGTGTTGCGCGACTGCGAGACACGGGACGTGGGGAATTGCGGGACAGGAACATGTTGGTTGCCCGTAACGAGACTCCTGCATCGCTTCAAAAAACAACTAAGTGTTGGGATTGGAAAAGAAGAAAAAAGACTAAGTATAGATGCACGGGCTTACGGGTCTGCGAACCTGGGAATTTGGTAGTAGCTTGATCCACAAACCGCATTCGAAGGGAAAAACGACTAAGTAAAGAAAATTCAGAGAGCAAAAAAAAACAATGGAAAAAGACTAAGGATGGGCGTGTATGAACTAACATTGATCAACGAATGTGGATCAACAAGAGTTCAACAATCAATGCCACCAACATCGAGGTACATAGAGGGCTTAGTGCTCTTGATTAAATTCAAGTTCCATGCCCCATACATGATAGAATCCAGTGGAAACGTTGCAATCCTGCCAATCTTGAAATCCTGAAAACCGTTAACTTTGTTGAATTTTGAATGAGACCTAAAATTCTACTTTCTCCATATGAAATCCAATGAGGTTGGAACCACTCTCAAAAATCCTGAAACAATTAATGATAATGTTAAAAATTTAAGAATTTAACATTACCATTACCCTGGGGTTAGGCAATAGCCCCCCCTTCTATTAATCAATTGATATTTTTTTTTTAAATTTGAATTTTGTGGGTCCATGACACGACGTACGAAACCGGCCGGTTTCGTACAAAACCGACTGGTTCGGTGAAAATGGTCGTTTCCATACCGAACCGGCCAAGCCGGTTTCGTACAGAACCGACCGGTTCGGTGAAAATGGTCGGTTCCATACCGAACGGGCCAAAAGCAGTTTTGTGCCACCAATCGGGCCATTTTTTCCTCCAAACCGGTATAACCAAACAGTATTGTTGGACCGGTCTGGTTTTAATAAAACTGCCAGAAACAATTAATGATAATAAAAAAAAATCAGTAAAAAAGTTGAAAGGGAAATATTATCATTCCAGGGTGGCTTGTGGCTCCAAAAAGTCCAAATGCCCACAAATGATCAATGAAGTGTGCTTTTAGGATTCAGGGTGTGAGAAACTTTAGTTTAGGTTAAAAAATTATAAAAAATTGTTTTTTCCCAAAAAATGGCACTCCGGCTTGTAGGGAACCAACCTAGTATGGACTCAGTCGAGTTGGACGGGTTTGGTACTGAACCGGCCAGTTCAGTACCAAATAGATCCCCCGAGCCAGTTTGGTGGCCGAGTTAGTGCTCTTGAGGGTCAACTTGGTCAACTCAATCGAGTCCAAGTCCAAGTTGGTCAAGTTTTAAACTGCTGATATATGCTTGAAGAAGAACCACTCTCTAGTGGTTTATCTGGAGTCCTCTCTAAGTTACTTACTGCAATGAACTATTCATTTTGTGGCTGTTTTTATTTTTATTGTAGTTCTGGTTTAACTCAGACCTTTACAGTTGATGGGGGATTTAACTTTCTGGGTATGTTTTTCATATTGGAAGATCTGATATATATAGATAGTCGTGAACAGTTAGCATGGGAAGGATGATAAGGACTTCTTTGGAACAGTGATAGATTATGGAGACATTGTTTTTGTTGGATCAAAATTTGATAGGGAGTTTTATAAAGCCCTATATTTTGATATGTAAGTGTGACAGCACATTAGAATTTATAAGTGTGATTTCTTTTCTTCTTGAATAGAAATGACGACAATTTTTTCTTTGGAAAAAAAGATATTAATGCAATTAATTAGATAATTAAAAGATTGAACAATGATGATCAAATAAACTCTTACCTTTAAGAAAGAAAATACTACAAAATCACTTCGTGAATTATTTCTAAAAGAGATAAAGTCAAATGATATTGAATATAACCAAGTTACTATATTTTCCCTCTCTTGAACAGAGAAATACTCTCTAATTACCTGCCTAGACAAGCTTTTTCATTAACATTAATACATGGATTTTGATGAGCATGTTCTTCATATCTATTCTCGACTTGTTCCAAAGTCCGTTCTACATCAGATTTGTTTAGATGAAACAACTATTAATTTAGCAGTTTTCAGTGGATTGTACCTTGTACCTTTCCTTAAGACAAACACATTAAGGTATCCAATCCAGCTGCAACTCTCCCAAGTTATTTTATTTTGACCAAGTGCTTGAATCACAACAAACATGATCACGCAACTTAACATTATCACATTTGTCAGTGTGAACGGAAATAGCATTTTGACCAATTGCTTGAATCACAACAAACATGGTCACGCAACTTAACATTATCATATTTGACGGTGTGAACAGAACTAGCAAGCAAAAATTAAACACCGGGAACCAGCAAAAAAAAAATGAAACAGAAGTAGGAGAGATAGTGCCCAACAATGAAAACATCAAAATTTATTCATCCTGGATAAACCTTACATTGGAAAGGGGTGTGGTTCATTGAGATGGTTTGTCTCTATTCATTAATTATCTATTGTTTTATTTATTTATTTACACCTGTTTCCTTTCCTCTATTTATATACTTCTCATTTTACTTATTGAAAATACAATAAAAAAATCAAGTGATTAAGAAATGGTAAGGCAGGGATAGCTCTATTAAAATAGAATAAATGGATTCAGAGAAGAGGTGAAAGAAATCTCTAACCTTGCAGTGACCGAAATAACGAAATTGCACTATCTTCACTGGAGAAAGTCAACATATATGAAAAGATCATATGGGCCAAATCATGTTTGTGGTAAATCTCATATGCCATTACAAGCATGTTGTTTAGTGGGTGGAAAGACTTCTCTGGTTTTGTTGCCAAGACCATTGCAGTCGTTCTAATTAACTGCAAACCAAAGCATATTTTCAAATTAGCAACCAAAATAATTTTTAAGAAGAGGCCGTGTAAAGAAAAAAACTACCAGCTACAACCTATAGATAAACGTGATCAATTATCCATTAATGGATAAGCCTATAAACCAAAGTCTAAAGACAAAATGGAGTGGTGCCTACCTCCACAAGATGTTTATGGAATGAAAAGCATGATGTGTGCTTGAAGATTGTGGCTTATACCGTGATATTGGTTCAGGCATTTTACCAAACACTTGGCATGAAACCTTGGTTCATGCATTTTTTTCCTAATATTTAGTGAGCAAACGAATGTGTTTAAGTAGTATATTCCTAAGTGCTCAGTGCTGTGATAAGACTGCGGGAGTATACCATATGATAGTAATCCAACCATCCCGCTAAAATCTATAAATTTATGTCTAAGGAGAGCATTGGCCAGAAGTAAACATCAAACATTGTATTCAATATTTGCGGGATTCCTCGATTATACATATTTATGTGTTTCAACCATTTGGTGTTGAAAATAGACCTCACACAGTCGATCAGAAATGTTATCCATGGTTATCCAACTGCCATCTAAACAATTTTTACGAGCTTCCTTCCATTGTGCAAGTTCTATGCAATAATTTTTAGTGTGTTTCATAACAAACTTAGCCCTCTCCTAGAAATTTCAAAGCCCTAGAATCAAGGATTTGCAGCATACTTCCTCCACAGTGAAGCATGACTTTTCGAAGCTCTGATCCGATGTTCTATGCATGTTCTCTAAATGCAAATCCTGTGTTGCAAGGCATGTTTTTTACTGAGTGAGTCCTAGCTCGCCATTCATGTGGCCTTGTTTGTAGCTTGGCCTTCCTTGCTGCGACTTTCTGCAGACTTTTTCAGGAATCGAGATCAAAATATTTAGCCAATAATCAAATCCACTTCAAATCTCCTACACTATTGTACATTATTTTCACTCCCCTGCAAATTGAAACAAACCTGTTGATTATGAAACAAACCTGTTGATGTTGATTATGGTACTGTCTCCGCATAGACATTGAATTAAGATAAGACATGCAATAAAAACAAAAAGCCCACCGGCCCCCCCAAAACGCCCCCGCAAAGGATATATAATATGGATTTTGAGTCCATATTTAGTTAACGAAAAAATCCGTCCAGGATTAAGGATAGTGCCTACTTCAGGTGGCATTTTGAAAATGCCGTCAGCGTTAACCTAAGACCAAATTCTTTTGCTAAACGACATCTTTACTTTTGTTTGAGAAAAATGCCTCTTATCAAGTCGCATCGCTTCCTTCTCACGGTAAATATGTCGACTTCAGCCTCTCACGGATCAAGTTGCATCGCCTCCTTATTACAACCAGTTGAGAATCAACCCAAGCCCTTTTTGCATGAAACTCAAAACACTCAATCACTAACCCACTGAACTTCCTACACTACTGCACATATATTCAGTAGTTAGGAATTGAAATCTCGTTGATATATTCACTCGCAGTCACATGATATCGAGATAACCCAAGCCCTTTTTACATGAAACTCACAACATTCAATCACTAACCCACTGAACTTCCTACACTACTTCACATATGCTTAGTGGTGACGAATTGGAATCTCGTCGATGTCTTCACTTGCAGTCACATGATATCGACCTTAAAGCTTATAAAAAAGAAGGAAATATGGAGTACAAGGGACACACCATGTAGCTCAAGCTTAGGAGTAAAAATAAATAAGAAGAGATTTATCTTACAAATTCAGAGAAAAACGAACTCTAGTTCAGATCTTGAGAAAAACGACAGGAAGGTGAACAAAGTTAGTAAACCTCCAGACAATGTATTGCCACAGTTCTTACCAGGGTGCTTTTGTGCATTGGAAACTCTATCCCCTTGCTCCTCGAACAAGTTGACTTGTAAGTAGATTCAAATTTTATTTGGGATCTCTCTTTCCATGGCGCCAGTTTCGGGCAATTCCCTTATGATTCCATCTTCCACCCCCACCATGAGTTAAATTGCGTCTTATCACACAAATTTTGTGAGATTTTTTTTCAAATATATATGTGTTATTATTATATCTATATGTGTTATTATTATATCTATCGTTACCGTTAGATATGGTATATAGTTTTCAGTTAGTCTTTACTTTCTACATGGTTGACCATAAAATATACACCACTTTATCCAAAGTTTTAAAAAATAATTATTTATTTTAAATTTTAAATCTCATTTATGTGATATTTTATTGACCAAAAACTTTGAAGTCTTATTGCTGCCTTCACTTCCCCCAATGCTATTGTAATAAATATTTCTTGTTTTTTAATATATATTGTCAAAAGTTGGGGGCCATCTTGTTAAATGAATAACCCTTTCTTTTTTGGCATGGATATGCATTTTTTATATTTTTAGTTGTTCTCATTTAATGGGTACCTTTTTCTTAGGCACATTTAAATAAAATAAAATAATATTTTGTAGGTAGGATTCAAATGGATGACAATTGTACTTTTTCTTTCACAATTATTTGAGTGTTAAAATTAAAATAAAATAATATAATATTTTGTACAATTCAAAGTTGATGGCATTTTTATATTTTTTTTCACAATTTTTTTAAGGGTTAAACTTAAATATAAGTTTTATTTTTATATTACAAATTTTGAGTGTTAAATCTTAAATATAAGTTTGAGCATTTTACAATATATAATCTAAATGTTTTATGAAATTGAGTTTTTTTTAGATCATTCAAAATAATGTAAAAGGATATTGGTTATTATACCTGTCACTTGGGGTGGTATATAGCATTGGATATGTTATTGATCGTCTATTAGCTGGGGTTTGACAAAATAATTTTGAGCATTTTTAAAGGTATAACATTACAATTTGATTTTTTTAATTATTTTAAAACATTTTTCTAAATTGTGATTTGTTGTTCAAATTCATCTCTTATTGTCGCGGTTGCGTAAGGATCTTCAACCACTGCGGAAGGATCTTCGATGTCATTTAATGAGATGACGCTTGTCTGCCATATTCAACAAATGAATTTGTTATTCATCTCGACGCATGCGGTGGATTCAATACAACTATTGTGTTATTTTAGTATACATGCATAGCGACAGGTATACGTTGCCATGCAGCCTTGTTTTATTTAATCATTATTCTATGTTTCTTTAAATTGCAACATAAAAATATATATATATATATTAAAAGAGGGTTGTGTAGTCGAGATTTTTTTCAAATATATATTTGTTATTTTATTTATTCATTATTCTATGTTTTTTTAAATTGTAACATAAAAAGTTTTTTTATATATATTAAAAGAGGGTTGTGTCTTCGCTAGAGCACATACATATATTATTTCAAAATTGTCATCTTCAAAGATTTGTATTCTATACATAATATATTATCATCAAACACAGATTCCAAACTATATTTCTAGAGGGTTTCATAGCACATACATATATCAGAGTTCAAAATTGTCTTTTGCACAGATTTGTATTCTATACATAATATACTATCCTCAAACACAGATTCCAAACTAGACTTCTAGAGGGTTTCACATGTTGTCTGCTTGACAAACTATCTCAAAATACAAATAGACTTAAAAAACATTTATAATTTTATGGATGAACATTGCCCCGTGCTTCTTCTCCTTCTTCTAACAAAGGAAAATTTTGTTCTTAGATGTCCATTGGGTCCCTGGCTTGATTAACAGTTTCACCATCCCTTGTTCCACGCAATCCATAATCCAGATTGTTGGATGCCAATGAGAGTGCCTCCATGTGTGAAGATGCTACCAGGATGCACAATCTGCTACACTCCACTTACAGGGAATCAATTAGTTGATTCTATCATGAGATTAGGGCCATCATATTGGGATTATGCATGTTACCGGCTTGCTCCAGTTCTTCCAATTTGGTTGAGATGACCATTAAAGCCCTATTGTTTACATGTGTAACCTCCTCATGTTGCCTCAACATTTTCCTGAATTCCTTACGGTTCGGGTTCTCCATGATTTTTATGTGCAGAGAATGACCCAAATTCCAACTCTAAGACCCAAATGATTCCCAACAACGCCCCCGATGAATACATCTTCATGCAGTAAAAGAAATAGCAACAAACACATTACTTCAACTTCATCTTTCAGAAATTAAATACAGATCGGGAATTTCAGTAGACATAGTCACATTCAAGCCCAAGAGCAGCCTTGAACAGATGACAGAACTTACCCACATTGAAGAGTTGGCCGAAAGGAACTCCCTCGAGTTGTGAAACCTCTCACTCAACCCAAAACGTCAGTCGTCCCCGATCACCACCCTTTTGCACAACTAAATCTCCTCTAGAATTTTGCCCCTAGATAACCTCCTAGCACACCCCCTCGGGCTCCTCTTCGAGTTACAGACCATGGTGTTTATGCAATCCTTAGTCCCGCATATCCCGAAATTGTTGCCTTGAGTACATTCAAAACTCCCATATGTGATATGCGAAATAAAAGCTCAAGAGTGAGCCAGACATGCCACCTGCCTGATGTCCCATTGAACTCGCTACCTAGCACTTTAATACAAGAGCCTCGATCTGAAGCCATGTTGTAAGGTTCTAGGGGTGGTTGGAACCCCAACATTTTACCTAGCATGTCATATAAGCATGGACCTTTGCCATATCACAATTATGGAATTTGAAGGGTGTTATTGACCCTGTTTTTTTGGAAGGAGCTTCGTGGGAGGTCCCTTGCGAGGTCTGCCCAGAGGTTTGCCTCGACATTTAGCTCCCTCTTAATATGTACAAAACTAATTTGTTCAAATTTTTTTGTGAGTCTCTTAATACTTCTGAGGATTGCACTAATTTTGTTACTGGGTGAACTTCCCTGCTCATTTACTACTTAGATTACCATTAAAGAGTCCCCAAGCACTAACAAATTCTTGATTCCTTCCTCATTGGCAAAGCTAAGCCCACACCAAAGAGAGAAAACTTCAACTAGATTGTTTGAAACACAATTGAGACTGCAAGCATCATTTGTTATTTGGATTCCCCCGAGATCATGAATTATCCCCCCCTCCCCACCCCCACACCTAGTACCCTTTATTTACTCATTATTCTATGATGATGATCATTATTGTTTATTTTTTATTGAGATTAACTTGAATTTTAAAAAAAAATATTGCTTTGATACTTTGTATTTATGGTCAAAAAAATTAGAGAGAAGGTTTTTTAAATTTCTTTGGTTTTGATGAGTTAACAAGTTATGAAGCTCAATATATTATAGATATTTTGAAATTGAGATTTAATGTGAGAATATACACGACATTTTAAGAGATTGTTTTCATCCTCCACCCTCTTAGTATAATAAAGATAACAAATTCTTTCAACCCGTGCATTTTTAGGATTTGTTGAAGAGTTGATTTCATTATAAAACTCGTGAGAGTTCATTATTATTTTAGCAATGCTAGTTTTATTAAATTTAAAAATTTAATACAATACTTCCTTTAAATTTTGTTAAAAAAAAAATTACAAAAAAATTATGTCATATAAGCAAATATCTATACACATGCAAGAAAAATAAATTAAGACATAGATGAACAAGGATACCCTATAAGAGACAACTACATATTGGAGAACATCCCTTTACAAACCACCAACACCATGCAAGGATGCAGCATGAGCATGAAGAAAAACTATCCCCTAAAATCCACTCATAAAGTGTGTGGAGAAGGCAAACTCCCAACACTACATAAAAAAATAATCACCCTTACAAAGGGGCTCACCAAGCATAAGAGCCACCATGAAGGCCCACAACACAAGAAGAGACCTTTCGCTGACAAGTCATGGAAGGAACTCTCATCATTGAAGGAGAAACCAATCTAAATCTTAGTCCACAAGACATAGCTCTATTGACCACAACCCACAATAGCTTAACCATGAAAAAGGATAGTGCCAACTCAAACTTAGCTACCAACAATCATTGGCACAACAAAATCTAACCATTTGTTGCATGAAACCCTCGAGCAAGATCGACAAGCAAAACACTATCAAATCAAACCTCTGAGATGAACTCAAGCAACGACATCAACTGTAAAAGCGGATATTGGCAATATGAGGCTTGACCCCTTTAACAGTGAACTTCGGGAAAATCAAACCTAAGAATTGGTTATGAATAACAAATCCATTCGAACCCACCATTGGAAGCTTGAAGCTAGAGGTGGCATTAAAATACGACCACAAAACAAATACACGGCACACCTCATGCATAGAGGAGTCAAATCCACCACAAGGGGCTACTAGGAGCAACCAATGAAATGAATTACATGGTCAAATTGGTCATTATCACGCCATAGCCACGGAACCTCAAACCAAATTATAATTCAAGCACATTCCCAAGTGATCTTCTAGAGACATCGTCGTTCCACTTTACCCCCCAAACCAACAACCTCCTCACGCAATCTAGTTTCCCCTGAGCCACCTTCAATTGTTACTCAACGTAATGTGGGGGTTGAAGAAAGTCTAGGTGGGGAGAGAGGGAAGCAAACACCTCTCCTCAAACCTACTTCTCCATTCAACCAATGTTATTACTCATATATAGTGTTATTACAAATACTATAATACACATTATATGTATTTTTAAGATGGATGCATAGGTGTATGCTTTAGTTATATACTTGTTTTATATATTATTTATGTAAATATTTATGAGCATGGGTCCATTTTGACCTTATAACTATTTACCACCTTTAAAAAGATAAATATAAATTTGTCAATGCTCAAAGATTAGGGTTAAGACAAACATATGTTAGTTTATATATATTGGTGAAATATTCATTCCTTTGGGTTGTTTGCTAGCTTCTAGGGGTGCAAAGCCTTAGCCCTCCTCCTCGAGTAAGGGTTTTTTTAGCAACATCACTAGCTCTCTTGTCAAGTCCACTTATGATCTCAAACCCAGATTCAATCCCATCAGAGACATAACCATTGAAGAAGGTTTGGCCTTGGATAAACCTTTGGCCTCCTCCGCAGGTGGAAAGTCTCATCTCTCCCTAGCACAACCAGAAGTAAAGAAACATATAAGAAATGGAAGAAAAGTCACAATCGATTGGGGCCTTAGAGCAAGAAAAGCCATGTCAAGGGTTTCCTTGTGATTTGTCTTTCTTTTAACACAAGAGGGGTCGGGGATGCCTAGAAATTGTTAGCCCTCAAAAGGATCATTAAGGCCTATTGTCCATATATTCTTCTAATTGGAAAAACTATGTGCGTAAGGAAAAATGTCGTCAATTCCTTGGCTCGCTGGCTGCAAGACTAATCCTTCTATTCGTCGAATGCAACCGGGTTATCAGGAGGATTGGTTATGACTTAGAGGCCAATCCTGGAGGCAAAATCTTCTTCTTCTTTGACCTTAGGATTATTAATGGAGCTAGAAATAAAATAGTTTGACCAAGTTCTAAAAGTTATGAATATTTATGGTCCTTATGTAGATTGGAGACCTTTTTGGGAGATGTTAGCTTTGTCTGGTGCTCATGACGGATATTTTCGTCGGGTGACTTATTAAAGCACTGTATTAAATGAACATAAACTAAAGTACACCATAAAGAAGGAAAAGCTCAAAAAGAAAGAGACATAATCATGACAATATGAACACAAAGAACTTGATAACGAAGTTCGTCCGTGGTTGACTACATCTTTGGGTCCTGCTCTCAAATGGGTAGGTCTTTTTATTAACTTCACAAAAGAATTGGGCAAAATATATAAGTATACCTCATTCTAGAGTTAAGACACAGAAGATTTGCTTAGATCAGAAAACTAACACCACCACTACATTTGTGGCGGCGTTTTACCTAAAAATGATTGTCTCCACGCTTTGATCCGAGTCGGACACTTTTTGGCCCAAGAGGGACCCTTGCCTCGGTTTGTGTGCCACTGCTCCTGCAATAAATGACTGGCTTTGTCTCGAAATACGCGAAAAATCTCAAAATATGTGCAAAAGGTCGTACAGATCTGTAATGTACGGACGCGCCTTGGTCTCACACGCCTCTCTCGTCTCTTGTGTCTCGAATGCACTAATCGAGCCCCCTTTAAATAATATAAACTAGGCAATTAGCAATAATGGGGTCGTTGGCCAAATGGTTAGCGGATGCTATTTAGGGCGTTTTCTTGGCGAAGGTCCCTGGTTTGAACCCGCGGGCCTCCACTTTTAGGCTCTCGTTATAACTGTTTTGGTGGAGGTGCTAAATTGGCGGAGTGGTTAAGTTGGCAGCGCATGTGCTATATAGTTGGCGGAATATGCTAGAATGGCGGATAGTTTAGCAGAGACTCTTGTTATTTCTGGCGCACAGTTGTCAGATGGCTACATTTAGCAGTGGAGGAATATGCCACTAGAATGGTGGAACCGCCGCCATATTTGGCAGGGTGTTTTT
>SNQJ01S0003546.1:229795-254843 GCA_010110895.2 Picea sitchensis | reverse complement strand
CGGAGTGTCATTATGCATTTCGGGGGTGCCACGTGGCGCCCTCCTATTGGGCCACGTGGCATCCATTGATTTTCCCACCTGTGCATGATGATGTCACCTCGGATACATGTCACCTTCTGGGTGATGCCACTTGGCACTTTTTTACTTGTCCACATGGTGTCCTAAAAAGCCCAAACCCCGAGTGACACGTGGCAACCTCTGGTGTTGCCACATGGCATGCTGACGTCATCATGACACGTCACCCTCTGCGCTTTCCACGTAGGCTGTACGGACGTTGATATCATTCGTACCGATGTTGACATCAACAGTACAAATGTTGACTCATCCCTACTAACTAGGCTAGGTTGACCAAAACTTTGACCGCTTATATCTTTCGTTCCATAACTCCGTTTGATGAGTCATTTGCATCGTTAGAAAGATTGTGACATGCTCTTCGCGATCATGTTATTTTAATTGAGTTTTGGGAACTTTGAATTTTTGCCCTTTTGTTGTCTACTGATGCCATTCTGAGCGTTTTAAGTTGCTTCTCTGCGTTATGAGTTGTTCTTAACCTTCTATGGATCCTTTTTGGATCATGCCTTCCCACTGAGAGCTTTTTGGGCCACCAAAAGCTTTCATCCATCAACTGGTAAGTGAGGGAAGAGTCCCCTCACCTTATCCTTCTCAATCCACTTTGTCTTGCTTGGATGCGTGCCTTTTAAGCCTACTTGAAGATAATCAACATCACCCTTGCGTGAAGTCCTCTTTCTTCTATCCAGGATGATATCTTCCTGTAACTCATCCAAGTACTCAGGTGCAAACTCATCAACTGAAGGTATTGAAACTTCCTCACCCTGATCCATGATCATGGGAGGCTCAAAAAGTTTCAAGTTCTCAACGTTCACAACAGAGTAAATCTGCATATAAGGTGCAAGATCTAAACGAAAATCATTAGTGTTGCTTTTCTCCAAAATAGTGAAGGGTCCATATCGAATGGGCTTGAGTTTCTTTCCTTCACCCTTCAATCGTTCCTTGTTGATGTGGAGCCATACCCGGTCTCCAAGCTGGAACTGATGATCAACCCTGTGCTTGTCATGACGAGCTTTATATTGTTCTTGACTCTTCTCCAACTGTTCCCTCACGGCCCGGTGTATCTGTTGAATCCTCTGGATGAATTTATGGGCTCTGTCCTCTGTTCGTTCTTCATTCACATCGATATCTTTCCCATACATCAAGTCCAAAGGAACCTTTGGTAGGTACCCAAAACATGTCTCAAAAGGTGAACTCTTAGTGGATGAAAGTAAAGCTCAATTATAATCATGATGTACATAAGGCATCTATTCATCCCATAACTTAGGATGCTTGTTGTAGTAGCCTCGAAGCAAAAGTACAATTGTTTTGTTTACCACCTCTATTTGTTCGTCGATCTGTGGATGAAAAGTAGTGCTCCTCTTCAATTTGGTGTCCATCATTCTCCACAGGCTAGTCCAAAAATCCCCAAGGAATCGAGTATCTTGATCCAAAACAATGGACGTGGGTAACCTAAAGTGAACCCAAACATGTTGAAAGAAGAGATTAGCAGTCTACTCAGCAGTGATCTACTTTTTACATGGCTTCAAGATACACATCTCGTTGAACCTATCCACTACGACATACAAATAATCATGATCCCCTTTGGTCATTGGTAAACCCCCTACAAAATCCATGGAGATACTTTCCCATGGATGGGATGGAACATGAAGTGGTGAGTATAGCCCCAATTTTCTATTAGTGGGCTTACAAGTAGAACACATCACACACCCCTTTACATATTTAGTTACAATTGCTTTCATTTGAGGCCAATAACAAAACCTCTACAAATGAGCCATAGTTTTTCCTACCCAAAAATGCCCAGACACAAGAGAAGTGTGAGCTTCTCGTATCACATGGACTCGTTCACTTGTAGGAATACATAGCTTCCCAAGATTATAGAGTAACTTTCCCTGCAGACAATAGTTCTATACATGTGCACCATGGGTTAGCTTCTTATATACTTCTTTGAAATATTCATCAATGGCATATTGTTCTACATAGCTATCATGAGATAAAGAAGTATTCTTTAAAATAATAGAAGCAACAATAGGAGGTCTAGAAAGCATATTGGCTACCTTGTTACTTGTACCCTTCTTGTACTTTATTACCAAATGAAATTGTTGTAGAAAACAAATCCACCTGTAGTGTCGAGATTGTTGCAGTTTGGTCTGCGCCTGGAGATACTGTAAGCATTGGTGATATGTATGTATAATTGTTTCATTCCCTAACAAGTAGTGCTTCCATTTCTTTACACTTTGAACTAATGCATACAACTCTTTATCATATGTAGGATAGTTAACAACAGCTTGATTAAAAGTTTCAAAGTGGTACTAGATAGGCTTACGATATTGCATCAATACTACACCCATGGCGTATCCGCTAGCATCTATCTCGATCTCGAACAACTGTTGAAGATTCGACAATGCTAATACTGGTGCGGTACCGATCTTCTCCTTCAAAATGTTTAAATCTTTTTGTTGCTTTCGTTCCCACTGAAAAGTGTTCTTCACACTGGTTAAGGCATGCAAAGGAGTTGCGATAAAGGAGAAGTTGGGAATGAATCTCCTCCAATACTGGACTGCACCCAAGAAGCTTCGGACATAGGTTACACTTTTTAGCTCAAACCATTTGATAATCACATCGATTTTGGAAGGATCAATATTCAATTGTCCTCCTCCCACGATATGACCTAAGTATACAAGTGCAGTCTTGACTCTTGCCAAATTCACATTTAGACATTTTCACATACAACTTTTCCCTATGCAAAGTATCCAATACTTGTTTTACATGCCTTACATGTTCATCCCAAGTCTCGCTAAAAACAAGAATTTCATCTAAATATACAATCACAAAGTCATCCAGGAAAGGCCTGAATACATCATTCATCACACGCATGAAAGTTGTCTAAGCATTGCAAAGCCCAAATGACATAACTAACCACTCAAACAATCCATGTTTGGTTTTAAAGGCAGCCTTCCATGCATCATGTTCTGCAACCCTGATTTGATGATATCCACTGCGCAAATCCAACTTAATGAAATAAACAACATTCTTCAACTAATAAAGTAAATCATATATGCGAGGAAGAGGGTATCGATTTTTCACTGTGATTTTATTCAAAGCTCGATAATCGACTATAACACCATGTTTCCCCCAGTCTGTAAAAATAACTATATTGGCCAAGAACTATGGCAAACTCAAAGACGTGAATGTTTGATTTGACAGACCTTTTTATAAAAGGTCAATGAATGTAAATTATGTTATGAATATGTGTTGCATGGCTGCTAGGAGGGGGATGTGCTAAAAGAGACCACAATGGCTAATGAGAGGTGGTGGAAGGGACCTGGAATGGTTGCATTAACTTCCACCGAGCCAGTATCGTACTAGTTTTTTTTTGTTAAAGACCAAAGCAACTCTCTGAACCCGGAATGGATTTCCCGTCAGATTGGTGGGTGGGGAGGCTCCTCAAGAGTTAATGAGGGGATGGGGGTGAACCGCCCATCCGTAACAGCTCCCAAACCTGACCGTGGACGGGGAAATTTTCTCCACACACAATCTTGTAGAGAAAAGGCAAGAGAGGAAGTGTGGTAAGAGGGGGAGAATAGGGGAGAACGCGCGCGACAGGGATCGCAGGGAAGAACTGGAGAAACTCTGGAAACACAGGGAATTCTGAACATAGGAGAAGGATAGTAACCTTCGTCCTTGACTTCTGTTGAGCCAAAAGTAGAAAATTGAACCTCAAGCATTGTGGTCTAGCTCGGGGGTGGCTAGTGGTAAATCCGTTTGGAGTCACTGAGCCTATGGTTGGGTGGAGACGAGCACCCCTCTCAGCAGTCGCGTCACACCTGGTGTTTTCTGATAAGTGTTTATATCTTGTATCTTGAATTGAATATCCTGGAATGCATGCTCATGTTTGTACACTCATAAATGGTTTATGTATAGAAGTGTTCGCCTGGTGTTTTGATCGGAAATAGTGGATGCATGCTTATACTTATATGTACATAGGTTTATATATAGAATGAACAAGTTCAGATTATGAGTCTTTTCCTTGGAGATTTGTCCCATTTACTTGACTCACGCTATGCCCTAGTTTGATTTCCCCAAAGGCACCTCCTTCTGGGAAGTTCCCTCGCATTCTAGAGCTGGAGTGAGTTCCTTGAAAAGACTACCCTTTTAGTAAACCCACGAATTTACTTCACCCTTGTCACAGAAGTTCATAGCTTGGTGATTTAGGAAGGATTTTCAGTCTGGTCGCCAAGCCTAGGGATAATTACCTAAGAACCCGCTGAAGTATCATGTGATCCGAGTCTGGAAACCTTGTACAAGAGAGAGTGGTTTTCTCAGCTTTTGGTGTTTCGGCACCCAGGAAACCCAAGGGCAAGTTCCCTTGTATTCGCCAGTCACGAAATCCCGATATGCGAAACCCTGAAATGGTTTAACGTGAATAGGTTTTGGTGTTTCGGTGTTTCGACACCTGGGAAACCCAAGGGCAAGTTCCCTTGTATTCGCTAGTCACGAAATCCCGATATCCGAAACCCTGAAATGGTTTAGCGTGAATAGGCTTTGGTGTTTCAGCATTTCGACACCCGGGAAACCCAAGCGCAAATTCCCTTGTAATCGCTAGTCGCAAAATCCCGATATGCAAAACCCCGAAATGGTTTAGCATGAATAGGCTTTGGTGTTTCGGCATTTCGACACCCGGGAAACCCAAGGGAAAGTTCCCTTGTATTCGCTAGTCGCGAAATCCCGATATGCGAAACCCCGAAATGGTTTAACGTGAATAAGCTTTGGTGTTTCGGCGTTTCTGCACCCGGGAAACCCAAGGGCAAGTTCCCTTGTATTCGCCAGTCACGAAATCCCAATATGCAAAACCCTGAAATGGTTTAACATGAATAGGTTTTGGTGTTTCGGCGTTTCGACACCCGAGAAACCCAAGGGTAAGTTCCCTTGTATTCACCAGTCGCGAAATCCCAATATGCGAAACCCCAAAATGGTTTAACGTGAATAGGCTTTGGTGTTTCAGCATTTCGGCACCCGAGAAACCCAAGGGTAAGTTCCCTTGAATTCGCCAATCACGAAATCTCGATATGCGAAACCCCGAAATGGTTTAACGTGAATAGGTTTAGGTGTTTCGGCGTTTTGGCACCCGGGAAACCCAAGGGTATGTTCCCTTGTATTCGCCAGTCACGAAATCTAGATATGTGAAACCTCGAAATGGTTTAGCATGAATAGGTTTTGGTGTTTCTGCGTTTCGACACGCGGGATACCCAAGGGCAAGACCCCTCGTCTTCGTCAGTCGTGAAATCCTGGTATGCGAAACCCCGAGGTGCTCTGTGAATGAGCCCTAGGCCACCGAACAGGGTCTGGTGGTAGGGAGGAGGAATCCCAAAAGAATATGGATTGCCCATTTGTAGGGACGCATGGCGAAGATCTAAGGCCACCGGGGTTCTGGACATCAGAGGAATAGGAGTGAAGACCTCGCCAGAAATCCCGAAAGGTATAGTGTCAGGATTTAATCCAGGCCATTGATCAAGTCGATGATCTGGACCATAGATCCGGATGATACCGGGATTTCGGGTTCCGGGGATTTTGAAAGGAAAGGAGGAACGTTTGCATCACGATTTCCCGAATCACGAAACCCCGCAAGCATTTAGAGGAACAACACCAGTTCATAGGACCGGTCATATGAAAAGTGACCCAAGGGAGAAGCTAAGGATCTGTTAGAACCTTTCGGGTTTCGACATTTCGAAAGACAGAGAACAGGGGAACGCTTGCATCGCGATTCCCTGAATCGCGAAAGCCAGAAGCGCCTTTTTGGTAAGGCCTGTGGTCATAGCCAACGATCACATGGGGGAGCATAAGGAAAGGGAGGGTCTGCTCTAGGCCCCATAGAAATTTAGGGATTCTGTCCCTCGAGAAAAAGGAGAAAAAAGGTGAAAAATCTTAGTTGTCGTAGTGGGTGTGTGAAAAATTGGTATCAGAGCATGGTTACAACACTTGGCCTGCTTGGGCTCATAGATGAGTTGTGCATAAACTCCATCTGAAGTACTCTTAAAAACGAGTAACTCTCTATCCTAAACCCCCGTATCAAAAGCCAAAGTTACGAATGAAAATTCCTATTATGTGTATGCATTTGAAAAATATGAATTATGCGTTGATTGTGAATGAATATAATGTTGACTAACAACAAGTGTTTTTTTTTTCTTGCACAACAAGCGAACGATCAACCGCGGGAAATTGTAGACGCATAGAATGGTGATGCACCACGAAGTAGGAGATGGCTCCCACAATAGAGATGAAGAGTCTGACGAAAGGAGAGCGGTAGAGACCCCTCCAGATCTTGTTGAGATTGTGAGAAGCCTCATGGTCAAACTACAGAGCTGCAAGGCTGACAACGAGGGGTTGATAAAAGAGCAAGAGAAGCAAAAGAAAATTAATGCAGTCTTGCTGCAGAGCTTATCCGACATACAAAGAAAATTGTAGCATGGACCTGATAACAGTCACGCAGACCAACGACAGACAAAGAGAAGTCAAAGCCCACCTGAGATATGGAAACGTGGTCCTTTAAGTGGCCACACTGGGAGGAGCACTTTGAGAAAGGTTCACCCCAGAGATAAGGGACAAGCGTTGGACGATTCCTCTGGAAAGGAAACTAGTGACTTGGAGGGATCATCTAGTAGTAGAACTAGTTCTTATTCCCGAAGAAAACAGAAGAGCAAAATCATTCCAAAAATCATAATCTCGAAGAATTCAAGAAGGCCAAACCACCCTCTTTCGACGGTGAAATAAAGAAGGGAGAGGAGGCGAAGGCCCGGCTGCTTGGACTAAATAAGTATTTCAGAGTCCATGACTTCTCGGAAAATTTGAAGGCCTGAGTAGCCACTTTCAACCTGAGTGGGAAGGCCTCCATTTGGTGGGAAGACCTTAAGAACGTAAAAGGGATTCACGAAGAAGACCTATCTTGGGAACGGTTTGAGAAATACTTCAGGAAGAAGTATCTGTCGGAAAAATATTTCAACGAAAAGACTAAAGAATTCTATGAACTCAAGCTGGGGCAACGCACCATAGAGGAATATGTAAAAATGTATTTTGATGGTGCTTCTTCCTATCTCGGAGCTGGGGCAGGAGCACTTCTTATGGCTCCCGATGATCAATTTGTTATTCCTTTTTCATATAGGCTTCAATGGAATGTAGATTGTACAAACAATGTATGCGAATATGAAGCTTTAGTGCTAGGATTAGAAGCTGCTAGAAGGATGAAAATTAAGAAACTCGAAGTATTTGGTGACGCAGAGTCAATTATAAAACAGGTGAATCGACAGTATTAGGCTAAACATCCTAGATTACTGTCCTATAGGAATTGTGTCTGGGATTTAATCGAGAACTTCTTCACACATGTGAATTTTCACTTCGTCCCAAGATCTGAGAATCAACAGGCTGATGCTTTAGCCAAAGCTGCATCAACTTTTACACCCCTGACTGCTTTAAATTTAAAATATCATATACAAATGAGACATCGCCCTTCAATACCAAATAACATACAACATTGACAGGTTTTTGAAGATGATGAGCAGCTTCGAAAGTTTCTAGAATCATTAGATGAATTTGCAGAAATGCATACCGATCAAGAAAATCAAAATGATCCTATTTGGATCATGCAAGAAGGGGAGGATTCTAAAGAATTTCATAATAAAATTGCAAACCACCGAATGCTTGTTCTCAAGAATAACCAAATTCCCAAGGGTCTGATCCCTTTGGAAAGAATTTTTAATCAAGATGATATCCCTTCTAAAACTACTCTACAACCCCAACCATAGGAGGTTGAAGATTGTAATATATGAACTGAAGAAAACCCCCGAATGTTAAACTATCCAAATATTTATCAACAGAAAACAAAAATAAATACACAGAGCTGTTAAGAAAATATAAAGATGTTTTCGCATGGTCGTATGAAGAACTGAAAACATATGACACTTCTGTAATTGAACATAAAATACCTCTCAAACCGGGTGTCAAACCTTTTAAACAAAAACTCCAACAATTTAACCCTATTTTATTACCTGTTATCGAACGAGAAGTTAAAAAACTTCTTGACGCTAAGATAATTGTACCCCTAAGATATGCTGATTGGGTAGCTAATCTGGTCCCAGTTAGAAAGAAAAATGGGGAAATCAAACTATGTGTTGATTTTAGGAATCTTAATAAATCTTCTCTCAAAGATAATTATCCTCTACCTAAAATGGACCATGTTCTTGAAAAAGTAGTAGGGGCTAATAGAATGTCAATGATTGACGAATTTTCAGGTTATAATCAAATTGCCGTCAGTGATCTTGATAAAGAAAAAACCGCATTTACCACTCCTTGGGGCACGTTTATGTACGATAAAATGTCGTTTGGACTAATGAATGCAGTAGCTACTTTTCAATGCGCAATGGATATTGCTTTCGTTGGCGAACGAGACAAGTTTTAGTCATCTGTTTGGATGATCTTACTGTCTTTTCAAAATCAGATGAAGACCATATGATTCATCTCAAACAAACGTTTGAAAAATGCCACAGGTTTGGTCTATCCTTAAATCCTAAAAAGTCTCATTTCGCTATGCAAGAAGGCAAGTTGTTGGGTCACATCGTATCCCAAAATGGAATCAGGATTGACCCTAAAAGAGTAGAGGCTATAGATACAATAGTTATTCCTAGGAATGTGAAAGAAATTCAATCATTTTTAGGAAAAATAAATTGCTTGAGAAGATTAATTCCTAACTTCGTTGAAATTGTTAAATTAATTACAGATATGCTCAGAAAAAACGGTGAAGTAAAATGGACAGCAGAAGCTAAGGCATCCTTTGCCCATATTAAGAAGGTTATAAGTGAGGCACCAATACTAGCGAGCCTAGATTATCTCAAAGATTTTCTTATTTTTTCATTTGCCTTTGAACACACGCTTGTTGTTGTACTCCTTCAGAAGAACGAAGAAGGTTTCGAGCAACCAATAGCCTTCTTTAGCAAAAGTCTCCGAGATGTTGAACTTAAATATAATATAATGGAAAAGCAAGTGCATGCTATGGTAAAAGCATTGAAAGCTTTCAGAACTTATGTTTTACACTCTAAAGTGATTGCATATGTACCCACTAGTGCTGTAAAAGATATCTTGGTTCAAGCAGACAGTGATGGTAAAAGAGGAAGATGGCTTGCAAAAATTCAAGAGTTCGAATTGGAGGTTAAACCGACCAAATTGGTAAAGGGACAGGGTTTAGCTAAACTTTTAGATGAATCCAATTTCAGGGCTCTTGGGATAAACAGTTCTCAGGAGGAAGAAGAATGGGTAGACGTGAATGAACTTGAGGACCAAATAGTCGAAAACAGGATCGAGGAGAAATTCACGTCGTCGAATTGGTACAAGGACATAGTAACATACTTATTAACTTTGAAATGTCTAGCTGACTTGTCTCCATCCAAAGTTAGAACGCTAAAGCCGCATGCAGTTAAATACTGTATTTCCGAAAAATGATTATACTGGAAAGACCCGCTTGGTTTCCTCTTAGTCTGTCTGGTCGAATCAGAAACAGAAGAAGTTATAGATCAATTTCATGAAGGAGTCTATGGAAGACACCACGCTTGGAGGGATACGACATATAAAATCCTGAGGGCTGGTTATTACTGGCCTAAACATTTCCTAGATGTCAATGCTAAGGTACGAGCTTGCAGCCCTTGCCAATTCTTTGCAGGAAAACATAAACTGCCAGCGATGCCATTAGTCCCAGTCAAGACAGAAGCTCCTTTTCAACAATGGGGACTTGACTTCATAGGTGAGATTAATCCTCATTCAAGTGCTCAACACAGATGGATCCTGACCGCTATAGACTATTTCACCAAATGGGTGGAAGCTATACCAACAAGGAAGGCTATTGATTCAGTAGTTATAGACTTCTTAGAAGAAAATATCTTGTCTAGGTTTGGTTGTCCTAGAAAGATAGTCACAGACAATGCGCAAGCTTTTAAGTCTATGGCAATGGTCAGTTTTTGCTAGAAATATAATATTGTGTTGGGTCATTCCACAGCATACTACCCGCAGGGAAATGGTCTCGCAGAATCTTCAAATAAAAGCTTGATCAGTATAATCAAGAAAGTGTTAAACGAAAATAAAAAATCTTGGCATTTGCATTTAAAATATGCTCTGTGGACAAATCAGATAGGCACAAAAAAGTCTATCGGTACTTCTCCCTTTCAAATGGTATATGGAACAGATGTAGTGTTGACCATAAACTTAGCACTCCCTGTGATGAAACTATGGCAAGACGAAAAGGAAGAACCAAATCCTCTCACAAGAAGGATAAATCAACTGATTGAAGTTCAGCAGCATAGGGATGTAGTGGATGAGAAGTTGCAGAAGTACCAGGATGACATGAAGGTACTATTTGATCGTAAAGCCAAGGACAAGAATTTTCTCCCTGGAGATCTAGTTTTGAGGTGAGATGCTCAAAAAGAGGATTCAGGAAAAAATGATAAATTCGATCATATTTGGTATGGACCATTTAAGGTAGCATCTTCTGAAGGAAAAAATTCATTTCTGCTTGAAAATTTGGATCGTAAGATCTTGAATGCCCTTGTTAATGGGCGTTTTTTAAAGCATTATATGGAATAATTAATTTACGGAAAATCTCATTGTATATACCGTTTTATTTTTCATTTTTCGAAAATCCATTCTCATTTTGTAAATAAATAAAAATAAAAATAGTTAAGCTAAAAAAAAAAGTGTCCAAAGAGTTATTTTTTGAAATCATAACCTATGTTTTATGGCTTACAAATTGTTGAACATCTCCTTTTATACCCTTGATACTATCTTTCACGTTTTTGGTCTTTCTCATCAAAGTAGGAGAGATTATGTATTAACCTTGGAAATCAAGAAATGATTAAATTCAGTAAGTCCAGTATTCATAGTTCTTATTCTCTGACTAAAAGTGGTTATATTTGGGTTGATTCTGACTCTCTTAGGTTTCTTAACAATTTGTTTGAGAATTTAAGCTTGCTCAAAAGAAAATCCTTGAAAATAATCTTTCCATTTTTCTTTACAGACTGAGGAGTTTTGAAAGTTGAGAAAAATTGGTCTAGAATAATCAAAACAGGTTGACAAACCTTTATTATAAATTTTTACACAGATAACCACCCCTGATATTTTAAGTATCACTGATTTCCCCCGCTTCGTATGCACAAGCTAACTATAAGACAGATGGTGAAAGGAAATTCATATTTGATTGCTCCCATCTAGTCCCACAGACGATGAAAGGAAATTCATTTAAATGATTGCCCTCGTCTAAATATAAAAGAAATAGATAACTTCACCGGGGTACTAAACATGCCTGCTGGCAGTGAAGCAATATATGAGTATAAATATATAATTAGCACTTGAAGCGGTGAAAGGAAATTCAATAAAAAGGGACAGATAACTTCACCGGGGTACTGAACAGGCCCGCTGGCAGTGAAGCAATATCTGAGGTGTCTGTAAGGTTGTCATACTTATCTATCACTCTATTCTAGTTATTGTTTTTCGAAACTGGATATTCGTCTTAAGTCAAAATAGAGCTCCCCAATTAAAAATTAAAATTTTTATTTCGATTGATGCAAGCTGAAATTTACAAATCTGTTGAGTTTCCTAAGATTGTTCTAATCATCTTAATACTAACTTAAATTTTGAACGGGAAGGAGAATATTATGAAGAAAACTACAACTGAGTTTAAAGCAAATAAAAGTTTTGAAAAGGTTTTCAATGGTTTTATAGGATCTCTTTTTCCTCTCCTTTAAACAGTTTAGCAGTGATAAACCCTTGACACCATTTACCCAATGAAGGCACTGAGTCTACATGTTCTCCTTGTCCCACAGGGAGACGAGGTCCCCAGTTGGAACCTATGTTGAAACATATGTTAAAATATTTTATCCTTAAGGCCTAGATTTTTTTTTTTTGTGTTTTTCGGGTTTCGGCTTTCTTAAAATAAGAATTTCGTCATTTCTAAATTCGCGATACCTTTTTATCGATTATTTTTGAATAACGAACGGAAAAAAGTTTACAAAAATATAAATTTTCCAACGCTCTTTGAAAAATTATTTTAAATGGGTTGCAATTTTAAAATTTGTGATATTTTAATTTAAACGTTAAAGAAATCGGGATTCAGGGTTTTCTACAAACAAATGTTTGATGCAAATTGAATAACGAAACCCCGATCCTCGATTTCCCGAAACATTGGAAACTTAATTTAAAAATGGATTAGTTTAGTCTCTTCAAAGAAAGTTTTAAGGTTAACATAATTATGTCGCGATTTTGGGAATCACGGTTCTGTGAGAGCGCGTCTCTTGTCATCATGTTTCCCGAAATCCCGATTTCCAAAATCCCGATTTCTGAAATCCCGAAAGGGTCTTATCTTAATTAATTAATGTGATTAAAAAGCATTTAATTCTTAATTAAATCATCGTGATTTCGCGATTTCCATCTTTGGATTTCGTTTTTTCATCGACTACATATCTCTCGACATCAGGATTTCTGAAATCCCGAAAAATGAAGTGTTCAACCTTAAATCGTGATTAATATTAATTAACCTTTTCTTAAAAACAAGATTAACGGTAATCATATTAAAGCGTTCATTTATGTTTCGCTCACCCATTAAGTAGGTTTCTCGTTTTCTTCAAAACCCAAAGGTACTGAAATACGGACATTAAAAGCGTATCTCGGTAAAATATCTTTTGCATTAAGAGTTTTAATTTCGTGATAGTTGTGCAAATCTCGTCATTTTTTAAAATATATTCAAAATAAGTTTTTGAATGTCTGTGTTGTCTTCCTAAGCTGAGCTCATTCATCCGTTTTCTGCTACAGGTTTCAAATTAAACACAGAAGTCATGGCACCTAAAAAGGCACCGAAGAAAAATGAAGACACACAAGAAGGTGATATTATCTCTGATACTACTCCACACGCTATACACTCCATCAAATCATGGACTCGAATTTCTGAATTGCTGGAGTACGAGCTAAAGAATGCTGACCCTGATTCTGGAAATCATCTACGAGACATTGTTGAGTCTGAGCTTCATAAGGTTGTTGCGCGTCCGAGGCTAGTGGCATATACTGATATGGTCGACTGGGCTTTGGATAAGGTAGATATCCCAACAAGGAGCATTCAGAACGAGCAAGGAGCTATCGTCGGCTCATTCAGGCCTGAGCACATTCAAGTAATGTATAAACTCTCATTGAATCATAAACACACCTTTAATGCTGAATTTTTAGTTGAGTTTCAAAGAAAGGAATGTATTGAGGCAGACTAGACATATCCTGACATGATTAGAGGATGGGCGAGGTCTGAAGCAAAGTTTAGGGCTGATACTCATGCGATATATGCTACAACTTCCTTGAACGAATATATGGTTTATATAGCCATGATGTTATGCAGACTTTTCGGAAGAAAAGATCCCTGTCACTTTCATGCAGACTGGGTACCCTTCTTAGAGGAAGTTTCAGAAGGAAATGGTTTTAACTGGCATAAAATTTTGTCAGATAACTTAACGCATGAAATTTTAAATTACAAAGCAGCCAAGTCAAAGGGACAACCAGTGTCTTTTTATATGTATGCATACATTATGGATGCAATATGTTTTATGACCCCATTTCCATTAATGAATTGGAGTTGGAGCACCTCATGTCCAGAACCTATTCATGAATATCACTCAGCCCTTTGGGAAGAAAATGCTAAAGAGGCATTTGACGAGGTTTGTCATTTTGTCATTATTCCTATGCACAAATTATTTTTTGGATGCAAACCCCCTTTCATTTCAGATGCAGTCATAGAAAGTCTTAAATCAGTTGCCGACTGGTTTATTGAGGAAATTTTTTCCTATATTAGGGTTTATGGTTGTTCCATTCCCCCCCACGCACTCCCAAAATTCTTACCAGACAGTTTGGTGTGTAGAGAAGTGGCTCATCAAATAGCCAAGGGCGGTGTTGGATTGGAATTAAAATCACTTCAGAAAAAAGCATGGCCATCTTTCCCTGTTCATATTGGGAAATTTCCTTTATCAAATTTAGGCCATTCTAAGGTAAAGGCCGAGTCATTGGAATAAGTGAAGTTAGTAAATATTGAGCACAAAAAATATGACCCATACCAAATAATAAGTAGGCATTACACACATTGTAATCTAAAGGCATATTAACATGAAGTATCTGTTTATGATGATATATTTAAAGATGTTAAGTCTTATGAAGAAGTGCTAAAGAGAGTCCAGGCCTTGCCACCAAACTCACAGGCTGGGTTTGCATCTTTTCAAAGCCATAGGCGAAGCTGCCTACCTAAGATTTTACAGGGTGAAATTTCGACCCCATCGCCAGAACAGGAAGAATCCCCTCCAGGGTTTGAAACTAATACTCAGGGTAAAAAAAATGACAAAGGTAAGTTGAAGGATACTGAGATACCTTCCCAAGACGCGGAGGGTTCTCAAACAAAAGAATCAGGAATGGATAAGGGAAAAGAGCCAGAAACAATTCCAGAAGTCATGAAGAATGTTCCAGAAAAAATAGGAGGAACAACTTCAATAGAACTTGGTAGTCCTATCACCTCTTTCACTCCATTACAGTCGACTTTCGGAATCCCCCATGAAGAAGTTTTATATGTCAGTGATCTTGAGCCGATTTCAAGAGATGAAATCCCCCCATCGGATTACTTTTTCAGTAAAAAGCGAAGAGCAGTCTTGAAACATGAAATTCATCCAAGAGGAGAAGGAACGATTAAAAAGCATAGAGTTATTATAGATGGAAAGAAACTCAAAGATGGAGAGTTTGCTACAGAATTAACAAGTACAATGGGTGCAATAGCATCTGCAAACATGTATTATGTAGGCAATTTAACAACTCTGCTTGAACAGAAGGACCAAACAATAATCCAATTGGAAGAAAAACTAAAAGAAAATGAAAGAAATATTAGTTGGGGAATACAGAAGAGTCCAGAACAAGCTAGACTTAAAKATATGCAAGAAATCTAGAAATTGAATAAAGATTGGGATGAGGTAAAACACTTAATACASGTCATATAGGAACAGGTTCAAAAGTTGGGAGAAGAAAACAAACATTTGCAAGATAAGATTATTTCTATTACTAACCAGGTAATAAAGCTTGAACGTTTCAAGACACAAGCATTGGAGATATATTTAAGAATAGAGGAAGAACAACAGAAAGTGTTCTTGAATCTGGAAGTGATCCAAAATTATTTTCAAGAATCAAATAAGTCTTTGGAGAATGTGTTCCAGAAAGAAAGGGAGGCGAAAGTAGCTAGAACAACGTTTCAGAAAGAAGTGGCTTTCTCATCAAAGGAAGAAATTGGAAAGACTCATAAATTATCTATTTCTGAAAATGTTAAAGGGGACATAATGATAAAAGTCTGGAAAGCAAAACTGGCTAAATATATACGAATCACAAGAGAAGTTAATGAGGATTGTCAATGAATCTTCGATCTCTTTGAAAGAGATTCATTGGATATCGGAACAGATGACTGTTCTGGATTATTAGGCGAAATTAATATTGCCAAGCACCATCTGATGTTAAAAGAAGAGCTGGAGAAAAATAAAACAGAGATTGCTAAAATTAAATTGATTAATATAACAAAGATCAACAAACGGATGGTGACTTCGCATCTAAAGTTGAAAACTGTTAAATTCACAGAAAGGATGATAGAAAGTCGGTTGCCCGAATTGTAGAGAAGATTTTTCTCATTTGAAGCAAATGAGATACCCGATGTTCCCATGATCTTAGTGATTTTTTTGGGAAAATGTGTCCAGTGTATTGAAGCGGAGAAAGGAAATTCGTCAACGCAAGCTTAAAACCTTTTTTAAATGTTTTTGTTATTAGAAATTAAAAAGAAATTGTAAACGGTTGACATTATTTTTATGTAACCGAAATATTAGGAAGTTGGTTAGTCACCAATGAGAAACTTTGATGAAAATGTATAAATATAGTTTCTAAAGGCTGAGAAAAGGCTTTAGAAATTTTGGAGAGAGCCATTTTTGTAATATCAGTTTTCGAATACATTAGAATATAGATCACAAACGAGATTCTGGATCCTGCAACTTTGTAGCTATGTGTCTTCTCCCTGTTTATTATGCTTTGTTGAATTTTTCCTTTTAATGTTTTTTCTAACAAGTAATCAATTTGAAGTTATATACATCATTGATTTATATTTCAGATTGGTTTGGATGTCAAATGATTTACAGTTTTTCTCTGAAATCGCTTTTAGCAATTTTAAGACCTGTAAAACTTTTGTTCCTTAATACTTAACTCTTGTTAGAAACCTCGTTTTTTTTTTTTTTTCATCGTTGTCTATTGAAATATGAGATTCTTTCTTGATTAAAGCCTCATATTTTTCTATAATGTTTATTTGTTGTTTACAACTCTCGAAATTGTTACAAAACCAGGAAACGACCTCGAATGTGTTTACATTATTGTTTTGGATTTTAAAATTGTTTTTCTTGTTCTCATCTCTGGAAATCTGAAGTAACAAACCAATTAAAATCCCTTTACAAATAAATAAAGTTTTATCATTCATGACTATCCCAAGTAGCAAACAACCCAACATTGAACCAGGCCTTTAGGATCAAACCAGCATTGCCTTGAATTTATTTAATACCATTTTACAAACAACAACTAACCGGGTTGAGTTAGAACGTTCATGGGCTGCTATTGAGCGAGACATTAGCATCCAAGAACAACAGGAAGCAAGACAGAGACAGTTGAGAAACTGATTCTGCTTTAATCTTCCTTTGATTTCTTATTCTCAAATCATTCCTTTAAATCATTTACTGATGCCTTGACAGTATGCTTTATAGCCTTAAAGCATAAACTCAGGAACACGAGGAACATCTTAGACTTGTGCTTCAAGTGCTAAGAGAACATTAGCTATATGCCAAATTTACCAAGTGCGACTTTTTCCAGAAGCAAATACATGACTTGGGCCATGTCATATTTGAAGAGGGAGTAGCAGTAGATTCTGACAAGATCAGGTCTATCATGGAATGGCCTACCCCAAAGGACGTTTCAGATATGAGATCCTTTATGGGCTTAGCAGGATACTATAAGAGATTTATAAAAGGATTCTCCAAGAATGGTTGTCCAATCACTGCCCTTCAGAAGAGGGGAGCTAAATTCACGTGGACACAAGAATGTGAAGAAAGATTTCAATCCCTGAAACACCTTCTGACCCATGCACTCGTGTTGAAGATCGTTGATCCCAAAAACGACTTCCCCGTGTGCATAAATGCCTGTAAGGAAGGGCTCGAAGGAGTCCTTATGCAAGGAGGAAGTGTAGTCTACTATGAATCCTGAAAATTGAATGAGCATGAAGTCAACTATGTGACCCATGATCTAGAGTTGGCCACCATAGTGCACGCCTTAAAAATGTGGAGACATTACCTCCTGGGAAGGAAATTTGTACTTATGACAGACCACTGTGGATTGCGATATCTGCTTGACCAACCAAAGCTCAATGCCAGACAAGTTAGGTGGATGGCCCTCCTTAGTGAGTTTGATTTTGAAATCAAACATGTTAAAGGAAAGGAAAATAAGGTGGTCGATGCCCTTAGCAGAAGTATGAAAACAATTCACCTGGTAGCGGTGAGCACCTGCGAGACAAATGTCAAAGAAAGAGTCCGGAATGCACAAGAAATAGACACATTCTTCCAGACCGTGACCTCATACCTGGAGCAAGAACCCACAGGAATAAAGTATGAAGGCTACTAGATGATAGATGGAGGTCTGCTAACTTACAGAAACAGACTGTATATTCCAGATTGTGATAACTTGAAGAGGTTCATGATGGATGAACTACATAAAAGACCATATACTGGTCACCCGAGATATCAAAAGATGATCATGGCCACTAGGAAACAATTCTATTGGCCTAGGCTAAAGAAAGACATAGCTAACTATTTATCTAAGTGCCTAGAATGCTAATAGGTTAAAGCAGAACATCGACACCCAGCAGGTTTATTACAACCTCTACCAATCCCATAATGGAAGTGGGAAACCATTTCCATGGACTTCATCACCGGATTACCAACATCGACCAAACAGAATGATGCCATCATGGTAGTGGTGGATAAATTGAGCAATTCCGCCCATTTTATCCCCGTCAAATTGACTTGCAAGGCAATAGATATCGCCAGCATATTCATGAAGGAGATATTCATACTACATGGTATGCCTAAAGAGATCATGTCTGACAAAGACACAAAATTTACTTCCAACTTTTGGAAATCCTTGATGGTTGGTCTGGAGACCAAATTACTGTTTAGCACAGCCTATCATCCTCAAACCGATGGACAGACGGAAAGAGTGAACCAAATATTGGAAGACATGCTGAGAATGCATGTAATGCATCAACCCAAGAAGTGGGAAGATTACCTGCCACTAGTGGAATTCACCTACAACAATGGCTACCAAGAATCCCTGAAGATGAGTCCTTTCGAAGTCCTCTATGGTAGACCGTGCAACACTCCAGTCAGTTGGAGTAATCCCATAAACAAAATTACTATTGGACCCGACATGCTGAAAGAAATGGAACAACAAGTGATTCGGATAAAACAGAATCTGAAGGTCGCTCAGAACAGATAGAAAAGTTACGTCGATCGAAAGAGAACTCCAAGAGAATTCAAGAAGGGAGACCATGTATAACTCAAAGTTAGGCCCATGAAGAGTTCCCTAAGGATGGGAGCCTGTGCCAAGTTGGCACCTCAGTATTGCGGACCCTTTGAAGTTCTATATAAAGTGGGACCTGTAGCCTATAGGCTAGCACTTCCTCCCACAATAAAAGCACATAATGTTTTCCATGTTTCATTATTGAAGAAATATGTACATGATTCTACTCATATAATTGACTGGTCTATGATTCAGGTGGAACCGGAGGGAGAATTCCTGCCAGAACCTCAATGCATACTAGACAAAAAGGAAACCCCACTCAGGAACCGAACCATTGCACAAGTTAAGGTGCAGTGGAAACATTTTGGCCCAGATGAGGCTACTTGGGAAATGGAAGATGCCATGAAACAGGCATATCCGATTTTGTTTACTTCTGTACATACACATCATATTGATAGAGAGAACATCGAGGACGATGTTCCTTTAAGGGGGAGGGAATTGTAACACCTTGTTTCCCCCAATCTGTAAAAAGACTATATTGGCCAAGAACTATGGCAAACTCAAAGACGTGAATGTTTGATTTGACGGACCTTTTTATAAAAGGTCAATGAATGTAAATTATGTTATGAATATGTGTTGCATGGCTGTTGGGAGGGGGATGTGCTAAAATAGACCATGATGGCTAATGAGAGGTGGTGGAAGGGACCTGGAATGGTTGCGTTAACTTCCACCGAGCCAGTACCGTACTGGTTTTACTTTGTTAAAGACCAAAGCAACTCTCTGACCCCGGAATGGATTTCCCGTTAGATTGGTAGGTGGGGAGGCTCCTCAAGAGTTAATGAGGGGATGGGGGTGAACCTTCCATCTGTAACAGCTCCCAAACCTTACCACGAACGGGGAAATTCGCGCCACACGCAAGCTTGCAGAGAAAAGGCAAGAGAGGAAGTGTGGTAAGAGGGGGAGAAGAGGGGAGAATGCGCACGACAGAGATCACAGGGAAGAACTGGAGAAACTTTGGAAACACAGGGAGTTCTGAACATAGGAGAAGGAGAGTAACCTTTGTCCTTGACTTCCGTTGAGCCGAAAGTAGAAAATTGAACCTCAAGTATCGTGGTCTAGCTTGGGGGTGGCTAGTGGTAAATCCGTTTAGAGTCACTGAGTCTACGGTTGGGTGGAGACAAGCACCCCTCTCAGTAGTCGCGTCACACCTGGTGTTTTCTGATAAGTGTTTATATCTTGTATCTTGAATTGAATATCCTGGAACACATGCTCATGTTTGTACACTCGTAAATAGTTTATGTATAGAAGTGTTTGCCTGGTGTTTTGATCGGAAATAGTGGATGCATGCTTATACTTATATGACCATAATCGGTTTATATATAGAATGAACAAGTTAAGATTACGAGTCTATTCCCTAGATATTTGTCCCATTTACTTGAATCACGCTATGCCTTGGTTTGATTTCCCCGAAGGCACCTCCTTCTGGGAAGTTCCCTCGCATTCCAGAGCCGGAGTGAGTTCCTTGAAAAAACTATTGTTTTAGTAAACCCACGAGTTTACTTCACCCCTGTCACAGAAGTTCTTAGCTCGACGATTTAGGAAGGATTTTCAGTCTGGTCACCAAGCCTAGGGATAATTACCCAAGAACCCGTTGAAGGATCATGTGATCTGAGACTGGAAACCTTGTACAAGAGAGAGTGGTTCTCTCAGGTTTTGGTGTTTCAGCATTTCGACACCCGGGAAACCCAAGGGCAAGTTCCCTTGTATTCGCCAGTCACGAAATTCCGATATGCGAAACCCCGAAATGGTTTAACGTGAATAGGTTTTGGTGTTTCGGTGTTTCGGCGTTTCGGCACCCGGGAAACCCAAGGGCAAGTTCCTTTGTATTCGCTAGTCGCGAAATCCCGATATGCGAAACCCCGAAATGGTTTAGCGTGAATAGGCTTTGGTGTTTCAGCATTTCGACACCCGGGAAACCCAAGGGAAAGTTCCCTTGTATTCGCCAATCGCGAAATCCTGATATGCGAAACCCCAAAATGGTTTAGGGTGAATAGGCTTTGGTGTTTCGGCGTTTCGAAACCCGGGAAACCCAAGGGCAAGTTCCCTTGTATTCTCCAGTCATGAAATCCCGATATACGAAACCCCAAAATGGTTTAACGTGAATAAACGTTGGTGTTTCAGCATTTCGGCACCCAGGAAACCCAAGGGCAAGTTCCCTTGTATTTGCCAGTCACGAAATCCCGATATGCGAAACCCCGAAATGGTTTAACGTGAATAGGTTTTGGTGTTTCGGCGTTTCAACACCCGGGAAACCCAAGGGTAAGTTCCCTTGTATTTTCCAGTCGTGAAATCCCGATATGTGAAACCCCAAAATGGTTTAACGTGAATAGGATTTGGTGTTTCGGTGTTTCGGCACCCGGGAAACCCAAGGGCAAGTTCCCTTGTATTTACCAGTCATGAAATCCCGATATGTGAAACGCCGAAATGGTTTAACGTGAATAGGTTTTGGTGTTTTAGCGTTTTGGCACTTAGGAAACCCAAGGGTAAGTTCCCTTGTATTCGCCAGTCRTGAAATCTCGATATGCGAAACCCCGAAATGGTTTAGCGTGAATAGGTTTTGATGTTTCGGCGTTTCGACACCTGGGAAACCCAAGGGCAAGACCCCTCGTCTTCGTCAGTCTCGAAATCCCGGTATGTGAAACCCCGAGGCACTCTGTGAATGAGCCCTAGGCCATCAAATAGGGTCTGGTGGTAGGGAGGAGGAGTCCCGAAAGAATCTGGACCACCCATTTGTAGGGACGCATGGTGAAGATCTAAGGCCGCAGGGGTTCTGGACATCAGAGGAATAGAAGTGAAGACCTCGCCAGAAATCCCGAAAGGTAGAGTGTCGGGATTTAATCTGGGCCATTGATCAAGTCGACGATCTGGACCATAGATCCGGATGATACCGGGCTTTCAGGTTCCGGGGATTTTAAAAGGAAAGGATAAACGCTTGCATCGCGATTTCCCGAATTGCGAAACCCCGAAAGCATTTAGAGTAACAACGCTAGGTCATAGGACCGGTCGTATGAAAAGCGACCCAAGGGAGGAGCTAAGGATCTGTTAGACCCTTTCGGGTTTCGGCATTTCAAAAGAGAGAGAACAGAGGAACGCTTGCATCGCGATTCCCCGAATCGCGAAAGCCATAAGTGCCTTTTTGGTAAGGTCTGTGGTCATAGCCAACGATCACATGGGGGAGCATAAGGGAAGGGAGGGTCTATGCTAGGCCCCATATAAATTCAGGGATTCTCTCCCTCGAGAAAAAGGAGAAAAAAGATGAAAAATCTTAGTTGTCGTAGTGGGTGTGTGACATCGACACACATTCGCCATGTGCCATCTTTCTTTGGTGCTATCACGATCGAAGAACCACAAGGAGATGAACTGGGCCCGATGACCCCTTGATCCAATAAGCCCTGTACCTGCTTCTTGATCTATGTCATCTCCACAATTAACATCATGTACATACCCACGTTAGGAAGAGGAGAATCATGTTGAAGATGTATCTCATGTTGGAATTCCCTCTTAGGAGGTAATCCATCTGGTTCCAAAAAAATATCATCATAATTAGAAACAATATCAATTAATTTCTTTTTAGGAGATGGATCACACCCTTGGAAAGCATCGGATGTCCCAACATCTTTCTCTTTAACAACCATGAGTACATATCTCTTGTTAGTGGTTATGAGTCTTTTCATTTGCCTTGCACTAACAAGTGTCGTAATTACCCGCATGTTGTGAGATCTAACAATATATGCCACTCCCCCTTTGGCAAGGTGGTATTTGTTCATTACGAAAGAAGACTGTTTTTCTATCATAAAGATAAGGACTTCCCAACACTATGCCACATATAACAAGCAGTACAACATCCAAATCTACTTCATCAATCAACTTTGAAGCAACAGAATATCTGACCCTACAGTGTTTGGTGACATTAAGTTTTGCTTTGTCACATACCCAACCAATAGGGTAAGGCTTTGGATGTGGTTTCGTTACAAGACCCATCTTCTTGACAAGTGCTTCATATATTAAGTTTACTTGGGAACCCGTATCAAATAATGTATCTATCTTAGTATGTTTAGATGCAACTCGTATATGAAATAACTCATTCCTCTTTCGTTCATCAATATGAGATTCATCATTGGAACTTGAACTAGCATGAAGAGAATATTTACCTTTTACTCCAACCGATGTGATCATTCCTTCATCTCCATATTCAAAGCCAAGATCTTGCTGCACTGTAGGAACAATTTTGTCTTCCCCTTTCCACCAAATTGTTTCAGTTTCTTTTCTGGATGTAGTTTCCAACAGTGTTCTTCATCGTGACCGCTCTTTTTGCAATGAGTGCAAGATGGTTTTCCTCCTTCTCTCATTACTGTAGCGGTCTTCTTGCCCTTCCTTTTTTATCTTCTTGAGAGTCTTGTGTGGGAAATTGGAAGGTTTCTTCGTCGGATCTTCTTGAACATGTTTCCCCCTGTTCTCAAGGTGAGTGGCTTGCACACAAACTTCATCAAGACTAGTGGGGTTAAACAAGAGTAAAGTATGATGAATATAACTGTGAAGTGCGCCATTATACTTCATTAAAGTTTCATAAGAATCCAAAGGAATATTTAATGTTAGAGCTTTCTTCCTAAATTCTTCTGTGAAACTTTGTACAGTCTGACCTTTACTATGTCTCCACATTTGCCATTCCATCATTGCTTTATGTAAATACCCTAATGTATACAACTGTTTCCTTATCTCTATTTTAAATTCCGACCATGAGGAAAGAAGATTACCACACTTACTTATGTCTTGTAGCTTGCTTTCCCACTATACGAGAGCAGTGCCTTCCAACCGAAGAGAAGCCAGTTGCACTTTAACTTCCTCTTCGTCAATATGTTGAACACAACAATATACTTCAACTTATCGATTCCAATTGTCTAACATTTCAGGATTAGCATATCCGTTAAACATAGGTAAACAAAAATTTACATCAAGCTTTAATAATGGTTTCTTAAAAGAGGCTTTATGGTTAGAATGTTGAGAGTGATGAGAATTTTCAAAGGAAGAAGAACTAGAGCTAGAAGGCGAAGACGGAGGCTCAAGAAAGTCTCGTCCAACCCCTTGATTTACTAAAGCATCATCATATGAATGTGCTTAATTTTTCTTCCTTTTCTTCTTCATCCTCTTCTCATAATATCCATACATTTGTTTGACCATTTATGACATGCGATAAAAGACCATGTGAAAGTTTTTCTCCTGTTCATCACACTTGTCGTCTTCTGCCAACTTCTTCCTTCGGGATGCACGACCAACTTCGGGATTGAACGTCTTAAGATTTCCTTCACCCTGCTTAGGCTTGGCCCTATTAAGCATTCATACTCAACAATTCAAGTCAAAGACAACTGCTCTGATACCAACATGATCCAGGATCGTTTCATCAGGTGACTTATTAAAGAACTATATTAAATGAGCATAAACTAAAGTACACCATAAAGAAGGAGAATCTCAAAAAGAAAGAGACATAACCATGCAATATGAACACAAAGAACTTGATAATGTAGTTCGTCCCTGGTGGACTACGTCTCCGGGCCCTGCTCTCAAATGGGTAGGTATTTTTATTAACTCCACAAAAGAATTGGGCAAAATACATAAGTATACCTCATTTTGGAGTTAATCCATATAAGCTTTGCTCAGATAAGAAAACTAACACCACCATTGCATTTGTGGCGTCATTTTACCTAAAAATGACTATCTCCATGCCTCGATCCGAGTCAAACACTTTTTGGCCCAAGAGGCACCCTTGCCTTAATTTGCGTGCCATTACTCCTGCAATAAATCACTGGCTCCGTCTCAAAATACGTGCAAAATCTCGAAAACTGTGCAAAAGGCTGTACAGATCCATACTGTACGGATGCACCCTGGTCTCACACACCTCTCTCGTCTCTTGTGTCCCGAATGCACTGATCGAGCCCCCTTTAAATAATACGATCCGGGTAGTTAGCAATAATGGGGTCGTTGGCCAAATGGTTAGCTAATGTTATTTAGGGAATTTGTTTGGTAGAGGTCCTGTGTTCGAACTCGTGAGCCTCCACTTTTAGGCTCCCATTATAACTGTTTTGGCGGAGGTGCTAAATTGGCGGAGTGGTTAAGTTGGCGACGCATGTGCTATATAGTTCGCAGAATATGCTAGAATGGCGGAACCGCCGCCATATTTGCTGGAGTATTTTTAATATTTTTTTTTTTTAAATTCTGTCACGGATTTTCACTGTGCATTTCGGGGGTGCCACACGGCATCCATTGATTTTCCCACCTGTGCATG
>SNQJ01S0003546.1:211257-229745 GCA_010110895.2 Picea sitchensis | reverse complement strand
ATTTATTTTTTTTTAAATTCTGTCACGGATTTTCACTGTGCATTTCGGGGGTGCCACACGGCATCCATTGATTTTCCCACCTGTGCATGATGACGTCACCTCGAACATGTGGCACCTTCTAGGTGATGCCACGCGAAACTTTTTACTCATCCACGTGGTGCCCTAAAAAGCCCAAATCCGAGTGACACGTGGCAGCCTCTGGTGCTGCCACTTGGCATGTTGACGTCATCATGACACGTGTCACCCTATGCGCTTGCCACGTAGGTTGTACAGACGTTGACGTCATCCGTACTGATGCTGACATCATCAGTACGGATGCTAACTCATCCGTGCTAACTAGGCTAGGTTGACCAAAACTTTGACCACTTATATCTTTCGTTCCGTAACTCTGTTTGACGTGTCGTTTACGTTGTTAGAAAGCTTGCCATGCGCTCTTTGCGATCATGTTGTTTTAATTGATTTTGGGGAACTTTGAATTTTTCCCCTTTTGTTGTGTGCTGAAGCTATTATGAGCGTTCTAAGTTGCTTCTGTGCGTTTTGAGTTGTTCTTAGGCTTCTCTGGATCCTTTTTGGATCACTATCCCCATGAGAGAGTTGGAGGGATCATCCCAGGCAGGATACTCTGAGAGATTCCTTTATGCACCTCTTTAAGTATGTACATCTGGTAGATTTGGAACCGACCAAGCTAATCCCAACTTGGAGAAATGGTCGACAAGGGGAGGAAGGTGTTTACAAACGCCTAGATTGTTTCCTAATTACAAAGTCTATTGTACATGGAAATTGGTTGTGGAAGTCATGGGTAGATACAAGAGGTCTATTGGATCATCCCCCCATCCTAGTGAAGGTAGAGAAAGAGGATTTGAAGCTTCTGAGAACTCTCAAATTCAATCATGCTTGGCTCTTGGAGGAAGACTTTAAAAAATTGATTGCCATGACTTGGACTCATCTGCAACATGGAAAGGGAACAACAACCTTGCAACAATTTGTGGACAACATCGCAAAAGTGAAAAGAATTGTAAAAAACTAGGCAACTTCCCTAAAAGAGAAATCTCAAGCCCTCTCTTAAAGAGACTGAATTGAAAATAAAATTATTGTGTGAGGAAAATGTGGTTGGGTTTTTCTTGAAATGGAGAGGCAATCTCTCAAATATCTGGAGGCTACAAGATAAGACTTGTTGAATAAGGAAGAAAGTACTTGGCATTTAAAGGGTTGACCCCTTTAGACCCAGAAAGGCTATAACAACACAAAATTCTTCCATTGTTTTGCAACTTATCATAAGCAACAAAACACGATATGGGAAATCGAAAATCACAAGGGAGTTTTGGTGAAAATGTTCTCAGATAAGGTAGAGGCATGCATTCATTATTTCAATTCAATGTTCAAGGAACTAGCCAGATGTCATTTTGACGAAATTATGCAAGTCCTTAGCCCAGTCCCTTCTTTTATCATAGAGGAAATGAATGACATCTTAGAAGCGGATATCACCTATGAGAAAAATTCTCGACCCTCAATTCATTCAAAAGAAGTAAGAGCCCGGGTCCAGATGGGATTTTGGTGGAATTCTATCTTAGGTTTTATGATTTGTTGAAGGAGGATCTTGTAAAGGTTGTCCAGGAATCCAAAAGGGTAGGTAAGGTGCTAGAAGCATTGAACTCCACCTTCATTGCCCTAATTCCCAAGAACCAAAATGCATCCTCCTTCAAGGATTTCAGACCCATTCCTTGGCTCCCTGGCTGCGAGACTAATCCTTTTATTCGTCAGATGCAACCAGGTTGTCAGGAGGATTGGTTATGACTTAGAGGCCGGTCCTGGAGGAAAAATCTTCCTCTTTGTTGCTCTTTGGATTATTAGTGGAGCTAGAAATAAAAGAGTTTGACCAAGTTCTAAAATTTATGAATATTTATGGTCCTTGTGTAGATAGAAGACCTTTTTGGGAGATGTTAGCTTTGTTTGGTGCTCACAAGGGACCAAATCTAATCCTAGGAGGTGACCTAAACCTGACCCTATCCCTATGAGAAAGTTGGAGGGATCATCCTAGGCAGGATCCTCTGAGAGATTTCTTTATTCACCTCTTTAAGGATCTACATCTCGTAGATTTGGAACTGGCCAAGCTAATCTGAACTTGGAGAAATGGTCGACACGGGGAGGAAGGTGTTTCCAAAAACATAGATCGTTTCCTAATTACAAAGTCTATTGTATATGAAAATCGGTTATGGAAGTCATGGGTAGATACAAGAGGTCTAATGGATCATCTCCCCATCCCACTGAAGGTAGAGAAAGAGGATTCAAAGCTTGCTAGAACTCTCAAATTCAATCATGCTTGGCTCTTGGAGGAAGACTTCAAAAAGCTGATTGCCATGACTTGGACTCATGTAAAACATGGAAAGAGAAAAACAACCATACAACAATTTCTGGACAACATTGAAAAAGTGAAAAGAATCGTAAAAAGTTGGGCAACTTCCCTGAAAGAAAAATACCATGCCCTCTCTTAAAGACACTGAATTGAAAATAAATTGTTGTGTGAGGACAATTTGGTTGGGGTTTTCTCGGAAACATAGAGGTAGTCTCTCAAAGATCTAGAGGCTACAAGACAAGACTTGTTGAACAAGGAAGAAAGTACTTGGCATTTAAAGGGTTGAGCCCTTTGGACCTAGGAAGGCTATAACAAAACAAAATTCTTCCATTGTTTTGCAACTTATCATAAGCAACAAAACACGAAATGGGAAATCGAAAATCAAGGGGGAGTTTTGGCAAAAATGTTCCTGGATAAGGTAGAGGCATGCGTTCATTATTTCAATTCAATGTTCAAGGAGCTAGTCGGATTCCATATTGAGGAAATTATGCAAGTCCTTAGCCCGGTCCCTTCTTTGATCACAGAGGAAATGAATGACATCTTAGAGGCGGGTATCTCCTATGAGAAAAAATTCTCAACCCTCAATTCATTCAAAAGAGGTAAGATCCTAGGTCCAGATGGGATTTTTGTGGAATTCTATCTTGGGTTTTATGATTTGTTGAAGGAGGATCCTGTAAAGCTTGTCCAAGAATCGAAAAGGGAAGGTAAGGTGATAGAAGTATTGAACTCTGCCTTCATTGCCCTAATTCCCAAGAACCAAAATGCATCCTCCTTTGAGGATTTCAGACCAATTGTTTTATGCAATGTGATTTATAGGATTATCTCAAAAGTCACAGGTAACATGCTCAAACTCCTATTGGAAAAATTTATCTCAAAAGAGCAATTCGATTTCCTTTGCAAACAACAAATCCATGATGTCATAGCCATTGCCCAGGAATCCCTCCATTCAATCAAAACCTCAAAAATCCCAATTGCAGTTCTCAATATAGATCTGGCCAAAGCATTTGACAAACTCAGTGGGGTCTATCTCATACAAATCCTTCTTCAGGTGGGAATGAACTTGAATACGGTCCACTGGATCATGGGATGTATTCGACTGGTATCTTTCGCAGTTCTTATCAATGGCTCTCCCTCAAAGCTCTTCAAAACATCCTGAGGGCTTCGTCAAGGGCACCCTTTGTCGCCATTCTTGTTCCTTTTAGGCACATAAGGTCTAAGCATGCTTCTGAAACATGTTAGGCAATAGGGTAGGCTCGATGAAGTTAAGATCACCACCCTAGAAATTCTCACGCATCTTTTATTCGTTGACAATGTCTTTCTTTTTGGTGCAAGGCTCCTAAAAAATTTCAAGTCTTAAAGGGGGTACTCGAATTTTTCTACAAAGCATGAAGTATGAAGTTAAATCTCTCAAAATCGTGTATGCTTGTGAATTGTATTCTCAAGGAGACTCAAGGTCAATTAAAGGAGACTCAAGGTTAGAACATTTATCTTTTCAGCAAATCCTTGGCAACAAAAAACCTATGGAGGTTGACGTACAATGAGTCCCCTATGGGGTCGAATCATGAAGTCTAAATACCTAGGTGGGATCCCCATGGAAGAGTGGTTTTGCTTGGAATGAAAGTAATCAAAAGACAACTAGGTAGTCTCAAAAGCCTTGGCAGAAGCTTCTCCCCTAGTCGAAAGGTGACTCTCATGGCATGTAGGAAATGGGAAGAAGGTCTGGATTTGGGAAGACCCTAGGGTCGGGTTGGACGAATATTACATATTGTCAGAGTGTCTCATTAGTTTGTTATAGACCTAAGGCATTTACACCCTCCATGACGCTAGTTCTCAAATTAGGAATGGGATGGGCAAGTAGAGGTGGAAGATGGAAGATGAGCTCAGTCTTGTAGAACAATTGATGTAGGAATGGTATCACTTCATAAAAAAAATTATGCACCAAGTCCATCAAGTTGTCGAATGAAGAGGACTTGTTACGATGGTCAATGAACCTTTGAAAAGAGACTTTACAATCAACATGGGTTACATTGCATAGCTGGAAGCTGACATTCAAGGAGACTGGGCGTGGTGGTGGGACTACATCTAAAGTCCACGATCCTCTCAAAACAAAACTTGTTATTTGGCTAACCCTAAGAAGCAAGCTCTTTATGTGGGATAATGGCTTAGAGAGAGGATGGGTTGGCCCTAATCGTTTTACTTTATGTAAACTAGATTAAGAATCAACCTTGCATCTCTTTGTACAATGTTCCTTTACTAGATAAGTTTGTACTGGGATTGCTCATAAACTATCTCCAAAGGCTACTTGGAACAAATAGAGACTTATGGATGATGATTTTCATATGAGATGAAATATGATCGATGTTTTATTACGATGATGAGTATTCCATTTATAGAGAACTAAGGTGACCATCCATGAAATGATGCATTGCTTGGATAATAAATAACTACTTATTTATTATATATATTTATACCTTGTATTATATATATATATATATATATATATATATATTTGTATCTTGAAGAATGTCTTCCCGATGTTGTCCAAACATCAACACTTCCTTTCAACAAGGGAGACATTCTTCATCATGCCAAAGCTTGTCTTTGAAGTACTGAAGTATACAAAGTTCACCCTAGACTCATGGCACCTGTCTGTCAGTCTTTGGGAGATACCGCTCTCCCATCTAAACTAAGGGGAAAACTCACTCTCGAGCTCTCCCTATGAGCCAATTGATTATCTCTGAGATTAGACTTAATTTGGGTCTGCATGTGATAGAAACTAGCATCTTGGGTCTTTATCATTCCTTGTCAAATCACCATGACTAGGACAAAGACCACACCAGGGTCATTCACGACAAGTACACCACTGTGAGTGAATGTCAGCGCAATGTTATCTGATACATGGAAAGCACCTCAAGCACGTCGAGTCCATATCACTCCCTGTCATGATCAAGGAATGACTATGCTTAGGCCCATTTATCACAAGTACACTTTTGTGATAAATGTATCCTATCTCCCTTGGTTTGCAACCCAATATAGGAGAAGGTTCGTCTGATACTTACTTGGTACATTGTAGCAAAAGGTCTGTCACACATGACACTTCCATGTGGACTTCTAGAGGCGACTCCCTCTAGAAACACTACGGTCAACTGCCCATAGTGTGTGACGTAAATGTCAACTCCCTTGACATGTCCTCATGTGTTCTCCACAAGGGACATTAGGCTATAAGCCCAAGCCCACTTATCCCTTCTCGGATAAGTGTCCTCACAAATCAAGTCAACTCAGTCACAAAGGAGTACGATATGGATTTTGTCATACATGGCATTCCCATGTGGACTTATAGAGACTACTCACTCTAGAAACACGAAGGTCAATTCCCCATAGTGTGTGACGTCAAGGTCAACTCCCTTTACATGTCCTCATGTGCTCTCCACAATAGACGTTGGGCTATAATCCCAAGCCCAGTTATCCCTTCTTAGATAAGTATCCTCATAGTTCAAGTCAACTCAGTCACAAAGGAGTACGATCGGGAGAATGTCTCAGGAAGTTGCAAACATTAACACTCCCTCTCAATGAGGGAGGCATTCTCTGCCATGCCAAATTTGTCACGGAAGTACTCGAACTTGGTCCTGGTACGGGGTTTGGTAAGAACATCAACAGCCTGTTCATCTTTAGGAAGGTACTGCACCAGTACTGCCTTCCTTTGCACCATGTCTCGGATGAAATTCTGCGAGAAGCCTCTGAAGCCTCACTACTTCCATGACTCGCATCACTGGCTGCGATATATTCTGCCTCTGCAGTACTAAGTGTTATAGAAGTCAGTTTCCATGAATCTTGACTGATCTTGAGCTAAAGCAGCACCCTCTAGTGCCCTTTCTGTCAACTGCACTCTATGCCTGGTCATAATTGTATATCTTTGTAGCCTCTCTTCCTCTCTTGAGACATATCCAACTGTACCACACTGGTACACCTGCTCTGCTGCAACTTAGTCTACTCAAATCATGAACTGGCTCATGGTGCTTACTGGAAAGCACTATTTGGCTCTTTGCTTGAGAGTAGGTCCACTCTCTCTGCAACTACTCCCTTTGGGATTGTGCAACTGCTCCCTTTGGGACTAGGTAATTGATAAACATTGAGACTAAGAGTAGCTTCTCTACTATGTCAGCAACTAGCTCCTCTCTGTGAAACTGGCTCCTCCACTCTTTCTCTGTAATTGCTTCCTCTACAACTGCTCTATCTGGAACTGAGAGTGGCTCAATAACTGCTCGTTCTAGCGCTGGAGGTGACTCCTCCTATGTCTATTCTCCCTCTAACACTGAAGGTAGTTTTTCCTCCTTTGGAGGTAACTCAATCTCTACTCCCTTTGGATGTAATATTGCCTCCCTCTCTGGGAGTGCCTCTATATACACTAGAATTGTTGCGATGCCTGCGTCCTTAACATCTCATGACTTGACTCGTGTATCAGGATTGCTACAACTACAGAGTCTCATATTGTATCTTCCTCCGTCACAAGGTCCATCACCATAGCTTGCATTCATGGTCACTGGAAATGTCTATGCTGTTTGGTGTGGTCTCGTCCTGGGAGGTATATTTCTCCTAGAGACTACATGTCTCTGAGCATCATTTTTGGTGATGTCACTCCATGACATCATGTTGGAAGCTCTTGCCCTCCATGTATGATTCTTTGCATGAACTAGATGACTCCCCTCGAGTCTTGACTTCCTCGGACTTAAAAAATAAATTGTGCTACCTGCCATGTGATCTCACTGTCCACTAACCATGTCTGCTTTCTGGAGACTGCACCAGAAAGAGAGAATATCAAGTGGATTGATCTCCTTTTCTCTTTCATTGTTCGCACACTGGTAATATTGATGACATACATAACATTATTGAGCACCTATACCAGGATCTGTGGCTCAAATACAATAAGACATCTCGTACCAGGGAAAATGGTCCTTCAAAGAGTTAAGGGTTCCCGTATCATGGATAATGACCCTTGCTGTCAGTTGTTCGCTGCTCAATGTCTACTACAGTTACTGTTGTCATGAGAAACTGAATTCACCGATAGTCTCACGCAACTTTAATTGTCACAGTAAATCAACGTAGCCTCAATCATCTGACCAAATAAATCAACAACTAGCACGATCTCAGATTCTGCGACCTCATCTCCTCGACTTCAACTCTGCCAATTGGAATTCACAATCCAAAACTAATTCAAAAGCTAGCAATTTATATAAATGGTGCAAAGGGGAACGTTTTTAACGCTCCCTCTATCCAAGCAACTGATTTCCCTCAATCCATGGTCACGATCTATAATAGGAAACAAAGGCGTGTGACAATATTCCCTGTTTCAAAGCACCATCGGTGGAATTTTTGATTCATACAATGATAACGTCCAGATCTACAAAGGCTCCTGGTATCAAAAGTCATTAATTGCTATTAATTGAGTCATCAATCTATCAAAAGTCTCCGATCGATTCAACCGATTAGATGTTGCAATACACTGTCACCAGAAATTGCTATTAATTGGGATTCTGGCAACAATTACAAAACAGTTTGATGCCTGCGAGCCTATTATCGATCCAAAACAAGCATCAACTAATGATCTTGGCCACAATCCAATCAATACAAAAGATCGACCACACTCTTTGAGGATGAAATGAAAATTTACAACCATCATCCACAAGCAGGTGTGATTTGCCTCTTTTGTGCCAAGCTCTACAGGCTGCGAATTTTAATCCCATGTATGGAAGCAACAAGTCTTCTATTAGTCTTTACATTATGTCTTTTCCTCTGAGTTATACAGGTCATGAATTCCGGGGTGACCAGATGTGAATACACTTTAGTGATTCACCAACCGAACTACTCTAAGTGTTGTCAATCAAACGGCGGTCCAATTTTCCAAGGATTTATCATGCCCAGGCTATAGTCACGACTATACTCCAGTAATTCCATCTCTGTGACCAGAAATCACAAGGATTTAATGCTGTCACTTTCTTGTTAATTGCTACAGGATTGTGTTCTTGTATCCATGATCTATCAGTGATTTACCATCGATCCATCCACAATTTGTCAGTTAGATACCATGTCAAAATTATAAGTTCCTCCCAAAATGCCTTGATAATTAAAGATGTTCCATCCCCGTCCATTGTTTTTTAAAGTATTCGATGAGGGAGGAGGTGAGCACAATGCCTCGAGGCATAATGGAAAAGCAAGGAGTAATACAATACTGAGAATGGCAAGGTTTTTTGTTTTGTTTTGTCCATCATCACACAGATTAGTCGATTCATCTTCTCATTCTTGTGCCGAATATGATTGTGAGTGCGAGTTTATATAACTGCGCATTGAAGACCTGGTTGCCGCGACGAAATGCAGAGGAAATTGCTACTCCCCATAATTAAAAAAAATAAATTCCACATGGATATCACTTATGATTTCGTGTTTCTCGTTTCAGGGACACTCAGTGAGGGAGTCAAGCCCAGTCATGCTCTCATACCATGATGATTTTCATATGAGATGAAATATGATGGATGTTTTATTACAATGATGAGTGTTTCATATATATAAAACTAGGATGACCATCCATGAAATGATACGTCACTTGGATATATTTATACCTTGTATGTATCCGGAAGAATGTCTTCTCGATGTTGTCCAAACATCAACAGTGGATTGTGTACAAGAATGACTAATGGACTCCATAGTTTCAAGCCTAAAATCTTTGTCGTGTTTTATGGTCTACAATGTTTGGTGGGATTGTAATCAAAGTATATTCTAGGACTTACAGATATCGGTCGAGGTGGTGGCAAATATCGCAATCGAAAGTACGTTCGAGCACAAAGTCGAACCAAAATAAAAGAAATATAGAGTCTTAGCCATGCCTTCTCTCAATCTTGAAGTTCCACAGGGTTTCTTTGATGGTGTGAGCCAAGGCCATCCACCTATTTGTGGAGCAAGAGCAGTTTTGTTTATCAACCCCTCACACTAATTTCACCTATGGTATGCTCTAGGACGAGGCTCAAACTCAAAATTAGAATTCACGGCGTTTTGGACCCTTCTCTACTCTGCCAACAAACAAGGGGTCAAAAAACTTCGAGTCACGGGGGACTCGAAAATGGTTATCGACTAGGTCAACAAGCGAAGTAAGGTGGAAACTATGCGCTTGAAACACCTCCTATAAGAGATCACTTCTATTCTTCAAAGCTTTCAGTGGACGTCCTTCACACATATCTACATAGAACTTAATCAACATGTAGACGAGCTAACTAAGAAAGCATTGCCTCTCTAGGAGGGGTCTTTCGCTTTCGATGAGTACCTTGAAAGCCACCTACAAGAAGCCATGAAATTTCATTTCTAAGGTTACCTTTCTGGTTAAGCAAAGTTTTTACCTTTGTATCCCTTTGGTCTCTTGTTGCGAGATTATAATTGTTTTAATTTGGTCCAAAAGGTTGCAACACTACTTTTGACAGAATGACGATTTTTTTTTGTATAGATAGCCATGTGTATGGAAGGAAGTCCAGGTAGTATGTTTAGATTTGTGTGGTTGGGACTAATGTTCTAAATGCTTTGTATAAGCTCATAACTCTATGAGGAGGAACGCAAGGCAAAGATACGTAGTTTAGTCAAAGAATCTGTAATCGAGATTCTTTCTTATGCAGAGACCACATGGGCAACAATAGGTATACTCCTCTTTTTGAATATAGTGATTTTTTTACTCTGGATGCTTGGTCCAAATTTTACCTAGTTTTTTTGAACTCCTTGGTGATGATTTGTTGCAGGTGGTGGAGGAAGTTATGCTAACGGGGAAATTTCTGCCCTCTCTTAATAGCAAATTTACAGGATTTATTCCTAAGGTTGATAAATGAAAATCATTTGATGAGTTTCAATTGTTCTCACTCTACAAACAAGTGTGCAAAATTATCTCGAAAGTCCTTATTGTTTGAATGAACAAATTTTTGTCATCCATCATTTCTCTCGAGCAGTTTGATTTCCCAAAAGGATGATAAATACATGAGGCAATTGGGTCAACACAAAAAGGCCTACATTTGATTAAAGTAAAAAAAACTCCCAGCTATGGTCCTAAAATTGGATTTGTTAAAGGTGTTCGATCGATCATGCTAGCCATATTCGAGGTTGCTTTTGATTTGCATTGGTTTTCATTTGTCTATTGTTAATTGGATAATGGGTTGGATCGATTTTGTGTCTTATGCGAGATTGATAAATGGCATTGCCTCACCCTTCTTTAAACCCTCCATAGGCTTAAGGCAAGGATGCCCCTTATCTCCATATTTGTTCTTATTCCGGAAGGACTAAGTAGACTCATACATGAAGTAAGAAGATGCCAAATTGTTTGAGGGATTAAAGTGGGTGAAAATGAGTTTCTAACTCACCTACTATTTGTGGACGACGTCTTATTGTTTTCCGATTCTTCTATGACATAATGTAGGCACTTGCAAGAGATCTTGAAGCTTTGTTGTAAAGCCACTCGCAAGGAGATAAATGTCCTAAAATTTACTTTATATTTTTTGGTGTTAGAAGATGCATAGGTGAATTTTCCATGTCAAATGTTTCCCTATGGAACCCATAATTACAAGGTGGGATAAAATACCTTTGATTTATAATAAAAACAAATGACTATGGTAAAAATGATTGAACCTAAATCTAGGCAAAAATTGAAAGTAGAGTAAATCATTGGCGTAATAGGTGGCTTTTAAGATGTGCCAGACCAACTCTAGTTGAGGAAATTTTAGAAGTAATCCCTATATACTGGCACTATTTAACACATATTCCAAAAGGGGTTTTAGAAAGGATTAGAAAGGCATGATTTACATTTTTGCGAAGAGGAAGGAGAGATAAGGTAGGCCCTCACTTGGTCGCCTACATCTATGGCTACTCTGCAAACAATACTATATTATACTTGAAAACAACAACATAACCTACCAACCAACCTTTATTTATATTAGATAATTTATTCTCCTCATTAGTCGCTGGGGCAGGAAAGGTTAGTGAGTAAATCGATTTGGTCCTACCTATCACCTTATAGAACCCGATGGTGTTGCACCTTCGTTATCTTTTCAAGTTCTTACAACCTATTCTCGCTATGAGATGAGGTAGGTGAAGATATGCTTGCCTTCCTTCTTCCTCAATCCCTCCCGCTTTTCGTCCACTGCAACCTACTCATTCAACTCTAGCCCCGCTACCTTGCTTGACCATCATTAGGTTGTCATGCAATGAACAACCAATCTCGGTTGGCACTAGGAGAGTGGTGATCCCACCCACCAATCAATGCAGAAGGTAGCTAAGGGCATGAACAAGGGATGGACTAGGACTATCTATATCGTATGGATCTATGTTCCAACAACATGCATTTTCCTTAATCTGAAACCTAACAATCACTCACTTAATAAGCATTTTGAACGGTATAATGATAGTTTGTGTGATGTATAGTTTTCCAAGGACCAAAATGAAAACAACCCCTCACAGCTGCTTGTCCGGTGCTTGGAGTGAGTACTTGAATAGTAGGCAAGGTTTGTCTATGACCTAGGAGAAAGGGACAGGGGTTACGTGTACCCACTCCCTTTCCTCCAAATTAGTGACTTTGGTTCAAGACTTCCAATAGGCTTATACTTGAGAAAAAGGCATTCTATTGCTTGTCCAAAGGAAGAGGGTGGTTAGGGTTTGAAAAACATTCACTCATTTGGTATTGTGTTGGAAACCATATCACTTTGGAATTTGATCACTATAGAAATTCTATTGCAAAGAATCATCTAATAGAAGTATCTAGCTCCAAATTATGTCTTGGATTGGCTCAGAGATGACAATAAGTCTACTAAAAATGTATCGAACCAATATAAAGCCTTGCTATTATCATTTCTAGTGATTGTGTCAAACCCTGGATGGAAAGTTGGTTCCATTTCTCATATCATAATTGGAGTGGATATTATTATGGGATGTTATTCGTGCAAAGAATATAATACATACCAACCAAGGGTAACATGGAACTGCCTCCTTAGAAGAACACTAATCTATTTATGGTAATTGTTGTGCAAGGATGCTACGAGCAAGCTCATTTTGTGGATTTTGGGGAAGGCCATTCACTATACTAGATCTTTGAGCAGCGTTTTCTAATTAACATTCAATCAAAGAGATGTTTTCAAGGCTATCTAGAGGCGAGGAACTTGGATGTTTCCATTGACATGCAACATAATTTCTTTGTAGAGGGAAATTTATCCACAGGTCATCAAATGGATTCGATGGATTTGCAAGAGATTCATAGAGTACTTCAAAGCCACAAAGAGCACATCCATTGCAATAGGGCCTCTCTCTTCAATCTTGCCACCAAAATACATGACATTGAGAATCAAATTGTAGTCCAATTATTAGAAATTAAAAGTTGTATGGTGGCATTAAAGCAATGATTAGAAGTGGTAGAAGTTGAACGCAATGTTCTCTGGAATTTAACAGGTAATCTTTGCAAAGGTGCTCAGGCAATGGCCTTGAATCCAAGAGCCTCAACGATTTAGTTCAAAGCTGGGCTAAAAGAGGAAGAATCTATTCATCGATTCAATGAGGAAATGGAACTTGTCAGCCAGGAAGGTGAACCAACCAACATAGGTTTGGAGGATGCGTCTAGTCGTTATGCTCAAGGTTGATTTAAATGTTTTTTTATGACTTTAAAAAATATAGGCATTTACGATGGAATATATAGCGTAAAGAAGCATTGGGTAATTTTGCATAAGGACAAAGCCACTCTCTTATTTGGCCCTGTAACATAATTTTGTAAGGATTGTGTATTTTACTAGAACTATGTTGTGATGTAATATCTGTTGTAGCATTTGTTGTGACTTTTTTCTAATACAATTTTCCCAATTACTATTAGAAAAATAAAGGAGACATCAAACAAAGTTAAACTATAATTGAACAACCAAACACATTCAGAAATGCCTTCCACAAGCAACACATTCTACATAAATATGTCAAACAAGGTGAGCGATCAATTTACATCATCTCAAGAAGGATTCGTTTGTTACGTTGGGATATTTGTCAATTGGAACTTCAACTTTGATGTTTTTTTACAACAATTTCACTATAACCTCCACTCGGTGCTCCATGCTAACCATGAGGGGATGCATGTAACACACTCAACTTCTACATTATGGAAACTTGGGTTGATAGCAAATTAATAAGTTGATTTTTGGTTGCATGATGAAATTTTCGCATACCATCCTCTGCTTCAATGGAAATATAACGATCCATGATAACTTAACAAAACAATGAAACAACAATAATAGAGCCATTTGATAAATATAAGCACATACTTGTCATCGCTTTATATTTATTTATATGGTAATATCCATGTCAATCGGATTTAGCTTGGGTGGTTGGGAGGAATATCATTATTCTCCTCAACTGGGTTCAATTCCCACAAGTGACATATTGGGCTCATAACAAGAATGTTGTTGTAATGGCTTTGAGCCTTGTTGTTGATTGGGCTTGTGCACTGAAGATTCTAGGGTTTATCATGGGTACCATCCTCGATACGAGGGGAAGTACTAGGAGTTTTATTGCCCTTTGTAACTTGGAGAAAATAAATAGTAATATCTATTGGTGACTGAAGTTGGAAGCTGGGTTTGTAAAACGTACAAAGATGAGTAAACTGCTGGGAGTGTTAAAGCATATTTGTGAGAGCTACAAATGAATTCTATATTGAACTAGCAAGAACAATAATTTACATGGAAAAAATGACTACTTAAAACCCACGAGTTACCAATCATTAATGGCAATGCACTATTGAATTATGGAAATTCACTACTAATGAGAACATAACAATGGAAACCATTGTAGTGGCTAAACATAAAATATGTCTTGTGTTTGCATGATGATTTCAAATGAAATACTTGGTTTAGACATGCAAAGTCTAAAATACAAACCCACAATGTCAAATCCATATATGTGTAGACAAACAAAATCACAATGAGCCAAAATAAAAATATTGCCTCAAAGGATGCTACAATATTTATCATGGGCTAGTGAGAAAAATACCAAACACCGGTACGCCAAGAAATATGTTTTACTTCCTAACCAGGAAAATCATAGAACAAAATAAATCTAGCAAATAGAGACTAAAGTTATCCATTCTAAAATTATGTCACAAACACATCCATTGAGCTTTGCAAACCTCACATGCAAGCCCATGTAATGTCCCCTTGGTTTTTAACAACACACTAAACAATTTTAAAATTGATTGATACAAACAAGATAAAGCAATAATCAAAATTGTGAAAACACCAACAACAAATTCCGCATGATCATATTGATTACATTCTCATGTCCAATATATACATCTACTTTTAATCATTGTTCCAGTTAACAGGCTAGAATTTAACCGTTGCAAAAAAAATCAACAAAAGCTTAATTTAATGGAATCCATACAAAATAAGAAATAACTATATTCAGCTCAATGAAATTGAAATTAAAGTGATTTGCCATCACATCTAACGCCATAGAAAACAAATTTATTGTACAAAGATGCTTTCAAACTACAATTTAGTTTATTAGAACATTTTGTTATACACAAGTATAATTTCATTTCACCACACTTTGAACTTTCATGCACCCATGCAAATTAGGTCAACAATGGTTTTACAAAACAACAAGCACATAAAAAAATACGTGTTAATGGTTAGTATCCATACTTCTTATTTGTAAGTAGTCCATCCATCCGTGTCTACACATCCATTTGAAAGTATTCCTCCCTGACTCAATACACCACCATGCTCAAGCCACGCCCATTGTGGCCTTCAAAAAATGAATTTCCCAACAATGCAGGTCCTACGCTATTTCTTTCACAACCCACCTTAAAAAATAAAAAATAAGAATGTGTACTTGCTAAATCAGATCTTTGAAGCATTCACTTATAAATTGGTATGAATGATATAAAATGGATAAGAGAGATGTTCAAGCATTTAATAATAAATTAGTTTGCGTAAAAGGGAGAAACGATGGGATAGTGTCATGCGTTAATCATGGCAATGTTATGGCTCGAGCAAAATCAAACTTTACAAAATATATTTCCAAATAAAGTAAACATGTAAGCAAAAAGATTGTCAATGAAAGGAAAAAAGGTTTATTTTTACAATAGAAAATATCTTACAAATGTTGTGAATTTGTAGATTTGCCCCAAATGAATGGTAAAGTCAAACATTTCTCATGAAATCATACATGAATAACATCAATTCCTCGTTTCATTCTACACAAAAATCAAATTAAAATAATTGACCTAGTCAATAAGGCCACAAGGCATCATAGAACAATCAAACCTTCTTATATTACTTGAGTTGAGTTTAACCTACATTTAGTTGACTTGTCACAACGTCTTCTTAGTTGTAGAATCCAACTCTCGCAGTTCATGTATAGAATCGTTCCACTATTGTTGAAAAAGCATTATGGGTTGTCAATGTTGTATATTTATTGAAGAAAAAGTCATTAATTTGGCAAGCACAAAACATTGTAAAAGTCGAAAATCTATATCATATTTCTTAGACAATAACAAGTTTTTTTATCCCAAACTTGAAAATACCAAACCGTACACTATTTAGGAATTTGTTCCAGATTTATCTACCAAACTAAGTTCTCAATTGGTTGAATGGTTATCCTTGCAAACCATAATATTAGATTAGTCAAAGCTATAATTTAGAATTCTGTAGCAAAATAATTCTTCATCCTAATTCTCTAAAATCGACCTTACAAATATGCAACATTGTCCCACTAAGAACTTGAGTAAGACAAGCTCTTAAGCCAAAACACCAAAAAATTAACCATGCAAAAACAAACCATTGTAATAGCCAAAATTCTATTCCAGATTTCGTTGGCAAACAATTTCTTAATCCCAACCTACTCAGTAACCATGGTTCCCTCTTAGTAAAGTCTTAGGCTGAATGTGCCTTGTGAGATTTAATTATAAAAAATCGATGAAAGAAATTGTCTTTGCCTAGTAGGTATAAAGGAAGAAAGTGACTTAGTACACATGAACTTATTATGGAAGTGGCATTTGTGGCTTACACCCTCTAACAAAACTAGTTGGTTTTGGTTAAAAGTCGGACAAATACTATAATAAAGATTAGATCCACATTCTCCTACCATATAGTTGTAGTCTAGAAGCTATTTGCAACCAAAAACAATATTAGAATGCCTCGCTGTCACCACCCATAATGAAATTTTGCATATTTACATGTGAGCTTCTTCTAGGGTGATTCTATCATTTTTTATAGAACTAAAGACTAAAAAAAAACTTGCAAAATAAACACGAACTTGGCCATTCATGTTTGGCAATTCCTGTTAGAGCAAGTCCTTATTGTTATGAACATAACAATACCCACAAGAAGAATGAACACCATAACTCGTAAATACAATTGAATTCCTACATAAATGCTAAAAACAAAACAATTATTATTAAAATTGATGCTCAATTAAGCTCAAATACTATGAATTTTTGCTTCACAAACCCAATAATGAGGAACAAGTGGAGAAAAATAGTGCAAAAAAATCAATACATTAAGCATGGAGTGTCAATTCAAAATTGTGAATAACTGACCACGTGAACCTCGTAAAAAACAATGAACCTAGTTTTCAACCATATGAAATTAGCTATTGTGTTCATTACTTAAACTTTATGCACTAGGATTGTAAATCTGACTAATCTGACTACCCTACCTTGTTAGTGGATGCCCATATCGAGAGCTAAAACCCATAAAAACCTCTGCAAACTACATTACAACACATGTAATGTGGCAATGTGAAAAAAAAATAGTTTTTAAAATTAATTTTAAAATTTGACAATTGAATCCACGCATACAAGGATTTATGTCCCATTGACATCCTTTTGTACCAATTAAAAAATGGTAGGAATGTAATTTAAAAATTATATATATATATATATATATATATATATTTTATTTTTTATTTTTTTTGAAATAATGGAATATTATTGTGTTGGAGATCAAATTAATGAAAAGTCAATGCAATTTGATTTGTAAATCAAAAGTATGCTCTTTACTCAGTAGAGACAAATAAGACACTTGTTAATTGGGTTTAGTTTGGGTGGTTGGGAGGAATGATGGTTATGGATTAAAGTCTTGTTGTTGCCCAACCTTGTGCCTTGAAGATTCTAACGTTTACCGTGGGTACCATCCTTGAAATGAGGGGAAGTACCTGGGGTTTTCCTTGAGCTTTGTAACCTAGAAAAAAAATAAGGGAAAATTAGGCACTTAAGCTATTTTCACCAAGGCTTGATCATTTTACCTCCTTTATAAAACATAGCGACAATTAGTGGATTTTTTTCTTATAAATAAGTAAGTTGAGTAATATTTTGAAAATTAATTTATTGCTCCAAAATTCCAAAAAAATCCCTTAGTCTGATCTAGTGCACAATTTTATAATAAAAAATCTCTCTTTGCTTGATGATTGCTTTGCATTACACCGATTACATAAATTTTATCAACAACAAGTTCTATATAACCTCACGATCTTTCTCAATACTTTTCCACTCAAGAACAATTTAAAATCGTCGAGAATTCTTTGAAAGTTGCTCCCAAGGCCTCAACATTGAAAGTTGACTCTGCTATCACTATGATGCATGTTTTTCCACCTCCCTAAGACAATGAAGCTCAAATTCCTTCTCAATTGCATTGGCTTGATGTAGAGATTTAGCCCCTTCTTTCTTTGCCCTAGACATATAATACAAATTATGGAATAATCACAAAATAAAACATTGCCTAATGATGACCTTATCTTAATTGTGATGCCAAACTACAACACACATCCTTTCATGGATGCTCTCACTTTCAACAACTCACTTGAGGTTTTTTTATATAATAACTATGAATGGTATGCCTAACCTTGACCTTGAACCACATAAATGTTTATACCAAATCACTGGCAATAAATTAGTAGGTTGCATCATGAAATCATATCAAAAAAAAAATCACAAATCTAATTGTGCAAAATCAACATATCGTACACAAAAAATAACTTTCAATTATTGCAAATAACAACATACACGAAATATCCCCCAGATGGGGTGTCATCGGGACCAATGAGTGGAAGGAAAGATGGGTGGACACATGGCCACAACCCACCT
>SNQJ01S0003546.1:167111-211207 GCA_010110895.2 Picea sitchensis | reverse complement strand
CACTTGAGGTTTTTTTATATAATAACTATGAATGGTATGCCTAACCTTGACCTTGAACCACATAAATGTTTATACCAAATCACTGGCAATAAATTAGTAGGTTGCATCATGAAATCATATCAAAAAAAAAATCACAAATCTAACTGTGCAAAATCAACATATCGTACACAAAAAATAACTTTCAATTATTGCAAATAACAACATACATGAAATATCCCCCAGATGGGGTGTCATCGGGACCAATGAGTGGAAGGAAAGATGGGTGGACACATGGCCACAACCCACCTAATAACACGCCAACACAACCCGCACTCACCTCAGTATTTACTCCATGCATTTAAAACGTCGTTCGACGCACCCCCGCATTCATTTGCACTCAGTTCAGTTTAATGCCATGGCGCTCCATCTCGCAGGGACAGTAAATGCAATGGATGCATGCCCAGTCCCATCACCTCGCCTGGATCAGTGTTTTTGGCCCGAGCGAAGGAAATCCATGGCTCATTTGAGCTCTCTACCTCTCATGTCTCACCCTCATCCACTAGTCTGTATTTTTCTTTGTCTCTGGTTCAATTTTTCTCTTACACTCCACCATCATTTGCGCTCTCGGCCTCCCGTGCCTCACACTCATCCTTCAGTCTGCATTTTTCTTTGGTTCTAGCTCGAACTGTCTCCTTTGCTCAAACGCTGCCTCGAGCTCCATCTCTAGTTCTCTGGTTATCTCCCAATGCCTTGCCTACGGGGTAAGTCTAAGCAGGGAGCGGCCTGGTATGAAGTGAGAGGCAGAGGCTTGAGGGGTCGTGGAAAGCATGCTCCTCAGAGCTTGCCCCAAGACCTTGCTTGTGCCTCCACTTCGAAGCTCCCCCTTGACTCTTTTCATGCCACCTCTCTGGAACGTACCACTACACTAGATTTACCTCCCCTATCCTCTTCGTATGCTTTCAGAATCGAGTGGTTCGATAGCTTTGGCAATTCCCTTGGTTTCGCCCCAAAGCTCAGCCCATAACCGCCACCCCCCCACCTTGCCCACCTCCACCCTCCGCTCCCCCCAGCCCGACCGCCCCTCTCTCTTCTTCGTCCTCCCCCCTCCCCTCTCCCRTCTCCCCCTCTTCGTCCTTTGATATTCCACCACCCCGTCCGCCCCCAATTGCTTATTGTTGGTGCGCTGGGTTGGAGTCTTTGAAGGACTCTTTGGATTTCAACAAGCGCTCCATTATGGATGTCAAGTGCGTCATCACAGAGCTGTAGAACAAGGAAGTTGACTAGATTCGTCGCGAGGAGCTTCTGATGTCTCTTCTTCGGGATCTTCAATAAGCTATCCCAGACACAGGGACTCTAGGTAAGGATACTATGCGGGACCAAGGGAATGAACGGAGGCCCGACCTCAACTCTGAATAATTCCAACTTTCTTTGGTTTCTCAAGTTTTTTTTATGTCTCGAGACAATTTAGTTTACAAGGTTCTCGCCCTGCGTGGCATCCTAGCTCTAGGATTAAACAATTTGTTCTCTTTACAATTTCTTGAATTCTGCATGGACAATTTAGTTTACAGGATTATCGCCTTGCGTGGCATCCTAGCTTTAGGATTATATAGTTTTTGCTCTTTACAGTTTTTTGAATTCTACATGGACATTTGGAAACTTAACAACCATGTGAAAGCATTGGTTTCCTACCAGAGCGATGTTGCCACGACCTCTTAGGATATCCCAACATCTGTAACTTTTCTTTAGCAAGATCTAATATATTTTCCTAACTTACAAAAAAAAAAAATCCATACATAACAACATTAAAATACATATTAAAAAAATAACATATAAATAATACCATACATAACTATATATATATATATATATATATATATATATATAATATTTTTTTTAATATTTTTGAACACAGATTAACCGCAAATAAATGATATATAATCCATCCATAGGCAATCCTTACACAATTGCCACCTTTAATCAAAAACTATACATTGATAAGGGCAATTAATAGAAAAGCTAATCATATTAATAATCTAACATGTACATCTTTCCACATGTACCCAAAACTCAAAACAACTATATACAAGAAACTTGTTAGCCTACACAATAGGTAGGCAGGTAGGCGGGAGTGTAATAACTCAAAGCAACCAAAAAAAACATTGTAAAAATCAACTAATCCACTTGCTAACCAACATGCTATAATGAGCATTCCTTGTCAACCTCCTCAATGGAAAGGAGCCCATCTCTTGCTCGGCTACACACTAATACAGGATGCCATTAAATTGTTTATATAACTCATTGTATCTACCCATCATTGCCATCCATCCATGGAAGCACAAAAATCAGCACACTAAACAATCAACAACATATCTGGAACCCTTTCTATCTACTCAAATGATTAGTCTTAACCATCACACACTATATGCAACAACCCTATGCGACTATCTCTCCTTGCAATACTTACCGAGACTCACCCTCAAAAGAGTAACATACGAACATGAATGGATTCAAAAAAAACATTTGCATCATAGCAAAACACAATAATTATAACCAAATATGAGAGTGGATGAAGTATGATATGTCACTGAGATTTATATGCTCTCGCCACCTTTCTCAAATATGAAGATGAGAGTTATGAAAATGCCACATGAATTTTCACCTTATCCAACACCAGTTATCAAGCCATTTCAACATTGTAATGGGGTTTTGCTTGCGAGAGTAGGTGAACAGGTACCCAGTTAGTTCCCTTCAAAGAGTAAGAAGGAACAAATAGCGGAGGCGGGAAGGGGAATTTCAAACCATGGCAACCAGACCGCCATAGATCCTGGCATCGATTCTTCTTACAGACACTATAGCTATGGCGAACAACTTGAATCTATAGTTATCTGAGCTCCCGACCATATCACAACAACTTTCGCTGACTGTATTGACCTCTTCAGACAGTAAGTAACTCGTCCTTTTCACTTTTATCCCTTTAGACACTGGTCTGGTTCCGGTTTTTCCTTTGCCTTAACATTGTTTAACCGGCCAAACAGAAAGCCGTCGACTTGTTCGAAGTTCCTTTGTCTGTTTCCTACAGACACTGGCCTGTTTCCGGCTTACCCCATGTCGGCCACTTGTACTCCTCTACCCTTTTTGACTTCTCAGCTTCCGTTTCACAGTTTCAGTCACTCCTCAACCTCACAGCTTTCCGTTTCACTCCTTGAACCTTGAACTCTCTCCTCACCGTTCATTGGAACTAGTCCCTATCACTTTTCCTGCTTTTCTTCGATAGACTACCAGATGGTCGGCCACTCTCCGCGCCCTCCCACAGAGCCCTGACAGGATCAGACTACCCGTGATTAACATCCCTCAGACCGATCTTGTTTTCTAGCTAACGCTTCCCCAGATTTAGATACTCCGACAGTACTGATACAGTGGGCTGCTGTGGTCCCCTAGAAGCTGGTCATATGGCGTCCCTACCCGAGTTTCCCGTGCTTACCCTGACGACCACTTCTGGAACCAGGCGGGCGTCCTGGAACATATCGATTCCTTGGTCAATAGATCTACGCTTTTTCCCTCCAAAATTTTCACAAACTCTGTCGACTCTGACCCGGAGCTTCATGCCAACTCAAGTCTCCCCCCTATTTCAAGCGCCCCCCTTTGTCCACAGACTAATCATGTACAAACTACTACAAACACAGCTCCTCATCATGAGGTCTCCACAGGTCGCAAAGCTTGGAAAGCAAATAAACATATCAGGCGCTTAGTGTTGGGAGACGGAGTGGGGCTTGAAAACCTCTGCAAAATGTCAACTTGCACTTTGGTTGGCCGCATTTCCTACAAAAGCCTGGCCTCCCCTCCTTTGGTGGACTGGATAGAACAAAACTGGTCGCCGCTTCTTGGATACTGCCCAGAAGCTCTTTTTCTAAAAAATGGATGGATTTGTTTCACCTGCACCTCGCCAGAAGACGCATCGTTGCTACTCTCTTCTTTCTGGATCTATGGAGGCAGTAGCTTGATGCTCAAGCGTTGGCGCTTGGCCTTCAACCCAGAGACTGATTTTTTTCAGCTGCGACATTTGTGGGTTTTGCTCCCGGGCCTCCCACTACATTTTTGGAACGAGGAAGCCCTAAGGGAGATTGGAAATTCCTTGGGCAAGCTGGTTTCTCTGGACTCACCATCGGGCACAGGCTCTCACAGGCTCATGGGCAGGATGTTGGTAGAGATAGATATTTCTACAGGCCTGCCAGAAACACTTGAGATAGCTTGGCGTGGAAGAAAGATCCTGCAGCCTCTGGATTACCTCGGCATTCCGTTCAGATGTAATCGCTGCCGGGAGAGTGGACATCTTCGCAAAATGTGCCCTGGTAAGGTGCCTAGTTCCCACTTGGACGAATCGGATGAACTGTCTCTTAATCCACCCGAATATCTGTCCAAAGATCCTTCCCTAGCCTATCTAGACGCCTCACCTGATACCAGCACTCTTCCCCTTCCTGAACTTACTGATCCCCAGTCCACTCTTGCGCGTCTCTGCCCCATCCTCTACAAATCCCTCTCTCGCCCTGAAAAAATTTGTGTTAACTCCTTTTCCTGGTTAGCTCCTCCTTTACACACAAAGCCCTCCTCCTCGACAGCCATCCAAGCCCTTTCCTCTAATACTCAACCTCCCCCCGATTTTACTCCTCCTTCCACTTTTACGCCCACTCCCCCTCGTCCTGCGTCCTTAGTCCTAACTACACCGCCGTCTCCACAGGAAGGACCTGCCTCTCCTGTTGCACCTGAAACACTTTCCCTGCCCCCTGGGTATAGTCAACCTGTGGAGGACGACCCTACTCTTTTGGACTTGCTGAATGCTTCGAATGTGACTCGTTTCTCCCCAAATCTTAACACACAGATCCCTCTTTATAGAGGCAAAGAGTTCATTTCTCAGTCCACCGAAGTAGGACAGCCTTCTAACACCCCTTCGGTTCAGCTTACTAAATCTTTCTCATGGTCGAGAGGACTAGGGACCGAGCTCTCCCCTCTCCAAACGAGGAGCGGGAGAAAAAAAAAGGAGGGATCCACTTCTCACTCCACAGTCCCGGGAGATCAAGCGCATGATGGCAAGGCCCTTAGAGCAATGAAGGCCATTGCTCGCTCCAAATAATGAAGCTGCTTTCACTGAATATACGAGGGATCGGGAGCACTCTCAAGGCTGCTTCCTTCCGTAGACTTCTGGATCACTCCTTTCCAGATGTCATTTTTTTACAAGAAACTTTGTCTTCTGATCACTTGGCCAGAGTTTTCCTCCACCACTTTCGCCCTCATTGGATCTCTGCTGCTTTAAGCTCTATTGGTAACTCTGGAGGCATGCTGGTGGCTTGGGATCCAGCTTATTTCGACTTTACATCCTACTTAACCTGTGGAGGAATTCTTTGCATGGGCAGTTGTCTTGCTACAAGACAGGTTTTGTCTCTTTTAAATGTTTACGGTCCTTGTCAAGACCGTCCTCAGTTCTTGACACATTTAGCCAACAGTGGCATTCTCGCCCTCCCCAACCTAGTTCTGGGAGGAGACCTCAATATTACTTTATCTGCCGATGAACAATGGGGATCCACTTTGTTAGCAGGTTCTGGTTTTAATCTCTATCGAGACCTCTTCAACTCTTTTAATCTCATTGATGTCCTTCCCATCAAATCAGCCCCTACCTGGCGTAATGGAAGAAGGGGCGTTGAAGCAATTGCCAAACGGCTTGATCGTTTCCTGATTTCAGAGTCTTTTTTCCATTCCATGGCTTCCCCCACGTCCGGAGTCATTCTCCCCTTTATCTCCGATCATGCGCCCATTTATCTCTCGCTGAAAACTATAGCCCGTCTTAAACCTTTTCCGTTTAAGTTTAACCATCATTGGGCCGAAAACACAGTTTTCTGCGCTTGTCCACGCTGTTTGGGAGAACCCTCAGTTCCTACGGGATCCAAATCCACAGTCACGTCTGAGCTGGAAACTTTCTTACCTTAAAGAGCAGTCAAAGTGTTGGCTAAAACAAAAAATGGCCGCTGATAAGCTCGCCTTGCATCAACTTGAGCTAGCTATCAATCGCCTATGCTCCAACGCTACCAACGTGGCTCCTTCTGCGATTGATGAAGCTGCTCTTATAGTTCTGGAAGAGAAAAGGAACGACCTCCTTCTGGCGGATGAAAAAGCTTGGCGCCTCAGGAGTAGGGCGACTTGGTTAAAATGGGGTGATGCTAACACAAAATACTTCCACAAAGTGGCCAACCTCAACCGGAACAAAAAGCACATCTGGTCTTTACAACAGGGATTGGAGGACCCTATTAGCGGACAAGAAGCTCTCAAGTCAACAGCGGCCTCTTATTTTGAGAACCTTTTTAAATCAAACAGCGATTTACCTATGATAGACAAAGTTGCTACTGCCAGCCTGTTCCCGAGTATGATATCAGACGAGGATGCTGCTGATCTTTATAAACCATTCACCCTTACTGAGCTCAAATCCACTCTTTCTCTCCTAAAAAAAGAGAAAAGTCCGGGTCCAGACGGCTGGACAGCCGATTTTTTCTCACTATATTTCGATCTTGTCGGTCCTGATCTGCTTCAGATGATCGAGGACACACGTCTTAAAGGTAAAATTAATAGATGTCTCAACGCTACGTTTCTGGTTTTAATTCCAAAGACAGAACAGCCAGCTTCTTTCAATGACTTCAGGCCGATTTCTTTATGCAACCTAGTTTATAAACTTATTGCAAAAATCATTTCCTCCCGGATTAAGCCTGTTTTGGAACGAAGCCTCTCATTGGAACAACTCGGATTTCTCAAAGGGAGAAGGATCCATGATGCCATCGGAGTGGCACATGAGTGTGTTCACAGCTTTTACAAAAGCAAACAGAAGGCGATAATCATGAAAATAGACCTCAAAAAGGCGTTTGACATGGTTGACTGGGATTTTCTCAGAATTATTCTCCGCTCGGTTGGTTTTGGGATTAGCTTCACTGACTGGATAATGTCCTGTGTATCCAGTGCTAATCTCTCAGTGCTGATCAACGGGGAGGCTTCCAGATTCTTCAAAAGTGAGAGGGGGCTTCGTCAGGGATGCCCACTATCCCCCTATCTCTTCATTCTAGTGTTGGAAGGGCTGAGTCTGCTTCTCAACAAATCTGTCTCAGAATTACGGTTTTCAGGTATACAGGTCACTTCTCGCCTCAGCATCGTCCACCTGATGTTCATGGATGACATACTTATTTTTTCCAATGCAAATGAACCGGATTGGACAGCATTATTGGACTCTCTTCAGCGCTTCTGCAATGCAACGGGGCTGATTATAAATCCCACCAAATCCTCGGTCCATTATTGGGGCTTGACCGAGGCGGATCTCTCTTCATTAAAAAGTCTCTTCCCCTATACTTTTTTGGATCTTTCACTTGGTTTCAGATATCTGGGGTATCACCTCAAACGGGGAGTCTCCACGCCCACGGATTGGACTTGGCTAGTGTCTAATTTTGAACGGAAAATCGGTTTATGGTGCAATAAATGGCTGTCCCTGGGTGGATGACTCATTCTGGTCAAGTCGGTTCTTCAAAGTCTGGCGGTTTATTGGATGCATCTTGAAAGGATCCCGTCAAAAATCCTATCTTTGCTTCGCAGATTATCTTTCAATTTCTTATGGGACGATTTGGTTGGTAAGAGGCGATATCACCTATGTAGTTGGCAGATGTTATCCAAGCCTAAAAGGGAGGGAGGATGGGGTCTAAAGCATCTCGGCTTTTTCAACAAGGCCTTATTGGCTTGCTCCTTTTGGAGAGCACTTTCCATTGACAATCTTTGGCACCGGGTTATTCAGGATAAATATATAGGTGATGTTTCGCTCTCCTCTTGGCTTAGAAAACCGCATCTCATACAGAGCTGGGCTTCTCCCTTCTGGAAGGGACTGGTTTCTTCCTCACAGGTTATCCTCCATTGGCTCCGATGGAATCCAGGGACGGGTACAGATATTAAGCTGGGAAGAGACAAAATTTTAGGCCTTGATGATCGTTCGATTCTATCCCTACAACTCAGGTCTCTTCTGCTGTCCCATAACATCTCCTCCCTTGCACAGTTAAAAAAAGAAAGCCATTCCAGCCTCCTTCCTGAAAATTGGATACACAGTTATGATTTGGCCCTCAGCGGACTTCCAGCTTTGGAGTTAGACTCTTTCACTGCAGCCTTAAAAAGTACGGGCCTCTCCCTGACTGATGCTCGTGACTCCTTAGTTTGGACAGGTGGTGATGGTAAGGGGGATGTACTAGCTAAAAACGTGTATGCAGCGCTCCTCAGTGACAGAATTATCGACACACAGACCTCATGGCTTACTCTTTTATGGTCTTGGCAGCTTCCTCTAAAACTAAAACTATTTTTTTGGCTGGGATTTCACGACAAACTTCTCACCTGGGAGATCCTCCTCAGGAAAGGTAGGCTTGGCCCAGGGATATGTATTCTCTGTAGGAATGATTCGGAAAACATACATCACCTTTTCGTTCATTGCACCTTTGCTCAAAACATCTGGAAGCATTTACTACAACATTACTCCCTCTCCTTCTGCTGGCAAGGCGCCACCTTCGCCGACTGCTTCCACTCCTGGTTCACTGTACAAGCTGCCCCTCCCACCTTGGCAATTCTAATATGCTGGTTCATCTGGCTTGAGCGGAACAGGTCACTCTTTGAAGATATTTCCCCATCTTTCTGGGCGGTCTGCCATAAAACACAAGCCTCATTTCACTGGCAGAAGCCTACAGCCAGGACACATCTTCATAAAGAGGTTGTTTATCACTTACCGAGAGGTCACACGGTAGCCTTCTTTGATGGAGCTGCACTTTCCTCAGGTTTTAGCTGTGGAGCTGGAGGCTTTTTTAAATCAAACACGACAAGGATCACAAAATGGTCACTCAGTTGCGGAATGGGTTCTAACACAAAAGCTGAGCTTCTTGGCTTATGGACCACTCTTTTGCTGGCTTCCTCTTGGTCCCTTGACCACCTGAAGGTCATTGGCGATTCAAAAGTTATTATTGACTGGGTAAATGGTTCCTGCTGTCTTCGCTCCAACCATATTGAAGGCTGGAAACATAAAACTCTCCGGCTGGCTCGCACCTTCTCAGACATCTCCTTCCACCACCTACCCAGATCCTTCAACTCCGAAGCGGATGCACTCTCCAAGAGAGCTCTTAGTCAATCAGTGGGCAGACTCGCCATCCATCATTGTGACAGAGGTCTGGAGAGCCCAACTTCTTTCTACAATCTCTTTGAAGGTTAATCATCGTTCTCTGTGATTTTGATTTCCCCTTTGCTCCAGTCCATGCTCCTTATTGAAGATTAGGGAGATGTTCCGCTCTGAGCACTGGTGAGACTTTCGTTCTGATCAAGGTGAGACAGTTCTAGCTCCTGGGAGGCTGCATGATCCTGTTCTTCGCCTGTCCATCTGAGGTCACTGTTTTGGGGCGAATTATTTCAAGACATTTGGACTCTCTTCACGGGCCTGAATGTTGAGGGATGGAACTTGGGCCGAGCCATATACAGCTCTTCTCTGGCAGTGCACATGATTAGTACATGCTCTGAGTTTGATGGCTGTCTCCTGCTTAATTCCAGCCCACACCTGTGTGTATTATAAATGTTTGAAGGCGGATTATTTCACTTGTTCCAGCGCCGTGCCTGTGTGCTGAAGGCTGGACATCTGCGCCTGAGGGCTGTGTTTCCTTGCTTTTCTATCACCGGTCGTGCTATTGACCTGTATAACTTCTGTATTTACTGGCTGTTTTTTTTGCATTTTGCCAGCTTCTGATTGGCTGTTTATTCTCTATTCGGAGGGGCCGACCGATCTAGTCCTTCCTAGTTGGCCTGGCGATCTGGTGGCACAAGCACCTTCCTCCAAGTTTGGGAGGAGGTCTTGAGTTTTCAACTTTGTAATGGCTGTTAGAGTTAAACTCGATACAGTGTTTTGTAAATGATTTATATCTCTAATATAAATCGAGTAATTTCTATTGGGAAAAAAAGCAATGGAATGGCCCTTTCTCTTGTGTTGCCATAATAGAGATATGATTGTTATATTCTCTTTTATGTTATATGATTTTGAACTTATAATATCATGGTTAGCTCGTGACATGTTTAATTTAGGAGAATTAGAATATAGTGTGGGTTACATAACTTAATGGGGTCTTTCTCTTTGAAATATATTCTCTTTTGTGTTATATGATTTTGAACTTATAATATCATGGTTAACTCGTGACATGTTTAATTTAGGAGAATTAGAATATAGTGTGGGTTACATAACTTAATGGGGTCTTCCCCTTTGAAATATATTCTCTTTTATGTTATATGATTTTGAACTTATAATATCATGGTTAGCTCGTGACATGTTTAATTTAGAAGAATCAGAATCTAGGAGAATTAGAATATAGTGTGGGTTACATAACTTAATGGGGTCTTCCCCTTTGAAATATATTCTCTTTTATGTTATATGATTTTGAACTTATAATATCATGGTTAGCTTGTGTCATGTTTAATTTAGGAGAATCATAATCTAGGAGAATTAGAATATAGTCTGGGTTACATAACTTAATGGGGTCTTCCCCTTTGAAATATATTCTCTTTTATGTTATATGATTTTGAACTTATAATATCATGGTTAGCTCGTGACATGTTTAATTTAGGAGAATCATAATCTAGGAGAATTAGAATATAGTGTGGGTTACATAACTTAATGGGGTCTTCCACTTTGAAATGTGGTTGACATGTTTATTTTTAATGTTATATTGTTTTGAATTTATAATATCATGTTTATCTCATAATCCTACAGTTTATGAAAATTAAAATATAATGATTTATTTAGGTGGTATGTTTTTTTTTTAAGTAATGGCTACGAGTTAATGTATATGTGTAGATAGCAACCAATAATGATTGTCCTCACTGTCGATTAACAACTGGATTACGATAGAGTTTGCCATGTTAAAAGAAAATTGAGATTTACGCAATCTAATAGGCCCTTTGAAATTTCAATAAAAATTTACACAATTAAACATTACATCATACATACAATATTTACATGCTAGATATCCCTAACTTGATGAGTATATATACATTAATGCACGTTCAAATAAGTCAAACTAATATACTAAATCTCAATATTAAAAAATAAAAATAAAAACAAAAAATCAATAAATATATAATATGATTAATATTTTTAAATATGTGATGATGATGATTGTTATTTTCATTGAGATCAATTTTGGTTTATGAAACTCTAAGAGAAACCATAAGGAATTGATTGTTTTGTTTTGGCAATTTATTTTTGTATTTGAAAATATTTGAGGGAAACTTTCCTAAATGTACAAAGTTTTGATGAGATAATTAGTTAGCTTTCAATATTATTACAAATATTTTGAAATTGAGATTTAATGTGGACATATGCAAGACATTCACAATAAAAATTCATATTATTTATTTTTATTTTTTGTCCAAAGTAAAAAGTAGTCATTTTACTGTTGAAACAAAGTTACAATAGTATATGTCGAAGGCATTCCAGCTGGCTATATGCCCAAAAAATGGTTGTCCACTGGAGCTCTTTTAAAAAGCCAAAACTAGCCAAGTTAAAAGAAGTGGGGAATAACTATTTCTTGTCTTTCATTGTGTTCATAATTTTACAAAAAATAAATAACTTACAAGTGCTCTGTATTCTTCTAACTATTTCTTGTCTTTCTCTATGTTCGGAATTTTACAAAAAATAAGCAACTCACAAATACTCTGTAGTCTTCTCTCATTAACACACAACCGAGGTCCTCCCTATACATATATATGCAGGTAAACAAATTACAACACATCATTTAAATCCACGAGTCATGAATATATTATGAGGAGAAGGCTTGGTTTTTGTTTTTTCTACAATTTTCCATACTCATTTGTCCATCTCCAATCAATCTTTTGAAAGCCTGTATGCTTCCTCATTCTTGTTCCTATAAACATGATTGAAGGAGATGTAAGAGAAACTTGATAATATATTTTGAATCTCTTGAAATAATGAGAATAGGGTGAAGTTCTGAATGTTGAAAGCCCCTTTCATCCATTGGATGACCAACATAGAATCACCATAAAAGTGGAGTTGGGAGATGCCCTTTCCCCCCACACATGCATAGGGTAGGTCTCTCTAGGAAGCTCCATAAAAAAATGCCCACGGCATGTCCCTAATAATGGGATACGACAAGGTCCTTGCAGTTGTGTGTGACTTGGTATGATGTGAGTGTTGGAGATATTACACACACGTAGGATATTTTTTCCTTATTTTCCTATGTTTATTAGTCATTATTGAGGGTCTCCTTTTTTTTAGGAACCTCTCCTACATTATAGGAGAATATTATCTTCAATTTAGAGCCAGTTAGACTAGTGGAAGTCACTCATGCATGGAAACTTTGGTTTTATTACTAGCAGTTGCTTGTGCTTCTCTCACTTTCACACGTGTGACTCAGTTAATTGAAGACTACGTGATTAGTTAACTGGGACTAGGTGTCAATTAACTCTGGTAACTTCTTGTGTGTCTCCAGATCTCTCTAGACCACCACCATGGTTCATTGGCTTCTCTTCCAGTGTGCGTTAGTTGAATTATAAAGAGTATATCATGTGTAAATTATCATTCATTCATTTGGTTAATACATTTTCTATTATTTTCTATCCAATTTTTCTCTCATCTTCTCACTTTTGCAAGTTGTGTTCATTATTCTGCTAGCTAGATTTCTTGTGCAGGTACTCACCACATTCTACATGGTATCAAAGCCCACATGTTGCCAGGAAGAAGGTTCACCATCATTTTTTTATTTGCAAGTACTAAATATTGAAGAACGCAGGAAGAATGGAATATTCATCGTCTATCATGTTAACACCATACAACTACTTTGAATGTGTTAGTTTCTAATTTTGCTTTTGATGTAGTGAGACACTCTAATCCTAAACCCTTCCTACCTGCACTTCATTGTCTTCTTTCATTTCATTTTAATCCTTGTTTTCAGCTTGTTATGTTTTGCATTTTATCCTTTTGGATAATTTCTTTAAGTTTGGAGTTGTAAGACATGGTTTTAAACGATGTGTCACTTCATATGCCTATTTGAATTTTGCAAATTCAAATCTCTTCTAGTCATTTATAGCGCTACTGGAATAACATTATCCTCGTAGCACAAACATAATTATGCTTGAATATTTGCTTGCCACCCTGATTCTGTTATGATTACACAGATTGTGGACTAAGAATTCACATGTGTCCCACGATTTACCTCAAATTATTTTATGATTCAAACCATTACGTGATCGGGTTGTTCAGTACCCGCAACTGACTCATTTCAAATCGTTCCATTCCCAAGATCATTATTTGAACCTATCCATTGTCATTCTGATTTTGTTGAAATATGAGCGCAGGGTTTTCTCAGAAGAACTGTTACACGTTAAACAGTTGCAGGTTGTAAATTCAGAATCCGAGCAGTCCTAGTTGTAGCATTGAGTTTTATGGCGCCTAAGAGGAGCGAGCACGTGGTCACATTGGAACCTGAAGGCACTAAGCATCTTGAAACATATTCGCAGATGGCACATCGATTTAGAGATGTTGGCTAGTTTGAATTCCTCACTACCTTCCAAGGTCATGATGAACAGGTCTCTTTGGTGTTTACTCAGACATTCGATGGTTTCGAAGTGGAGATTGGAAAGTTGCTTATGCTAGTGATAGAATAAACAATTACCAAAGCTTGTAGGTTGGTGGTTGGAGGAGAAAGATCGTGGGAGAAAGAGCATGTAGTTACAGAGTTTGTAAATCAATTCTTGCTTCCAAATAAGCAAAACCCGAATTGGAGAAATTGAGTTCCTCATAGTTGGATTAGACCAGAATGACACACTGCTCTAATCATTATCCACATGTATATCACCTGTGAAGGCAGATTTTCAATGATTTATATCTACCACATTAGAATGTTAATGCATCTAAATGGGGATTACCCTTTAAATTTGCCTTACTTCTTGTCCAAAAGCCTGGCAAAAATGTCAAAAAAGGTGCAGTCACACCCTGCCACCGCAAAAAGTAGTTTATTTCATCGAGTTTTAATTAAGACTCTGGTCGTATCTGCTCTAAGGGAAGTTCAAAAACCCTGGAGTTGGCTGATCCAATCCCTAAACCCTGATCCGCAGCCTAGCAGACAAAAAAGAGGAAAGGGTAAAAGAGTTGCTACATTGAAACAGAGTGTTCGAGTTGATCAAACCCCAGTTGAAGAAGAAATGTTCGATAACAGGGTAACAAGAACTAGCAGAGCTAAGAGACCCAAACTGGATACAGAAACTGAAAAGTATTCCGAGACAAATGTTAAAATAGAAGTGGATTAAGATGAAGACTATGATGTTAAACCCTCAGCCGAGGATAAAGCTCCAGAAACTAGTAAGAGAGGTGTTGTAGCTAAAAGACAAAGAAAGAAATATGTGTCTGTGCCTAAAAGACCTAGGAGGAATTCGACAGAATTACCAACAAATACAGGTTGAGGTCGAAAGCTATGTTTGATCCTTCAATAAAAAAAGAGGATGTCATAGTTATAGAAGATCATTTTGAGGATGATGAAACAAAGGTCAAACAAAGGGTAAACAAACCCCCATTACATAAAAAACCAGCAGATAAAGGGAAACAAATTGCCCCACTCTCTACAGGACCTGTAACAAGAGCCACCACCAGATTGTCACAAGCCAAAACATCTACTAAAGGTATAAGTAAGGTCCTTGAAAGTACAGAAGGCCATCTTGTAGACTCATAGCACATCTCAGACATACCTGAAGCTATGGATTCAGCTAGTTCAGATGAAGATCACAGTTCAAGATTGGTTTCTAGGTACCAGATTAAATTAAGGGAGTCTAAGGCTGACATAAATCTGAATGAGCCTACACCTGCAGATGAGTTCCCTGAATTTAAGGTTAAGGTCAGAACTGACAAAGAAAAGCTTAAAGAACTCTGAAAGGTGGTGAAACAGTTGAAGAAAGAGAAAGCTCTTGTAGAACAATGGAGTTTCAAGCAGCAAGAAAGGATCCAGGGTTTTAAAAAGAAGAAAAAAGAGCAAAAGGCATTGCTCAAAGAGATTATAGAAATAAACTTTAAACTCTATTGGCATAACGTTGTGCTCACCACAAAGCTCAAACATAAGACTGCCAAGGCCACTGCTGTTATTACACCTTAAAGCTTCATGGAGAATTTGGCATATTCTCAAATTTTGATGTTTAGCAACGAGCAAGGGAAAATCTACTTATTTTAGCTTGTGAAAAGCAAATATTTCAAAATGCATGACTAGATCAAAACAATCCCTTTTTGTAGGATCAAATGTATTATGATATAATCATTTAATATTAAGTTGTTGAGATGTATCTATTTTTGGAATGTAAATTCTCTTTTCGAGGTAACCTCCCTAATAGATAGATGATAATTAGATCTAGTCATTAATAGCATGATAGAAGTTAGGATTTGAGGTATTCTGGATAGTTTAAGTAGACAGATCCAGAGGAATTGTTTTGTGAAACTCCTTGTAAAGGCATTTATGTTCTATTTGACACCTAAGAGCAAATGCATATGGATGGTTAGACACTCTTTTCTACTTTGTTTTTCTTTCTTCATGCTTGAATTCATTATTCAGACTGCAATGCATTTGTTTCTTGATTGTTAATTAATACAGTAAAGGATTTGTTGTAGGAATTATTTTCAAGTTTTGATTTCAAGCTGATGTTCTTGTTTCTTTATGATATTCTGAGACAAGAATTTATGTGAAGTTGACAAATTGAAGGCTTCATCCTCTCTTTTTCTTATTGGTTTAATCCATCTATGTGACTACCTTTTACTCAGTCAATGGGATATACTATGTTCTGATCTTGATTTTCATGTTATGTTAGAACCTTGAGCCAGTTCTCAACCACCTTATCCAAAAAACCAAATTATAAAAACCTTCTAAACACTTTGCAATAAACCAATGATGCCCTAGCTTGCCCTCTCACAGTCAAGAGCAACTTTAGGGACTAACAGAATGGAAGAAAAAAATGGAGATTTTGCTATGAGGCAAAGGATTGTACATGCTAACCATTGCTACAAAAATAGAACCCACATCAACCATTGAAAAATCCAAATACCTCAATAGAATGGACGAGGCTTACGGAGCCCTCTGCATACACATATCCCCTAAGTTGTTGTTTCATGTATCTTCTTGCAAAACTCCAAACGAGATCTGGACCACCAGGGAAGGAAGATGAGATGAAAAGCCACATGCTCGAGGTGGAATTACTTGCATTAGATCTGAAAATCTTTGTAAGCATCTATGATTTCTTCACAAGGTACAAGGATTTGTTGTTTTAACTCAAGGCTTGCGGGGTTGATAAATCAAAGGAGGAAAAGCCAATGGTTTTCACCATTCTGTCAAAACTTGTTCTGAATTATTCAGTTTTTGTTTCTAATTTCCACACTCAAAGGTTACATATTGGAGCATCACAGACTATGCCCTCTTTGGAGACCTTCATTGAGGGCATGATTCAGGAGCAAGACAAACTCATCAAGATGGGTGTAATAAAAAACTCCAAAGTGCATGCACTTGTTGCACATGATGGCAACAGTTCTCAACATTAGAAATACAAAAAGAAAAAAAAGAAAAAAAAAAAAGGCGCATGCAAAACAAAAGAAGGAAGGGTACCCTGAACCCTTCAATGACTCCTCTTGATCCAAAAGTGGAAAAGGGAAGAACAGATAGAAGTGTACCTACTGCAATCGAGGATGACATCCAGAATCAACATGCATGAAGAAGAAAATAGACCTTATGACTTAGATTCTTCAAAAGAACAACCTGGAGGATCAAATTCTCGAGGGTGCCAAGAAGAAGCCAAAAGATCATGCTCCCAAAGGTAATCATCATGCATTAGTTGTTGTTCACTCTTTACCTGATGTCTGGATCGTGGATTCAAGCACATCCCACCATATGGCTACCACATAGGATATCTTATCTTCTTTGACTGCATGCAATGGTCCTCCTATCCTCATGGGGGATGGCTCTCCAATCGAGGTCATTGGAAAAGGGAGAGTAGAACTAGATCATGGAAGTTTTGAGAACGTTCTCCGTGTTTCTCAACTTTACATGAATCTGCTCTCAGTGTATCATATTAAACACTCAGGTTCAGGCAAAAAGGTGGAGTTCACACCAAACTCTGTGTCGATATTTGACATGCAAGACAACTCCAGGATTGTTGTCGTGGAGGTAAATCATCAATCTCTACAATTGTTCTAAGCTTATTGAACCCTACTCCTCTGTACTACTTACACATGTTGTTGACAATAGTAGATTATGGCATGAGAGGTTTGGTCATTTGAACTTCACATACATGCAATAAGTTAGCAAGAAAGGGATGGTCACCACATTACGTGATATCCACTTTTCCAAAGGGGTTTGTGAAGGATGTGTCCTTGACAAGCAACCTCAATAGATGTTCAAGAAGGCTCACATGGCCTCCTCTCCATTAGATCTTATTCACAATGATCTCATGGGTCCATTCCCACATACATCCATCAACAAGGAAAGGTATGTGCTCACATTTTTGGATGATTACTCACGTTATACATGGGTATTTTTTCTCAAGTAGAAGTTTGAGGTCTTTGAGCATCTCAAAGAGTTCAAAGCACTTATTGAGACTCGATCAACGAGAAAGATCAAAGCTCTTCTACAACAAATGGGGGGGAGGACGTAACATAGATGTTCAAAATTTGTGTCTTGAGGTTGGGATACAGTTGCAGCACACAGTACCATATACTTCACAACATAATGGGGTTGTTGATCAGAAAACTAGATCTCTCAAATGGATTGCCTCTTGCATGTTGCATGCAATATCACTTCCTCCCAAGATTTGGGCTAAGGCACTTAATTGTGCCAATCAAATTCAAAATAGATCCCCTCATAAATCTGTTAAGGACAAGACTTCTTTCGAGGCTTGGAGAAGCAACAAACCAGAAGTCACCCACTTTCGTGTCTTCGACTCACTTGCATGGGCTCAAATTTCCTCTAAAAAGAGGAAAGTACTTGATCCTCATAGTACGACATGTATCTTTGTTGGATACCCAAACAATGTGAAGGGATACAAACTCATATATCCTTCTACAAACCAACTCATCATTGAGCATAGTGTTCAGTTTGGGGAAAGTCCCTTGCATGCTCTAGATGAGCCGCATGCAGGTACTTTTGCCCTTCCACAAGTTTGAGATGATGAGTTTACACATTTAGACTCTAATTCAGATTTGAGTTCATAAACAGAGTCAAAGGATTCAGAACATGCTGATGCACAATCATGACAAGTAGATGAGGAGCCAAAACATAGGCCCAAGTGGGCAGAAACCACTCTTCAATATGCAAGAGATCTTGTTGGGGATACAACAGATCTCATGAAGACTCAATCTTAGTTCGAGGATCCCCCTCATGTACTCACATACATTGATCCCATGTTGCCTATGCATTATTATGTGGCTCAATCTTCAGACCCACAGATCTTTGGTGAGGCTGCAGGGAATCCCTTTTGGGAATCAATCGTGCAGGAGTGTAACTTCGTCCTCGAGAACCAGACTTGGGATTTGGTTATGCTTCCTTCGGGAAGGAAGCTTGTCAGATGCAGATGAGTCTATAGGATCAAGAGCACAGCGGATGGATAGGTTAGGAGATACAAGGAAAAATCGGTTGCCAAAGGTTTTCAACAGGTTCATGGCATAGACTACAATGAGACATTCACTCCAATAGCGAAGATGGACTCCATTCGTTTGGCCCTTGCTATTATGACAACTAGAGGATGGGAAGTCCATCAGATGGATGTGAAGAATGCATTTCTTCATGGAGATCTCTCAGAGGAGATTTACATGGAGTAGCCACCTGGCTTCATAGAATATTAATATTTGGTTTGTAGGCTCAAGATGTCTCTATGGCCTCAAGCAAGCGCCGAGAGCATGGTACGCCAAGATGGACTCCTACTTGTTGTCCCAACATTTTGTGAGATGTGAATTTGATCCAAATGTCTACATGCTTAAGACTATTGATTGACTTTTGATTCTATTTCTTTAGTTGGATGATCTTTTGATCATCGGCTGCTCGACTTCATCGATCGATGCATTGAAGAGGATTCTCCATGATTCTTTTTTTATGATGGACATGGGTCCACTCCATTACTTCCTTGGCCTTGAGATTAGTCATGACGCTTCAGACATCAATATATCTCAAGGCAAGTATGCTCAGGATCTCATGGAGATATTTCACATGATAAAATGTAAGTCTTCCCCTACCCCCTTCCTATCTAGGGTGAGACTCGAGGATGGCAGGGACACTCCATTGGTTGATAACACTTTGTACAGACAACTAGTGGGCAGTTTGTTGTATCTCTCCCACTCCCAACCAGACCTATCATATGCAGTGGGAGAAGTCTCCAGGTACATACAAGAGCCGCATGAGTTAGAGTGGAAGGCTGCAAAACATATCCTTCGGTGTGTTCGGGGCACCATCGATTATGTGATCCACTATGCAGCAGGTTGCAAGTTGGATCTCATAGGATTCACAGATTCTGACTGGGAAGGAAACTAAATTGATCGCAAGTCAACATCCGTACACACTCTCTTTTTGGGTTTAGGGCCTATCTGTTGGTCGAGAAAGAAGCAATATGTTTTTGCTCTATCTTTAGCCAGGACCGAGTACAGAGAAGTAGTTAACACTACCATCTAGGCACTATGGCTATAGAAATCCCTTAAATAGTTTAGCAGCCAACTCCATAGATCGAATATCATTTGGTGTGACATCTAGAGTACTCTCAAGTTTTGCAGAGACCCAGTGTAGTGGCAGTGGAAAAAGCATATCGAGATCCATACGCACTACATCAAAGATCTAGTCCACGGGAGGATCATCAACCTGCAGTTATGTCCTTTCTCTGAACAGACTATTGACATCTTCACCAAGACTTTCACTAAGCAGAAGTTTCACTCTCTGTGTGATCATCTTGGAGTGAAGGACATGTTGACGGTTGAATTTTTCCGGACCGAAACAAAAACCTCACGGGGATACAAATCCCTCTGCGTTTTTATAGAGGTGGTACTCCTCTTTGTTTTAAGATTTTCTTGGAACTCTAGATTTTTTAGAATATAGGACTTTGACTAAGTCTGTCGTGATAATCAAAGAAATAAAAAAGATTGCAAGAAGAAGTAACAAGAAAGAAAAAGTTTTTTATTTTATTTTTAAAAAAGAGTTCCTGAGAAATGACCAAGAACCTCACACTTCATATACTTGAAAAGATAGACAAAATTTCCTCACATCCATCATAGTTAAACTAAAGATTTATGATCACTTAAAATAAAAGAAGTCGGTCTACATGCATAAGAGAACTTTAATAGAGTAAACACATGGGGAACTAAAATAAATATAAAGATAGATCAATCTCAGATAATTTATACTCAAAACTCAAAGTTATAAAATAGAGTCAAAACTGATCCCGAAATAGTTCTCTTGGGATTTCTGAAAAATATATAGTCTGTTACAAAGCCTTAAAATTTTAAATGTGTTTATCATTGGGACTGGGATTGGGGCTCCTGCGGACCATGAAGAAAATATAAACAAGAATTAAGTTGTAGAAGGAAGATGGTGGGCGATGACAGAGTAGCAAGACCTGGAAAGAAGACAGGGAGAAGTTATGAGATTTCATCTAAACCCTTTTAGTCAAAGAAGCGGAGTAATTGGGTGAAAAACTGATAAAGAAAGCAAGATATGATCAACATGAACTTACTATGATGGTCTCTCTCATCTTTTACTTGCTTGTTATTGTCCTTTTATTGTCTTCATTGACGGTTATATGAACCGTCTCAATTGTTTCTTGCCCTTCTTTGGTTAATTTGTCAATTGTCTTTTTGAACCAATCTTCAATGTAGTTTTTCATTGTTGCAACGTTTATTTCATGCATGATTTTAATGTTGAATAATTCACCTTCCAAGTCACTTAAGTCAAGAGAAATACCATGTATTGCTTCCTCAATATCTTGATTTTTCACAGAATAATCAACTAGCCAATTGTCTATTTCTTCTTCATTATATTCAAGTATGCCATAAAAAAATTCAACTAATAACCTCTTAAATATCTCAACTTGTTCGTCAAATTATTTCTTTGTTAGAAATATTGAATTGAGAACTAATTTAGGGTCTTGTACCTCATTAGTACCTAATGCTAGATCTATCTTCGTGATTCTTTTGAAGAGTTCTTCTCTTTTTAGTATGGCTTCGCTGCATGCTTGAACAATGTTACTCAAATTTTTAATCTTTTACGTCCAGCAAGCATTTAGTTGTTTTATTTGACTTGGAGAAGGAAGATCCTCCTATCTTCTTCTCAATTCTGTCATTTTTGAGACTTCAGTTCCAAATGGTAATACAACATCAATGTAGAAGCCTTCTTTGTTCTTTAAATCAACTTGCAGATACTCATGAAAGGAATGTTCCCTTGAGCCAAAAGAAACAATATTTTTTAATACCTCCCATGCTTTAGTTATTAGTGACATTCTATTCTTAATATTTTTTTCTACATAACTCCAGACGACTGTGAGTAGACTTGAAGATCCTTTCAACTTAATGGCGGGTGTGGTCGGTTTGACCACTGACAGAGGACTTGCCAAGATTGGAAGGCAAGTGTTGGCTCTGGGAACTTCAACATCTTGCAAAAAACTTACGATGAAAGGGAAACGGGGAAATGATCTTGGAGTTGTATAATTCTCAAGCTTGGCACGTACTTCTCCATGCACCATGCAACAAGTTCTTTACAGTCAAATACCTCAAGGACGCACCCTACGTGAGCTATTCCGGTTGCCCAGATTACATCTTTCTATGTAGGAGGAGAGGAGTACTGTGAATATGCTCTAGGCCACTAAAAGTTATGGTCTTCACGACCAAAGATATTTAAAGTATCACCGCATAACTTTTGTCTAGTTGTTGTTGCCATTAGGTTGATGGCAGTACATTTTCAACTGAAAAATAACTTTGAAATAAATATTTTCAGAGAGATGACGATAATATAATCCTTTTTCAAATGGCGAATTAATGCAATTTAATGATCAATCTCCTCAAGTTTTTCGCCATCAATGACAACCTTTTCGGAGCCTGCACATCAGTTGTTAGCATTAAAAAACATTTAATGCATATTGGAAAGAACACGAGAAGGGTGGGGATAGACGATAGTTGATTTGAATATGAAGCTTTCCATGAACCCACCAACCCAGGAACTCTTGAACCCGCGGTTATGGATGATTAGAAATGAGAAGTGTAGAATAACAGTCGGTCGGACTTGCATGTAGAAGAAATAAAATACTCTAGGGGCTCATGACCCGCGACAAATATGATGGTTGTAATGAGGATCACGAAATTTTGGGTGCAAAGTGAAGATCACAGAACTTGGAGAATGAAGGATCGACCCTGTGAACCCGCAATGTTGAAAAAAAAGGCTACTTATAATATAGCAAGGCGGTTGGTTGGACTTGTGGTATAAGAAAATGGATGGGGATGAAGACCCATGAACCTATCAATTTTTTAAATACGACTAAGTATGGTAATTAGAAAGGGATAGAAGAAGGGAAACAACAGTAGGTATAGAACAAGGAAAAAAATGGAAAATAGAAAGGGGAAGGAAATTTTGGAAGCAGGAATTGATCTCAACAGGACATAGTTGCCTACCAACTATCTTTCTCTTATTTTGATACATTGTACTTTGAGGGGGGGGGGGGTTCGCATGATTTTTTCCCTCTTTCCTCACTTTATTTCTTCAGTGTTCATTAGTTTCATTGTTCATGGGTACCTAACATGGCCCTTGTTGCTGGGACCCATTTTTCATTACCCCATAGTAGTGTTCAGGGTGGGTGTTGGAGATATTACACACACCTACAACATTTTTCCTTATTTTCCTTTGTTTATTAGTCATTATTGAGGGTCTCCTGTTTTTTACGAACCTCTCCTACATTCTAGGAGAATATTCTCTTCAGTTTAGATCCAGTTACACTTAGTTAGACTGGTGGAAGTCACTCATGCATGGCAACCTTGGTTTTATCACTAGAAATTGCATGTGCTTCTCTCACTTCCACACGTGTGGCTCAGTTAACTGAAGACTGCATCACTAGTTAACTAGGACTAGGTGGCAATTAACTCTGGTAACTGCTTGTGTGTGTCCCGATCTCTCTAGACCACCACTATGGCGCATTGGCTTCTCTTCCAATGCACATTAGTTTAGCTATACAAAGTATATCATGTGTGAATTATTTTTCATTCATTTGGTTAACACATTTTCTATTCTTTTCTCTCCAATTTTTCTCTCATCTTCTCACTTTTGCAAGTTGTGTTCGTTCTTCTGCTAGCTAGATCTCTTGTGCAGGTACTCACCACGTTCTACAGGGAGAAGGCAGAGAGAATATTTATACTTTGAAAGGCACCTTTTAGAGGAAGAGTTTCTTTGTCTTCAAACAATTTTTGGTTCCTAGCTATCAAAATCCTCCAAGCAATGGTGAGTAGAAAAGCTTTACAATTGGAGGTTGAAGGATTGGAGAGCCATAGATTACATCTAAAAATTCCTATCATATTTGTCAATAACTTAACATACAATAAACTGTTTCTATACACAAATCTACATACTTCATTCCATTGTTATTTTTACACCCAAAAAAATACACTAAATATTTCTATTGATTGCACATTAATAGGATGTTAATTTTAGATACAAATTGGCGTACACAATCTAATATGGTGTCATAAATTGTAAATTATGTGATATTATACATTATTTATATAGGCCAAATATCAACATGTTACTAAGTATGTTATTGCATCCAAATTAATACCCCGTGAATCACCAATTCACCACTTATAGAATAAAATATCGTAACATATTTAGTTTTTAGTGCCTAATACTTAATATTTAAGTCCTGTAACTCAAAGACTAGATTTAGGGTTAGATATTTTATGTTTTAACCCTTCATTTCATTATAGAGAATTAATTATGATTTTTTCTCATCAACTCTTACATACCGGTTTCCATGTTCCCATGCTCAAAGCATAACATTCAATAGAATGTTATATGTTTTTAGCTTATAAGTTTTGTCCAATTACGATTATCATTCTCCAATACAATTTATCTGGTAGACCTTTGTTTAGATTTGCATAAATGCAAAATCGTGTAGTGGTGGCAATAAGCTTCCTTATTAGTCCCTGCCCTTCGAGCTGGAGACTACTAGTAATCGATTTTTAGTCTATGTATTAATTTGGCACGAAAACCGTCCCCGAGGTTTAGGACAGTCGGTGACGGAGTGTGTTGTTAAGCCACTCTGTGATGTTAAAGTCACCGGTTTGAAACCTGCGGGGACAAAAAATCCAACCATGTTAAGGGTTGGTGTGGCTCAGGCCGGGTGCGATCCCCGGGTGATTTTGACGCTCAGATGTTAAAGTCACCGGTTTGAAACCCCAAGGGGACAAAATCCAACCATGCTATATAATAAGGGTTTCAGTCAAAAGCGCATCCCAGGGATTTTGACTTTTTAGATGCCCCCTCGAAGTCATGGCTTGCCGGGCATGTTAATCGCGTAGCCACAGTCACTAATAAATTAACAAACAAAAAATTGGTAACGAAAAACCAAATGGCCTCTCATTGTTTTGGGAATCAAAGTTTTGCTATAAAGCTTTTAAACAAATTTCATTCACTCTTATCCTAAGTTTTGAGTTTTCACTTTTATTTGGCCTCTTTCAGAGGCGAAAGTTGGACAATATCTTAGTCTATCTTTATTTTTCACGCACACATTTAGGTAGTGTTTTTTTCCAACAAAGTAATGCTAGTAATGAGGCTAGCATTACTTCTTTACATTAAATGTGTGTTGTAATACATATTTCATAGCCGTTGGTCATCTGCCTTAATCTGCAACTTCTGCCACCTACACCAACATGCAAGCCAACACCACCATGAAAACGTGTTGCTTCTCCATCCTTAGAAAAAAACCTTATGTCTGTAAAGAAAAACACCTTATGTTTGTAAAGTTTTTTGTTGCTTGTTACCTAGGCATCTATTGTCACTGGTCCATACCCGGTCTGTACTAACATGCTTGTTTTGCCACCATCTGCAGGTTATTTCTCTCGGAATTGTTGGTGTATCCTCCAAGATTTCTCCCAGACTTGCTCGCACATGGAATTATTGGTGTATCCTCCAAGATTTCTCCCAAACTTGCTAGCACATGTGTGTTAGCCTCAACAGAAAGGGAATCCCTCCTTCATCCCTTCAATATGTTAATTCTGCTATCTGAATCAACATACATTATGCTAGCTATATGGTAAATTACTAAAATATTCCTAAATTCATTGTCTCCTTATATAGTCAGAGTTTTCTGGAATAGAATTAACATGAAATAGAGAAATATTTGAATGACTTACAATTCCTTCTCCAGCAATAAGTATCTTGCATGACCTCCATCTTAGAGATACTTTGCTTCTCAGGTTCTGAGGCAACGTAGAATAGAACAATACTTTTTGCTTTAACATCAATTATAATGCTTTCATTGTGAGCTTCATGCCTGCAAGACAATGGTTGGGCATGCCCCATATGAAATAGTTCCAACCCCTCTTCAATACAACCTTGTCATTTCCTGTGCCAAGCACATTTCCTATTGCCCGACAACTTTTGAAGTCGTTGACGTTCACTGGCACGACGTTGTGAATCGAGCATGCGGATTTGAAGAATGCATGAAGCCATTTCAATTTCAATACCTTTGACGTAGGAAAATCCAAGCCATGAAATTCCTTAGAATCGAAATCAAATCCATAAAAAACCTACAAAAACATATTAACCCTTAAAGCACTTACCCAACATGTCTCCGGCTCTGAAACGAGTTGTGGAGACCCACTTCGAGTAGGAGAAGGGTCCCCATCCTTGCATGCCACCAACTGTGTACACACGCCCTTCAACACAATTGCATTGAATGGCGAACACAAACAACAGAGCCACCGCAAAAAGGACACCCACACTGCTTCTTCCCTTTGCCATTTTTGACTCCTGATCACACAGCCAAACACAAACACAACTCCAAACAAAGAGCAAAGAAAACTACAAGCAATATCTAAGTCAGAGGATGATAGAAATGTATATATACATGTTAAAATGGTCTCAGACAACGTGTGCCCTTAAAGAACTCTAATAAAATCTAAGAATGTACAACCAAGGAAAAAGAAGACATGAGGGAACGTGCTAGCAACTCTAATTGCACACGTCTGTATGCATTAAATAAGTGTATGGAACGACTGCTGCAGAATCCACGAGATTATGAAATAGGATGCATTGCCATTATTTTATCAGTATTATCAAGGCAAACTGGCGTGGCACTAAGTAATATTTAGCTACTTGCAACTAGTGGCTTCTGGTTTCTTTGAATCCACGTTGAGAATCCTTGGTGTATGGCTACCATGGAGGTTCGGTGCAGCAGTCGGTCCCTGAAAATTCTGAGGGCCTTTGGTCTCTCCTGAGGTCCAAATCATCCCTATAAATTATATGGTTCCTTTGGTCTCTCCTGAGGTCCAAATAATGCAGACAACTTTAGTGGGTGTACTCTAAATCAAGCCAGGTCCAAAAATTCATAGCCTAAGTTGTTGCGGATGAAGTGAAGTGCAGAAACCATTGTCATTACTAGAATCTTGAAACCAAGAGACGCTCTATTCTCTAGCTAGTACAACAAACCAACTCTCGTTTCAAAATCCATTATGGAATGAATAAATGCAGAAAGTGAGTCCAGATCATAAAAATAAGATCAATTTACTTTGCACTGATCTTGGCTTCTGAGAAAGCAAAGAATATGGTGAGGCGATAGGTTTGGTTAAGCGTAGCATGGCGAGTTTATTCTATTAGTGTTGGTGGGGATGTTGCATGGAACACACTTGGCATGGGTGGTCAAATGTAAATTTAAAAACACAAACTCCAATGTTTTTACAGGCTCTGAGCTGGCCAGAGTATATTAAGCATAGATTTTATTTCCATACCATCCATTCTCAAATAAAATCAAACTTCTTGCAATCTCGACACCTTGAGATCATTACCCCACCACAGAGAAGAGGAGGTGCCTTTCACTTAATTTAGACATCTTTAAGGAGGCAACTAAGCGAAATGATTTTTAACAAAGCACATCATTTTATTAAACCAACTTATCGATCTCCGAGCAAATTATTTGAACAAGTACTTCATAAAGTACTACATCTCGATCACTTATCTTATTATTTAGTTATCCCTTGTTATTATTTAAAAATCCTCTGAGCAACATTGAAAACATTGAGGAATCCTGCCAATTGAGGAGAGGAGGTTTCCAAGCATAGATTCAAATTAATACCCTATAGGTAGACCTACCAAATTCACTTTTAGATACCGGATGCCTCACTTGAGACAAAGACATACCTTTGAGCGTTCTACGTTAGTTCTTGGGAAAATCCATTGAGAGGAAAGAGGTACTGAAAAGACGAGACTCCACATTCATTCAGTCAATTGTGGGTTGAGTTAGTCTTCTCGCTTCTATCTGACCTATTCATTCCTTTGAAGGTGGGAAGAAGCTCTGACTCGGTTCTGACTTGAGGATGGATTGAGTCCTGCTTACTTCCTTCGAACGTTTCGTTGTTGATACACTTCTTCTTGCGTAGAGAAAGGCTTTTTTGACAAAAATTCAAAGGAAAACCCTTTATTGCTACAATGAAAAGGACACATCTGATAGATCTCATGTTTGCTACGGGCGCAAACGTTCTTGCTCTTGTGTTTATCCTTTAGCAAGAAGTCTCGCTTTATAACTTTCAACAGAACCATCAACTAGGTACTCTACCTAATGATGAAAGAATTGAAAAGTTTAAAACACATAACTCTTCCTTTTTGAACTAAACACCCATGTCACATGAGAATAATCATCAATGAAGGTAGCAAAGTCAAAGGAGCCAAAGGACTTTTCTACCTCTTCTATCTCTAAGTGTTCCATACTTTCAACTCTTTCGGAGGGTGTCGAGTCTGGAAGATAGGTCGAATTTATAGTCGCAATATCAGAAGGAACTTAGGAACTTTTCTAGAAATCCCCAGAATGACTTTTTGATGGGTTCATTATCCAAGCGAGACTGAAGGTATGCCACGGTGTTTGGTTTATAATTGTTATCACAAGATAACAACGGGTCATTATCTTACGCTAACCAATGAAAGTAATAACTAACAACTTATAACTAATGTGTCCAAACATCCTAGAATGACTTGGTATGATATTGTTATCTTGCTACAAACAATGACACAACTTCCCTAAAGGCAGGGACTTGCTGCTCTGCAGCCCGTCTTGTTGTTTATAGGTCCAAGGTAATAAATTGGTCCCAAGTGTTATCAATGTTTGTAATTTATATTATAATATTTAAAAGGAAGATTGAGCATTATGACCCAAATTAGACCCATGTTTATAATTCTGGAATTGGGTTGAAACTAGATTGTCATGGGTTCATGAAGCGGTCAATTTTGTCCATAAACTAGAGGTATTTACTTGTTCTTAGTTATTTTTTTTGTTATGAGATAAAAGTGAGAATAAAAAAACCTTTTACAGTGTAGAGGATCAACATTCAATTCTCTAGAAAGAACCCTTGGAATCAAGAATTCCCTTCTATAAATTTTTCAAATTGTAATGAAGAATAGTTCATATATGAAATATCCAACCTAAGAATGATGGAGAGTTGAAATCCATATATAATTATATATAATTAAATAATAATTGCATATGATACGAGACAATATATGATTGATATAATTTTTTTTGATGGTACACTTATATGCACTGACAAGTGAGGAAGGTGGATAGTTTTGTTCCTTTGGTCATCTCCTTTAGTTATTATTGTTGTTGTTGTTGTTGTTGTATTTAAAATTTATTACTTTGTCTCTTCGTTCAAGATGTCTTGCCCTCAAAGCATAAAAGGTTAAGTTTTTGTTCCTAGTTGTAATGCTTTCACACGATACTCTGCTCATGATGTTGTCATAGTTGACGAAAATGAGGCAATGCGATCTTCAAAGTACTAAAAATAATTGTCCTATTGTTGGAGGGTCAATCCACTTGAGTTCAATCTTCTATGAATCAATGTGTTTATAGATTTCTTAGATAGAACCTTTTGTATTGTGATGCCAATAATGACTAATATTTTAAGACCAACTTGCTTTGAAATTGATCATCTTTGAGATATAGGTCAACTGTTGCTTTTATTCACATGGATAATAATACATTGATTGGTTACAACTTTGGCTCTTGTGATTAGGATTCTAATAAGGTGTCCTTGTAAAATACTCTTTTATTATCATGATTTTTGAATTTTATAAATTCACCTTTGGTATTATATCTCCTTCATATACTTGTGTCGCTCAATTGATCACTGGATTTTTATTAGTCAAGAGACTTGGATTTGCTAGGGTTTTTGCATCCATTCGTTGTACTTCAACATCTAGTGATATCCCTAATTCAACTAGATTGGCCATTGTTACTTTGTTGATCGATGGATCTTTATTGACAAGTTGATCTAACATTTTCTATAGTGTTTGCTTTTCATCCTTCTTGATTTGTGCAAGAAAACTTTTCTTATGATCCCTTAGGCATGAAAGTTCTTCATCATTTTTCGACTTGTCAAATTTATTTTCAAGATCTTGTTTCTTTTGCTTCTCATCTTTTAACTTTTTTGTTTGTTCAAGCAACCTTTGAATAATGTTCCTTGGGTGAGCATTTTCTTCAACTTTCTTCTCATAAGTTATAATTGAATTTATTCTCAAGATATTGATTCTTGTATTTTAATTTCTAATTGCATTGATTCTTATTCGTTGACTTTTCGATCTGTGCAAGTAGTTTTTGACTATGATCTTTTTGCTAAGAAATTTCCTCATATTTTTCTAATAAACTAATGTCAAATTTCTTCATAAAACCTTTACCTTTTTTAGTAATTTTGTTTTCCGATACTCTTGATAGTATGTTATTTCATGCTAAAAGCATGGATATGTGTTTGCCATAGTTTAATAACTATTATACCTTCAATATGAAGTGATCGTAGGAATTTCCTAGAGAAATCCCACTTGTTCAATGCAAAGTTGGATTTCCAATTCTAAATCAAGGTTTCCTTATGTACGTTTTGACATTCTTACGTCCTTTTGATGGTCTTTAAACCTTTGATCTTTGGTAACTTTTAGTTGACCCCTTTTTTATTATTATATTAGCTAGCGTAGTTTTTTATTGATATTTTTGACTTTGTATATATATAACTTAATATATACAAATACATATCCCACTTTTAAATGAACTTTCAAAATTAAAGATATATTAAGGGTTGTGAGTCCCCTCACTCTAGAAAAAAGCGTTGTAACTTTATTTATAAAAACAAAATTACAGTTAACAGATGCTATAACCATTTAGATCTAGCCTCTCAATCTTAGTAGTGTTTGACTTGAGCAAGTCTCATCACAAAAATAGTACATAATTATGCTCCAAAATTTCATAATATTTTTCCAAAAAACTATTTCCTCTTATATTTGCATATTTATTATCAATAAAACTTACTTTTTCAACTAACAAGCCATATATATTCCATCTATAAACCTTGTGTTACAAAAAATAAATACGACACTTAAAGAAACATTATATTAAAGCCAATGATCATGTATAAAAAATAAATACGACACTTAAAGAAACATTATATTAAAGCCAATGATCATGTATGTATTTTGGTGGCCACATTGTTCCTTTGAAACTATCCATACCCCATAATCCAACTCTACCCGTTCTTCGAATAATCCATCTGCAATCATGTTCATATCCATGTAGATATGAGCAAAATAAATATGAGAAAATTATTGGTGTAGGTTCCATACATCAAGAAACAATGGCTAAAGTGTGAAGTTTCTTGGAGCTTACTTCTGCCTCATCCACTTTATAACAGGAAGCAGATCCATGAAAAATTGTATATGTCTTATTCCATGTTCTGATGCAAGCAACAATACTAACTTGAGCACCATAACTTCGAAGAAATTGTTTAATCCATGACCCACTCCAACTTTGAAATAAATACTATGAGAGATAGAGAGATGAAGTATTCCCCCTACCCCACCCCTTAGGGGATTCCCTTGTGAATTTCCATCAAAGTAAGCCTAAGGGAGATCTCTATTAATTTCTTCTGCAATACACTATCTAACATTTTACTCTTTCTGAATCTAATGCAAGGAAGAGAAAACATTTAGACCTTGCACTACAAATTCTAAAGGTAAGGTATCCTTGTCCTCAAACAATTTTGTATTTATGTCCAACCAATCTCCCCTTCCAATATTTAAAGGAAGAGGTCTTCAATTTCTTGTTTCATTATTCATACACTAGATCCTAAGAGTCTCCTCATTGGAGTTTCAGATACATACATTCTCAATACGTGTCATCCCTTCCACTTATTTCCATATATGTTTTGCAAAAGGACAAGAAATGATAAGATGTGAGTTTATTTCCTCATCTTGTTTGCATAAACAACACCAATCTAGACTCAAAAAGTTCCTTCTCTGCAATATATCCCATGTAAGAGCGTTGTTGTTTGGTAGTAGCCACATGAATATTTTGACTTTTGATGTCTATTTAAACTTCCAAACTAATTTCTGCCACCAAACTTATAAATCCTCTCTACCCTTTGCAACCAATGCTTAAATCAAATTCTTGGAATATAGTCCTTTGTTGGATTTAGAGACCATACAATTTGATCATCTTCATCCCTTACTCATATAAAATAGGATTTAAGGCTATCAGTGTACCTCTTCCATGTTTCCACCTCCTCCTCCCTTATTCCAACCTCACTCCAAGTAAGCCAACCATGTTGCCAAATGGTAGTCTTGTTCCAACTAGCTATCTGTCTTAAGGTATAAAAACCCCTTGTCTCTTAGATATTGAATCACCTGAAGAGGTAGCTTGTGCAAGTCGTCCAATCCAATTTGAACTTTGTTTCCCTTTCCCACATTCCACACGACACGATTTCCAAAGAAAGGAAATGTTGTAATAATCTGTTTCCAAATGATAGAGGCCTTATGTAATCTCTTTATAGGATTCTCGACCCATTCTTCCACAGATTTGAAGGCTACATACTTGTCTCTAATCACTTGATCCCACAACTCCTCACCCTTTATTAATTGTCAAACCTTCTTTGTAGCTAAAGCCCTAAGAAATAGGATTTTATATTTTAATCCCCAACCCCCTTGAGCCTTTGGAACTACAAGTTTTTTTCCAAGGAACCATAGCAATGCCTTTTAGCATTTGATCACCTGACCAAATGAATCGGTAACACAATCCTCTAATTGAATCGAGAATGCCTTTTGGAATCCATGCAAGCAACATCTAGTACATTGGAATTACTTCTAAGACAACTTTTACCAATACTAGGCACCCCTCTTTGGATAACCATTGGTTACATCATGGATTGAGCTTTTTCACCACCTGTGTTATCAACCATTGTTGGTCTCATTTTTTATATATATTGGCCTTTAGCTAGAAGCCTAAAATTTTAGAGATGTCTCTACCTCAACCATATAGTAAGGGAACATATACCTCATAAAATTTATTTCTATCTTATATACCCTAAAGAGATATCATTGACTTTGGAATATTTATTATCATTCATGTGGCTATGCGAAATATGTCTACCATTTCTTTGACCTTATCATGCACTCCCTTTAAACGTTTATTGAATATTATAACGCCGCCTACAAACAACATATGTGTGACATAACATGTATTGCTAACATTTATTCCCTTAAAACTACCATTCTCGATGGCATGATTTAATGAACTACTTCGTCCTTCAGCTACTAAAATGAAGAAAAGGGGAGACAATGGGAACCCCTTTCTATCCTAAAGAAGGGAGTAGTTGCACCATTTATAAGAATGACAAATGATATGGGTGTCATACACTTCAACACCCAAGAAACAAATTGAGGACAAAAGCCCAAATGGATTAGAAATAATCTTAAATAGAGCCAACTCACCTTGTTGTATGTTTTTCATAAATCCACTTTTATAGCCATTGCCTTTAAAATTTTTACCTTGATTGAATGCAATCCCTCTTAAGAAACCCCCACTCCCTCATCAATGTGTCTACTCTCAATAAATCTAAATTGTTCAACAAATATATTCCTAGACATGGGTCATTTTAGCCTTATAGCAATTATCTTAGATATGATTTTATATATGTAGTTGCATAAGGAGATTGGCCGAAAATTGTCAAAACAAGTTTAGTTATCGACCTTTGAAATCAAAGCTATGAAGGTTGTATTGAAAGCTACTATAATTTTACTTGAGATTATTGATGCCTCTATCACCTTCTTTAAATCCTCTTCCGCAAATTCATAACACCCTAGAAAGAATTCCATAAGAAGTTCGTCTGGGCCAATTTTTTTGTTATCTTTCTAGAAGGTTTGAAGTAACAAATGTAACTCCTCTTTACCTACTTTCTCCATCAAGTATTGGTTGTCTTCTGTATTGACAAATCTTGGGAAAGTATTGGACAATCTTGGAATTTCTGCTATTGTAGCTCTTCTCTTTGCCTTGTATATGTATCCAAACAAATTATTGTTTCTACAACAATTTCATTAAAATTTTATGTGCATGTGCCACTTGCATTTTCAATCTTCCATACATAATTTATATTCTTCCTAGAATTGACAAATCTTTGGAAAAACTATGTATTTTCATCGCCTACCTAGAGACACAATGCCCTGAGTTTTAGTCTCGAAGTTTTTTCTTTATTCAAAAGAGTGAGTCTCTTTTTATCTTTAAGCTATTCTATTTCTACTTTATGGTCCTCTGAAAAGTAACCTTAACCATTACAGTTATAAAGAAGAGCCAACGTTTCCTCCACCTCCTTTATAATTCTTTCATCCCTCTGTCTTTTATCTTTTGACCAAATCATTGTAGCCTTCTTTTCTCTTTCTAGGTTTTGATGAAATTGTGGAGGAGTTGATTGTCTCAATGATCCATCAAAAGGTTATGAGACCTTTTTTACATTTTTAATGAAATCTTCCTCCTTCAACCATTATGGATTAATATTGAAAGGATTGGTCGGTTTCCCTTGAGACAGGGCCACTTCCAACACAACAAGACAATTGTATGAGCCCCCCCAACTAGAAACCCATTGAGGGATTCCATTGGCTTCCTCAAGGCATGATTCTGATATCAAAAAATGATACAATCTTTTAGCAATACAAATCTGGCCAGTTCTTGTGTTTCTCCATGTGGGTAATAATTTCATTGGTTCAATATCCAACAAACCCACTTCTTCCAGTTTTTTTATAAAATACCTCAACAGAAAATCAACTTTAACAACCAGTTCCCACACCTTCGAAGCTCCAAAGGTGAATTTTAGGTCCCTTAAAACCACAACCAAACCATTTCATAACCACTCCTTGCTAAAAAAATTATCCCAACACTCCACTATATCCAAATCCCATATATATTCAAGAAGGTGATTTCTTTCCTAAGGTCTAGAGAAAATAGAGATGCCCCTAGACACAATGGAAAAGCCCATGAGTTAGTATAAGAAAAATACCCTTTTTCCACCCAATAATATTACCCTTGATCGCCCTCTAGCATCAATAAAAATAAAATCCCAATTCCCAATTGATATTTAGAATTTAGAAAGTACTTTATCCCCATCCATTGTTATTTCTTGCAAAAAAAAATTGATGGGTTATTGACCGACTAGTCTTTAATGGCTGAATTTTGATTGGTTGGCCAATGCCCAGTCATTTAGGGTCATGGAAATCATTTCAAACCACTCTCAGGGGAATTTTATCTAAGAGCCCCAACCAAAGACAACTATTGCCACTTTTTATTTTTGATCTTTCTTGTTTTTGTGCAAGAGACGTATACAATTACCTTCCTATTTGAGAATCTTTTGAATATTTTTCCTCTAAAAAATCTAGTCCCCCTTCTATACCACATACGGATATTGAAGATCCATTGGCTTTTGATCTGAGATTATATTTGGAGGCCTCCATAGACTGAACACGATTGTCATATACTGAGTCCCTCTTTTCCTTGCTTAAATTTATAGTTTTTAATAATGATTGGACCTCACAATCTCTATGCCCTCCCAACCCCTTGATTGGTATGAGGGGAGGAGGCTTATGATTGTTTATCCCATATATGCTAGGGAGTAAATCTCCAAGGGTTTCCTCTTCCCTTCTATCCAATCCTAAACGCGATGAGCCAAAATGTAAAGTATCAACAACATTCCCTATCAACGGGTTTGTGAGATTTGAAGACTTCTGAGACCTACTTTCTATCCTTATCAACTTCCAGATTCTACAACAAAAGCGGTATTAATGCTCCCCTACCAAAGAAATCTTGGAATGAGAAACCTTCCCAATAATCTTGGTTACTAGGGTAAGTCCCATGGGTAATGATTGATGTTGCACCATATATTCTAGTATTAATCCCACTTATTCACCCAACATGGTTCATGCATTAATGAATCACTGTATGAAAATATTCACAAAAATTATATTTCATATGCTAAATAAGCGAAAGCCCCCGAAAGCATAATATAAAAATGATCAACAACTTAATATAAATTAATGTCAAGGTTATCTGGGTTTTGGTTTATTGTTGAAGTTACTAAGTACTGAGCAGTCTGATAAAGTTCTATTATCGTCATCAACCTTGCTCTCTTTGGGAGATAGTCATTCACCCAAGGTCAAATTTGTATCCTCTTTTTCTAGTATTTGTAAATGCCTTTGTTTTTACTATGGGAAGCTATGAATGAATAAAAAATGATGACATAATGTATATTAAAATTAATGTTAATATCGTTTTGGTTTATCACCAAAATCGACAAAGTGTTAATCAGTTCACCAAAGTTCTATTATCGACATCAATCAACCCTTTGATAGAGATGGTCACTCACTTAAGATAAACATCCCTTTTTTATTTTGTTCTTTCTACATAGTTTTTATTTTGTTTTAGTTTTTTCAACGAAAAAAAGTTATGAATGGATTAAAAAATGATGAATGACATAATATACACCAATATCAATGTTAAGAATGTTTTGGTTTACTGACAAGGTTGACAAAATATCAAACGATTCAGGGAAGTTCTCTTTGACTAAGATGGTCATCAACCAAAGGTTATGAGAAATTGTAAGGGTCCTAACCTCCCTTCCCCCCCCCCAAGTATATAGTTATATTAATATGTATTTCTATGTATGGAGGCTATCACTAGTAAATAAGGCCCATGTAGTAGTGTGAAAACAATTATCATAAGAAGGCTTACTAGAAGGTTCCCCTTACTAGAAACTAGAAAGTTCCTTCTCTACAATGTTCCTAAGAGGTAGAAAGTAGAGTACAGAGACATAGAAGCATTATAAGAGATGCCTTGGAAATCATTTGTAATACGAGCTCTACTCTATTGGAGGTTGCCCCTTTGAAGAGGGAAGTGAACATTGTATCCATATCAATAAAGGTATAACATTGTAGTTCATGTTGTCTATTGCGCATGAGAAATTTGTTTCTTTCAGCAATAGATCCGAGTGATATTTGTAATTTATGCTCTGAATATTTCTAAATGGCACATCACAAGTGGTATCAGAGCTCTTCCCTGAGCCCATTTTTTTGCAAATTTTTTTAAAGCTAGGGACTCATTCTAGCATCTATAAATAACATAATGATTTGTCATTCAATGGGTTAACCTGTGATTAGGGAAACATACAGTGGAAATACAAGAGGTTTCACCTAGTTGGACACCCTCGCAACCCTGTTTGTACCCCTTCAAGTAGTATTGCATGAGACAACACTCGTATACAAAATTTCATTTCCATGTACCCTCGAGTATATAGGAAGTCATATATGTGTCCTAAAACCAAGTCTAGATCAATCGCTCGACCACTTGACTACTACAGTGGCACTAAGAATAACACCTAGAAAGATTACTCTCTAGTACTTGGGTAATCGGGTGGTACAAGTAAGGGTACAATAGAACCTCATTAGTTATAGCCCTGAGATATTGGGTTGAGTACTAATGTTGGACCCTAGATGTATATCGAAGAGCTATAGCACATGGCACTCCCTTTCCCTTGGGAACCTTAAATCCCTAGTCCTTGCTACCAACCCTACAAACTTATAAAACAAGGAGTTGTAATGAAAATCCAAGCATTCAATCACTTAAAACCCTGCTTCTTGCTAACCATTAGGAAAATTTCTACATAATATACAATACTAATAATTTGAGCATTCTATCAACACAATATCTGGGACCTATCTCAATAGACTCCCTGTGTCGCGCTAATTTCCATGGTACCACTTTCCCATAGGCCTTTTTTTGTGTGGATCCACTTGTCCCATTACCCACTACCTATTTAAATAGCCCCAATAAACAACGCTTCTCACATTGGTACCAGTCTCCAATAAGCCTTTTTTTGTGGACCCACTCTCCCCTTTACCTTGTACCTATCTCACTAGGCCCAATAAACAACTATGATCACATTGTTATCGGGTTCCAGTGTTTTTTTTATCTAGTGAACCCCATCTTGATGGCTACTTGAAACACACATGAGTTCAGCCCCTGTGTTGCTCACTTGGAAACATTATGTGACAAATTACAAAACAAATTAGATAAGAACTAGTCTTTTGTAGAGCAAAACTTTGCTACAGTTAACGCCAAGCTCAATAAACTCGAATTCCTCCCTGACCATATTTCCCAACTTATAACTCAATTCAAGGAACAATCATTCCACTGAGAGGGATTTGAATCATCCAATTCCATGGGCCCTCACTCTAACCCATTCATTCGTGGCCCACGACTCCCTAAAGTGGATATGAATAAATTCAATGTCTCTGACCCCACCAACTGGGTCACTGGGAAGGAACATTATTTTTCACTACATGGAATCGATGATGACTCAATGAAACTTTGTGTGGGTGTCTTGTATTTATATCTCGAGTGCTTGCTATGGTGGTAATGGCATAAGAATTATGACAAAGGTTATATTGCTTGGATTCAATTTGTAGCTAATCTTTGTGAACATTTTGAACCTAACAATCATCATTTGGGTTGCTTGACCAAGCTTAAACAACGAGTACAATTGAAGAATACATATCTACTTTTGAAAAACTTACTTTCCACATCGAAGGCATGTCCGATACCTTCTTCCAAGAATGCTTTATTAGTGGTATGAAGGAAGAGATTTATGCCTAAGTCTCAATGGCTCACCCTACCACTTGGATTGAAGCCACTCATTAATCCAGGGAAGCCCAACTAGTTGTCAATGCCCAAATAAAAAAACTATCATTTATTCCTCATCCCCATCCCACCAATCTCTCTCCTCCCTCTCCTCCTCTCAAGATCCACAAGTTTACTCATGCTAAAATGGCAGAGCATTAACTTAAGGGTTTCTGCTACAATTATGATGAAAAATATTTCACTAGGCATAAATGTAGGGAGCAGAAATTCTTTATGGCCATTTCAGATGAAGACATCGATATTATCCATCAAGAACCTCTGCCTTCACCAATTGATGACACTCTTCTCGACAATCAACAAGAGGTGGAACCCCAAATCTCCCTACATGTCTTGACTAGTATTTCTACTCCCCAAACCCTTAAATTAACTAGATATGTCAAGCATCGTAAAGCCATTATCTTAATTGATAATTGTAGCACTGATAACTTTAATGATCGATGGGTAGCCCGGTAGACACATTTCTATATCCATGCAGTGAACAAATATTGGATCATGATTACTAATGAAGGTTCCATGAAATGTGTGGGTCATTGTGAAGATGTGTTCCTTCAACTTGGTGGTTATTCCATTTAATCCCACGTGATTTCTATTGAAATGGGTGGTTGTGACATTATTTTGGGTGTTGAATGGTTACAAACACTTAGTCCCATCACCATGGCTTTCAGAGAGTTATACAAGAGTTTCCAACTGGTAGGGCATCGCTACACTTCCGAGCCAACATAGAAGGCTCTTGAGAGATCATCAACTCACATTGCATGGAAAAACTCCTTGAAATGGGACATTCCATTACTGTCTCTCAACTCCATGTCATTCAAGCCTTTAAGACCCCTTCCCAACCCATCCATCCCAACATGTAGTTAGTCTTATGCAAACACCAATCAATTTTTGAGACCCCCCAAGGCTTACTATAGGCACCTAAGGTTTGATAGAGGTTGTGTGTGCACTACAAGTCAACACTACATGCATGCTTGAGAAGATGCATTGTGTGGTGCCAAGTTTTAGCGTCTGTGCTAACCTAAGGATTTACAGTGTGTGCCAACCCATTTTGTACTGCATGCAAGGACTTAAAGAAATTGCATTCAGACCAGATCCAAAAAGATCTTTACGAATCATTGTAACTATTTTTGTAACCACCAGAATGGTCATGGTCAAGGTGATGGATGTGCTGGCAAGTTTATTATGATTTCCATGCTTCATAGAAGATACATGGGGGGATGTATGCAGATATACAAGGGTTGGGATTTTGAGTAAGGAGGGAGTTCATTGTTATGTGAGAGATAGATGAGCCAGAGATCGATTTATGCCATATTTTCACTTCCTGTTATGTTTGGTTTTGTTATGCACCAGAGAGAAAGAAGATTGAGATATCAACGCATGGCTCATCTCTATTTTGAATGTTAATGTATCTTGAGTAGGCTACAACCATATTGCAACTCATTGTTTTTGAATGGATGGAATGAATGAATAAATTCTGGACTACATTTATCTCTGCAGTTGATGAGTTGTGATTGGAATGTATGCTTGTTTTATGTTATTCTATGCAATAGCTCGTGTTAGTTACAAATGAATGAATGACTAGCTCATGAAGGTTTCCTACATGTTTTCTTTCTTCACACCTTGCACAAGATCGATGGTCTCTATGATTCTCGTGGCGTCTTGGGTGAGACCTTATTCAGCTCTTGAAGATTGAATATGCTTGTGCCTTTGGGGTTTTGTTGGGAAAAGATTATCGAACCCAAGGTTTGAAACACTGTAGTCGTCAGAGTAAAAAAATGGTTATGTCGCTGAGACCTAAAGGTTTTGAACTGCATGTTGAAGGAAGAAAATGAGGTGGAAACCTTCCAGGAAGGAGACACAAGACTGGATATCTAAGAAGGAGAATGATTTCGCGCAACGAGAGACCATAAATCTACATATCAACCTCGAATGTTGGAAAGACAAATACATATACACAGATTTATATGAAGTTTTCTTTGTTGAGTTTCCTTGTTTAATGTATGAGTGGACAAGGAGGCAGACATAGATCAACACTTCATGAAGAACCCAAGAATCACTAGTTTGGGACTAGAATACAATCAATAGGCTCAAATCCGTGGATAATAAGTGGGTGAGGACTATTGATTTATGGTTTGATCATGTGAAGTAAAGGTATATTATTGAGTTTGTTATTCAGTGCAGCGAATCCTTCAATGATGTCAAAAGAAATTTGCGACCAATCCTAGAAGGAGATTATTGGAAGAAATCCCTCCATGAATAAACATGTTGTTCATGCAGAAGGGGCTAATTCCCATGGAGATCGATATAATGGTCGATTAAACCCCACCCACGTGAAGGGGGGATGGAAAGAAGGGGGAAACTGAGAGAAATAATGGATATAGCATAGGAGATCCAACAAAAGATGAGATGAGGTGAGAAGAGAATGGACCCAAAAGAGCATAAGTGAAAAAGAGATGAGAGATATGGAAGAAGAATCGAGCTAAGGAGGAAAGTCGAGCAAAGGAGCAGAGAAAAGAAAGTAAGGGGTGAAGAACGAGTAGTCAAAACCAAGATGGAGAGAAAATAAACTACACCAGAAGGGTGTGCGGAAGACAATTATGTGCCAGAGAGAAGAATAGAAGAAAAGAGGTCGTCAAAGCGACACGACATTACGAGTAAGGTATCAAGAGAGCATACCAAAAGTAGTGGGAGTAGGGTTGAAGAATATGAAGTCATATCCCCTTGGATAAAAAGAGATGTAGTCACCGTTGACTGTTAAAATCGTCAACTAGCCACTAGTTGCAAATGATTGCAAGGCACTATTTTAATTTTTTTTATCCATCTACAAGATGTAAATATCTAACTATAGGTGCCCCCCCCTAGGAAGAAAGCAAGGTTATCGACTCTTGAGTGTCCCTTTAGAATAAGTATCGCATGTGTGTTAATTTGACTCCATGAGCATATGTCATGTTTATCTTTTGTTGGCAATTCAAAGATCAACCTAACTTACAATCTACAGTGGCATTGGCTCTGGATTAATTATGATTTTGTTGCGAAATTATCCTACTCATAGATTTTAGACAAAACTTCATCTTGCATTCCGCTCACAAAAATTATAAGGAGGTCACAAAAGGGTATACCACATTCAAAGATGAATTATTATGTCTATTCAACATATGGATATAAGTCTGGTCTTTGGTTGATTGTATGACACATCCAAAAATAAAAGAAGACCATTATATGAGGGTTTTACATGGTATATTTTTTATGGTTCATCACATGTTTTAAAATTTGACACTATCCAATGTATCACATTCATATAGTGGTAGTTTGGTTGTATGGCATGAGAATTGCGTGTGGAAGTTAAAGTGCATATGGTATTGAACATAAAACATATGGTATAATCGTTGGTGATATCATTTAGCACCACCTTTTCGACCTTATCATTCTCATTCACTTCGATTTATATATTCACATTGCATGGTTTATTGGTGATAAATGTGGGACAAAGTTGATAAAGTTTGGTCGCCATTCGTATATGCATTTAATGTTATTTGGTGATATAGCACTAGGCAAGTGATTGTTGACATATAATTGGTGGTTGGTTGATCAAATGGAAATATGACTTAGAATGGGACTTAATGTTGTTAATATTTTTGGTGAATGTGACAGATCATGCATTGAATGCATGGAGGTGGGCTTCATTTGCATAGAAGGTTACCATCCCGCATTGTTTGGCTTTCCATTTTGGCATTCGGGTTTTGTGAGCTACTAAATAGTGGTGTGTTTTTCAAGCTTGGTGGTCGTTAACAGTAATTGTAGCTCGTTTTTCTCAGAGGTACTTGAGCAACATGAAAAGGTATGCATTTAGCCTGTACCCATCAAATGCTTTTTCAATTTGCAGTAATAGTTTTTTTTAGAAAAAAATTTCTATTGGTCTGTGAATGAGTATGTTGTTTGCCCATCTTATTTTGTCTTTTAGACGGAATTCACCATGTATGGTTATATAATCTTGAACCCTGGTCACAAAAATTGTAACTNTTTGCAGTAATAGTTTTTTTTAGAAAAAAATTTCTATTGGTCTGTGAATGAGTATGTTGTTTGCCCATCTTATTTTGTCTTTTAGACGGAATTCACCATGTATGGTTATATAATCTTGAACCCTGGTCACAAAAATTGTAACTCGACTCTGTAAATAAATGAGTTCGAATGTTGTTGTGACTCTTCTCCGTCTTTTAACAAAGCAGTGAAGTGTTTCAGATTAGAGATGTAAAATTAGTCTTAGACTTCTCCTTCTATAACCCTAATTGTATGCATGCTTGCTTGTTGATCAATTCAAAGTTTTTTTTTTTTTTTTTTTTAACTATGTTGAAGCAAATGGTATTTTATGTTTTACTTGCTACTTGTATATACTCTAACTTATTAGCTATGTACTTTTAGATGAGCTTCTTCAGTAGAGGAAACATGGGAAGTGAGCAAAGGAAAACTGCTTCTCATAAAAAAATGACTTTCGATTTTAATAAGTGTTATGATTTTACTGTAGAGACAGCTCTGGTTATTTTGGGACAGTGGTATATCTTGGGTAGGTTGACTAATTATCATTTTTAATATTTGGACAACAATATTTTTGAGCAACTTGATGTCATATTATTTTGATATATCTATGGAAACCTTTGACTCAAACATCAGATTGATGTATTTATTTTGGTAAGTATACTTGCATATATTTAATATTCGTGAGTCACAAGGACGTTTGGAAGTATTTCATATGAGCTTATTGAAATATATGCCATATTGGTGTTTAGAGGATATGTTGGAAATTAAACAAAAGGTCATTAAGGGGTCCCAACTATTAGTTAATATTTATTTGATCCTTATCATTATTTATTAATATTTAAATTAAAGTTGTTCCTACTAAACTTTATTTAGTTAATAACTTAACTAAAAGGTAGTTGAACTACTCAAACTACCTTTTGGAGAAATAAAAGAAGACTTCAAGGGACAAGCAAAAGGAGGAGAGTGATAGAGAGAACAACTCTGATAAGGTTTGTTCTTGCTTCTTAAGTGAGATTACTTTTCTATTTCATTCATCTCTAACATACATAAGTACCAAGAACGTCTTTTTGATAGCAGGATCCTACTGAAGGTGGCAATAAGGAGGACCAAGAAGTATTGATTTGTTGCTATACTTCACAAGGTTGATCCTTTGTTTCTGATAGTTTGTGGATTCTTATTAGATTTCTAAATTAGTTTTCAGTGTTGATTAAGAATTTTATGCAGAGTCAAGACAATGGCAATTGTGGTCGTCATTTCAACTTTGTTTTAGCCTTAATTTTTGATTAAAGACACAAGTTGTCTCTGTACGATGCAACATACCATCTTTGACCTCTAAGTCTCATTTTGGTCCTTACCCTTTGGGTATGAAGAACGTTCTTAGTTGTATTTCAGAATTGAATAAATAAAAATATTTGGATGGTTTTGCAATCTCATTTTTTAGTCAGTATGTATCTCTGCATCATATTTCTATTTCTATAAATTTTCCTTTTAAATTTGAAAGTTTTTTGTTACAAACATTTTATTTTTTATATATATCACATTCTTTCAAAAAAAAAATTGCATTAGTCCCAAGGACATTATTTCTTGAGGATTGTTAGAAAAACAGGACCGCGGAGCAATAAAATAAAACAAATGCAGAAACAAAAGACAAAAGACACACAATACAAGAGAGACACAGATTTACGTGGTTCACCCAGTGTGGGCTACGTCCACCAGAGAAATTGCCAGGTCCTTCCTTTATTATTATCCAGCAAATGAAGGGATACAACCTACAGCAAAACCCGTTGTAA
>SNQJ01S0003546.1:92136-167101 GCA_010110895.2 Picea sitchensis | reverse complement strand
CGTGGAAGAGTGTACATACTTCTGGGGTATAAACACGGCTGAAAGCAAGGACCTCTGAATCAGGAAGATAATCAGGCTCCACAACCAACAAGGATTAATTGATATTTTTTCAAAGAGGCTATAAACACATGGCAACAATCCCAATTATTTTTGCTCTAGGCAGGAAAAAATCGAAAATGTTGGTATTGGGATAAGTCCATTCTTTTTCATTGACAATCACACCATAGGAAGATCGGGTGCAGAGGAGTAGCACCAATGCAACAAAACATAGTGACGGAGCCGCAAATTGTACAAAGCAGTGAAGTGTTTAAGATCAAAGATGTAAAATCGGTCTTAGACTTCTCCTTCTATAACCCTAATTGTATGCATGCTTGCTTGTTGATCAAGTCAAAGTTTTTTTTTTTTTTTTTTTAATCTATGTTGAAGCAAATGGTATTTTATGTTTTACTTGCTACTTGTATATACTCTAACTTAGATTTGTACTTTTAGATGAGCTTCTTCAGTAGAGGAAACATGGGAAGTGAGCAAAGGAAAACTGCTTCTTATAAAAAAATGACTTTCGATTTTAATAAGTGTTATGATTTTACTGTAGAGATAGCTCTGGTTATTTTGGGACAGTGGTATATCTTGGGCAGGTTGACTAATTATCATTTTTTTTATATTTGGACAACAATATTTTTGAGCAACTTGATGTCATATTATTTTGATATATCTATGGAAACCTTTGACTCAAACATCAGATTGATGTATTTATTTTGGTAAATATACTTGCATATATTTAATATTCGGGAGTCACAAGGACGTTTGGAAGTATTTCATATGAGCTTATTGAAATATATGTCATATTGGTGTTTAGAGGATATGTTGGAAATTAAACAAAAGGTCATTAAGGGGTCCCAGCTATTAGTTAATATTTATTTGATCCGTATCATTATTTATTAATATTTAAATTAAAGTTGTTCCTACTAAAGTTTATTTAGTTAATAACTTAACGAAAAGGTAGTTGAACTACTCAAACTACCTTTTGGAGAAATAAAAGAAGACTTCAAGGGACGAGCAAAAGGAGGAGAGTGATAGAGAGAACAACTCTGATAAGGTTTGTTCTTGCTTCTTAAGTGAGATTACTTTTCTATTTCATTAATCTCTGAGATACATAAGTACCAAGAATGTCTTGTTGATCGCAGGATCCTACTGAAGGTGGCAATAAGGAGGACCAAGAAGTATTGATTTGTTGATATACTTCACAAGGTTGATCATTTGTTTCTGATAGTTTGTGTATTCTTATTAGATTTCTAGATTAGTTTTTAGTATTTATTAAGAATTTTATGCAGAGTCAAGACAATGGCAATTGTGGTCGTCATTTCAACTTTGTTTTAGCCTTAATTTTTAATTAAAGACACAAGTTGTCTCTGTATGATGCACCATACCATCTTTGACTTCTAAGTCTCATTATGGTCCTTACCCTTTGGGTATGAAGAACGTTCTTAGTTGTATTTCAGAATTGAATAAATAAAAATATTTGGATGGTTTTGCAGTCTCATTTTTTAGTCAGTATGTATCTCTGCATCATATTTCTATTTCTATAACTCTTCCTTTTAAATTTTAAAGTTTTTTGTTACAAACATTTTATTTTTTATATATATCACACTCTTTTAAAAAAAAAAATTCATTAGTCCCAAGGACATTATTTCTTGAGGATTAATTGATATTTTTTCAAAGAGGCTATAAACACATGGCAACAATCCCAATTATTTTTGCTCTAGGCCAGAAAAATTCGAAAATGTTGGTATTGGGATAAGTCCATTCATTTTCATCAACAATCACACCATAGGAAGATCGGGTGCAGAGGAGTAGCGCTAATGCAACAAAACATAGTGACGGAGCCCTTCGATAAGGGGAAGAGGCTTTATCAATTGTGAGTGGGATTGCATGACTAGAGGTAGGAAGCTCTTTGGGTTCCCTCGTCGAAAATGATGAGAGGCTATGGAGGAACCCCCTCTTTGAACCACCCCCCTTGTGCATTTGTCATCAATAAGAAGAAACTAAAGAAAGTGTAGAGGTAAAGGAAGTATAAGTAAGATAAGTAGAAGAGACATCAGATGAGACTAGTGAAGGAGAAGTCGAAGTTAGTAACACTTCACAAGGAAGAGCATCAGTATCAACAAAAAATATTATTCAATCATGAAGACAAGGTGTTAGATAGAGTATGGTGAACCAAGATTCAACTCTAAGGCTTCTCGTACTCCATGGAATGGGAAGAGACAATGTAAAACAACATTGATTTATGTGTGAAGCTATGTGGTCTGTGAAGAGAGTCAAGGATGAGGCATCCAAGATTGTGCGGCTAGATACCACCCTCGGAGACAAATCTCTAATGTGGTACATGAAGTACAAGGCTAGTGCATTCGTGGCATAAGAAAGGTCCCCAACATAGATAAAGAGAGATCTATTTAGCAAATTTCAAGAGCCAAATTCATAATGACAGTGCATCACTTAGATCAAAGAGATCAAATAATAAGTTGGAGAAAACATGTGGGATTATGACCAATAGTTCAAAATATTGTTGGATAGATCGACGTTTTATATCCAAGACATCAAACATAGAGAATGGTTTATAGAATGGCTCCTACCCCAAATTTGTGTCCTACTCACCCAACATAAAGTGACAACCTAGGCATAGGCCGTGCAAATTACGATGTGCCTAGAATCTATGCTAGGAGGTGGTGAAACATTAGCAGGACTGGTGCAGGTGAAATCTTAGCTCGCAAACCTTACCATGCAACAACAAGACATGGCAAAAGCTAAGGTGGTGCGTGAGAATGTGTGGTGTACTACTTGTCACAAAAAAGGTCACCATAGGGACGAGTGTCCTATGTTGGTGAGTGATATGGTGACAGGGGTTTTGGATCCATTTCCAACCAGACCACATACCAAGTTGTGAGATATATATAGACAATGGGGCCATATACCTCCCCATTTCCCAACAATATAGAAGTATTAGAAGACTACACATGTTCCATTTTGCGAGTTTTGAAAAACCATGGGACATGATGTGAACAATTGTTGATCACTGCAATTGATGCAGGAGCGTACTATAGACACTTTTCCAATCGAGGAAGAACAAAATGGTGGAGACTACAGAGGCATTGATAGAAGAGGATACCAAGGGGGGCATAGAGGAGGACATGGATGAGGAACAGGAAGATGATACAGTGGTGGAGTTAGACCACCTACCTAATTTAACTATGGCAAAGTAGGCCACATGTTGCGGTTTTGTACCAAACCACGCACACTCTGTGGGTATTGCCATAGTACATATCATGTCACAAAGGATTTCCTAGACTTGTTGGTGAAACGGGAAGAGAAGAAGGGGAATTGAAATATGGTGATTGTGGAGCCACATAGAGATCAAAAGCCAATATAAGAATTTGATGTACGAGTGGTAACTCGAGGAGGCATTCGTACAGAAGTCAAATTGGAACCAAGGGAAATTTTGGGTTAGAACTTGGAAGTGAAGATAAAAAAGCAACGAAAGCACCTCCCAAGTTTGACGTCATGTAGTAAAATCAATTCTTGTGCGAGGTACAAAGGGCTCTGGAAGAGGACAGAGTGCATAAAGAGTTGCAACACACGACACATAGAACACTAGAAGAAGCACGAGTGTGTGAAGAATTGCAGTGCACGATGTAAAGGATGTTGGAAGAAGCTTGTGTGTGTGAGGAAGTACAATGTGCATCATAGAAGGCAATGGAAGAGGAATGCATGTGCGAAGAGCTGCGATGCACAGTGCAAGTGGAAACACAATGCAACACTTACTGTGAGGCTAAATCAGAAAACCAAGTAAGTGATTTCTTGCACTGTTTCCTTAATATGTTAAGCGATCCTCAAGCTGCAAAGAATATGACCCACATGTTAACAATATGAAAGAGGTAAGTAGAAACCATTGTAGCTTCTTCTGCCCCACTACCAGAATGGGATGTGTGTTAGGTGAGCAGGTAGAAGCGCACGGGAATAGAATCGAAGATGAAACTTCAACTCAAAAACTATGAGATGGATGGTGTCACGTTGGACATGGAATATGACATGAATATCTTGTCGAAGAAGTCTCGGGAGTTGATGGGTAAATCAAACTTGGTATGGTCTCGTATTCAATTGAGGCTTGTCAACCAATATATAATTGATCTTATTGTCATGCTAGAGCACATAGAAGTGAACATGAGGGGGTAAAGACCAAAGTAGATTTTGAGGTGATTGAGGTTATGGATGACTCGTACCCCTGTCCAGCTCTACTTGGTATTAACTGGACATTTGATAACAATGCAGTGTTGAACCTACGTCCTTCAATACTGACACCTTGTGTGCTATTACATCGTTGGATCCCAATGAGGGTGACATATAGATTGGGCTCGTGAATGAGGATGCACAGAGTTCCATCATTGAGAACATATACAATTCCATAGTGCACAAGGAGGATTATGTAAATCAAACTACTGAAGGGAAGCTAAGCTAGAGAAATGTTTCCTCCTATGACATAAATTTGGAGGATGCTATGGACATATTAGAAAATAAGTTGTATGAGGTATCAATGAGGAGATGTGTAGGAATCACCACATCAATGCGTTGGGTTGGATTATAATTACACTTCCTATCAAGGTTTGATGGTACCTGCCCAATAGATACATTTATGGCGTAGATGGAAGCGTTGGTGTCGGAGACCCAAAGGATACATGCCATGGATGTAGTGGTCAAAGGAACACATTCACGTTGGTGGGAAATGCATCATGCATATATACATGAAGTAGAATAGATTAAAGTCGGGTTCCATCCCACTACAGACTTTGAATTGATGAAATGGTACAAATACACTGAATACCCTTAACAGAGAATTTGCTTCTATGAAAGGCACGAGACAACCAAGAATAATCCTAGCGCGCAATGGGTTCAAAGACTACCAAAGTACTGCACACTGAAAGTTTCCTACATGCTCCATACGTCATTAGAAAACTCAAAAGCCATGTATAAGCGAAGCATGTAGAGGACGAAGACATCCCAAGGTTGGTACACTAGTCAAATTGGCAGGGTGCAAACAACAGAACCCAACGAACAACCATGGCAAGGGTTGATGAATTGAATTCAATTGAAGACTTGTCATGGCCCGTTAGGGTTAGATGCCTGGTAATGACATACCATGCATGAGACGAGGCTGCGTAGTAGACATGCACTATGCACAATCAAAATAGGACTTAAGCATATTAGACGTAACCAACTTAATAAGTAGGCGGATTATACAGGTTGACATAATAAAGCAAGACATGACAAGTCATACTGGAAAATGGATTCAGAATATTCGGAGGAGATTAAGGTATAAATGCCATAGTACAACCCAAAGTTTGAAACAACAGGATGTGGCAACTAGCTACAAGGACGTGAGTAAATACGACGACGAAGAGGCAAGTAGTTAACACTCAAACATGTGATGACATCCCAGGGATTTAAAAGCAACTATGGCAGTAATTCCCCATGATGCATGACATTTATGGTAGTAAAATACACTAGTAACGATGGGTATAGACCTCGACAGACAACTCAATAGTCAAGTATCATGGGCGGTAAGTCGCTCACTCAAAATTTGATGTTCAAAGGCCACTGTTCACCTCATTATTTACGTAAAGCTAGTCAAATTTACAGTTGATGAGTCGAGTGCAGAACACCCATATAACTAAAAGTGTTAGAAGTTTAGGAAATTTGTGCCGCATAATTAGTACAGGTAGCATGTCTAGGCACACTTTCCAGAATGATTCCAAAAGATAGCTTCCAAACAGAAGGTGACAGTACAAGAACCCAAAGGTGTTGAGAATTTAACAAAAAATATGGATTCCCCAAGTAAAACCCAAGCACAGAAGAAGGTCTAGGCGACAAAGGAGCAGTTCATTCCCCCACTTGAGTTACCGCACAATTTAAGTATTCGAGCCCCCCATTAGGAATGATTCCAAAGCTGAAATATGTAGACTTCAATGTTCAGGATGAAGAGTAATTCCCAAAACTATAGTTTAACATTTACATAAAGGTGATTACACGGCCATATGGACAAGTGCGATTGACTACCAAGGATTGGGTAAAGCCACTAAACTAATCAGAAATAACGTCTCTGCTGGATTGCCCACATTTTGGGTGTTGGAACACATATATATTTTTCAAACGCTCCAGTTACCAAAAGGTTGAAGACGCCCATTCTTTCAAATAACAAAAATGATAACCATAAACCTCAAATCTAGTATTTCGGTATTTCGCAGATCTAACGGTTATACGTATCAAAGCTCCCAATGTCCCAACATGCGAAATACCGAAGTCGGGTTAAGTTTAATCATGATCATCAAAACTTTGAACAACGATTATCACCTTTTTAATGCATCGCGCTTTCGCGATTCGGGAGTCACGCCTCGAGCGACCTTCGAGTGTCCAATGTACAAAGTCGCGAAAGCAACTTAAGATAAACCTGGTTAATTACAATACTAATGATAATTAATGTTAGTTAATTATCGCGACTTCCCGACTCGACGGTTTTACCTTAGAACGACACCTTTGTAATCCCGATACCCGAGGTCGCGAGATTTATCAACTAATCACGATCAATTAAGAAGTTAAGTCTGTTCAAAGTTAATTAACCAAATCGCAATATCACAAATTTGGGGTTCATGGTCTAAGACTAAGAATAAAATCGCCCGAGACTACAAACGTCGGAAAAGGATTAAGAACTAATTGCGATAAATTAAAGGATTAGACTGGATTAATTAATATCTTAAACAACTTTAAACCTGTGGAGCTTACGGATAAAGAAATAAATGTTTCTACGATCATCCCAAGTCACGAAATATCAAACATTTATGGCATTTATAAGCGAATTAGGGGAATGATTGAAAGTAAGATCTTGCTTCGTTTCAGAATCTTTCTATTAAAAGAATTAAACGTTGTGTCAGCAAGGACCCACACAGACTCGAGTACTCTAAGTGAAAGGATTTCCGTCATTATTTGAATTTCATTCTAGTTTCACAGAGCGAGTTTAGCGAGATAACCATTGTTTGTATTTGCATACTCTGTGAAAGGAACTATAATCTCGAGATTTTGCATCATGGCTCCACAGAAAATGCCCAAAAAAACTGGTGAAATTTCAGGTTAGAATTCAGATATTACTTCTGATACCTCACCTAGAAACATCGACACAGTCAAAACATGGACACAAGTTTTCAACATCTCGCAATATGAGTTGATAAACAACCCAGACGACTCGAGCGACAACGAGAAAGATGACTTGTATATCAAATACAAAGTGGTCGCTCAGTCGAAATTGCAAAAGGTATCAACGAGGTCGTGACTTTTCCCCTATTGTGATATGGTTAGATGGGCGTCGGACCACATAGATGACCCGACTAGGACAATATTTAATGCGCAGAAGGTGGTTGTTGGGACAATTAGGCCAGAGCATCTACAGGCGATGTACAAATTGTCCCCCACACCCAATTTTACTTACAATGCCAAATTCCTAGAGGGTTTCAAAAAGAAAGGATGCGAGCAATTTGGAAAAAGCTTATCCGACCTGATCAAAGATTGGTGCTCACGCCCTGAAAACTTCAGGGCAGACACTCATGGTATATACGCAATCCCTTTGTTACAACCACAATTTATGTATGTAGCAATGATGGTATGCAGGCTTTGTGGGAGAGAGAATACTGCGAATTTTTTGCTCCCATGGGTACCGCTTATCCACACAGTAGCAAAGGGGTAGTCTTTCGACTGGGCTAAATTGTTGTTAGACAGTCTGGCCAGTCAAGTTATAGAATATCAAGCATAAAGGGAAAGCGGGAAAGCAACTTTGTTTTTCATATCTATGTACATTATGGAGGTCATTTTCTTCACGACACCTTTTCCATTAATGAGCTGGAGCTGGACTCCAAATAACGCAAAGCCTATTCATGTGTACCACTCAAAACTCTGGGAAGATAAGGCCAAGGACTTCGTCTATGAGGATTTCAACTGTGTGATGGTACCAATGCATGTCGTTATCTACGGCCATCCACCTCCCAGGATTTCGGATAAAGTCGTGACAAACTTAAACAGCGTGGCAGACTGGTACCTAGAAGAACAGTTCTCGTATATTAGGGTTTTTGGCTGCTCTGTTCCCCCTTATGCCCTACCGCTATTCTTACCAGACAAGCTAGTATGTCGAGAAATCGCTAGGCAAACTATGCTCGGCGACATAAGCAAAGAACTCAAAGGAGTTCATAAAAAGGTATGGTCGTCTTTTCCCATACACATTGGTACATATTCTTTATTAGATTTCGGCCATGCCAAAGCGGAGGCCACGGTCTTAGAGGAAATGAAACTAGTAGACATTGAATTTAAGAAACACGATCCTCATAGGGTCGTGGGTGGTTATATGGCAAGTTGTGGTCTAAAAATATATGAGCATAAAGACTCCCCCCATGACGAAATGTTATGAGGGGTGAGATCCTACTCAAAAGTCTTAAGTCGAGTTCGAGCTCTATTGCCCGGAGAGATGGCCGATTTCTACAAATTCCAGGAACACCAGAGAAGTGGCCTTCCCCAAGTTTTGCAAGGCAAGAACTCAAAACCTCCAAGTACACAGCAAATAGAAGCCCAAGGTTCAACGGATACAACTCCTAGCAAACAAAAAATTCAGGAGAACACAGAGGAAACTGAGACCTTGAAACAGGAAACCGAGATCCCAAGTAGAGAAGAAAAACCCCCAGAGACAAATACATCGGTTAAACAGGTCAAGGCTCAAACAGAGACCCCTTCAAAGGGAGTAGGAGACACACCCTTGTCTCCATCAAATGAAACGGCCACATATGCTGTCATGAAACAAGCATCCAAAGAAATTGGCAGTCCCATTCCATCTATCACGCCCTTACAATTTACAAAGGGGAGTCCCAATGCAGAGATAATATTTAAAGAGGATTTAACACCTATTTCTATAGAATAATTAGCTCCTGGCGATTTCTTTTTCAGCAAGAAAATGAAGGTCGTGGTGAACCAAGAAACATACCAAAAGGCAGGTGCAGTAGCTAAGAAATACAAAATACTAATGAATGGAGAAGCCTTAGATGAGGAAGAAAAGGCAGGTGCAACAGCTAAGAAATACAAAATACTAACGGATGGAGAAGCCTTAGATGAGGAAGAATTCACCGATGAGATAACAGGAACATTGGGGGCTTATGCAATGACCAACCAATATTCAGTTTGAACCTTGAGGGAATGACTCAAACAAAAAGACTTGTTAATCAACAAATTACAGACTCAGATGGCAACTATAGAAGCGAATGCCAGGAATGAGGCATGTAAAAACCTTGAACAAGTCAGAGCAACTGATCAACAAAAAATTCAATAGCTCGAATATAATCTTGAGCAAATACAACAGTCAAGCACAAGTAAGTCAATAGGAGGAATTAATAAAACAACTGCAATCTAAATTAAATTATACTGAAAGATAGGTCATATGTAGCGGCATTTCAAACTCAAGCCACATAAATACAAAAGAAGATAGAAGCAACTCAACAGAGTCTACTTACTAAAGTGGAAATCATCCAGGACCATTTTCAGTTGATAGATCAAGCCTTAGACAGAATCGACTTAAGAGAGAGAGAAGCTAAGGTGGCTCGAAGTACTTTCTAGGAGGCTATCATATCAACAACGAAAGAGGAAATGGTCATCGCTTCCAGATTATCCATTCGAGAACAAACCATAGGTAACATCCTGTTAAAAACATGGGAGCATAATCTATTAGAGAACACAAAAATGGCTAAAGAGTTGAGAGACTCTTGTGAAGAAACATTTGGCCTAATAAATACAAATTTTTTGGATCGTGATAAGGAGAATAGCTCTGGAACTTTGGGTAAAATTAACATAGTTAAATATCTGCTAGATATCAAGGAAAATGTGGAAAGAGATCAAGATGAACTATCTCAGATAAAACAGGTCGATATTGCCCAGATAGATAAATGGTTGATAAAACCAAACCTACAGTTATTGTCTATCATTATAGAAGACATGCAAATAGGACCAAGACTGCCACAGTTGGAAAGGAAGTGCTACACTTTCGAAGCAAATGACCAAACTGAACTTCCCAGGTTGATAACGCAGTTGGTAGAAAAGTGTGTCAATTGTATTGAACAGAGGAAAGGGAAGACTTCTGGAGGCCAGTAATACAATTGCTTATTTCATCCTATTTTGGAGCTAGAGGACAAAGAAAGGAAAACGTCTCGCTAGCATGAAGGAAGACAAAGGACAACTAAGTGAAGCGTTTCATCTTTTTGTTTGTAACCGAAACTTTTAGAATGATAGAATTCGAAACGTTTTAATCTAGTATAAATATACATTTTGAGAAAGAGACAAGGGTTGCTTTTTGCCAATTGTAAAGGAGAAGACTCTCTTCACTGAGAATTAATACAAATGCGGGCCAAAGATTCTACATCTTGTCTATTCTAAGTTATGTGTTCTTCTTCTTTTCATATTTCAACATACTTTCATATATTTTCTTTGATGAATGCAAATCATAATTTAGTACAACCTCTACCGTGGTTATGTTATATTCAGTAATCTATTAACAAACATATTTTCCTTTGTATTCACTATTAGTTAATACAAGACCTGCATGTTAATTAGATACTATATTTTATACTTCATTGAAGATTACATCAATCACTTTCTTCTTCTGTTACAAAGTAAGATTCTTCAGCTTTGATGCCTTGCTTTGCTTAGCAACTTTATGTTTTTTCTTTCCATTTATTCTATATTTTTATTTTAACTCAGGTATGACAAACACCCTCTGAGTTGTTATAATATTAATTCGTTTTAAAGAACTTTTCTCTGTAATTTATGTGGTGAAAGGCAAACATTGAAACCTTTTCCTCATTTCTTGATGTCTGACATTATACTTATAGCCTTAGTATAAACTCAAGAACAACATTGAGCACAACCAATCGATCAACTAATGCATATAGTTCTTACTCGCCCACTTACATGACAAGCCATATCAGGTTGACGTCGAAACAATCAACCGATTGTCGAGCCTCCCCATAGAAGGAGAAGATCCATCCACAACTATACTGGCTAAGGATGCAATGCATAAGGAGATCTACACAAAGTACAGAACACACAAGGGATCATGTCAAGTGGTGATCGTAGAGATAAATGACCACAAGGTTCGATTCGTCACGTAATTACTTGCCTGCAAAATGCTCTGCAAATGCCGCAAAGATGAGTGCCCATTGCGAGTAGTCATCGCCGCCGAACATAATGTCAACAGAGTTAGGATGGCTTGGGAAAGATACCTATTGAATGAATTCATACAAGATTATGTCGAAACATAAGATTTCGATAGGGAGTTTCACTATAGTTGGGTGTTACTGCTTCTGGCCATGGTTATATGGAAACCACCACTCCACCACATCTATAACGCATAGGCCTTGACTTGGTTCCCAATGAAAAAGTTATTGGAGTTGTAGCATACCAAGGACAAGAGCCTCCAGGTCAAGAATAATACTTCATTTGAACTGTGGTTTACCAAACTTCAACAAGCGATTTCGCCAACACTATGCAGATTGTGCAACATCATAGACAAGTATCATGACTACAACCTATTTGAATGTGATTTCCATAATGCGTTCATTTATCCACACACAAATCCAATGGCAGAAGTTGTTATGCTTCCCTTCTATATCACTAAGGAAGACATCAAGCAAGTTGTCGTTGAGTGGCTAGAAAAATTGCGACCTACCCCCAAGGACGAGCTCGAGCAATTAGAGACAAGGACACATAGAAGACAAGACAATAAAAAGGCATAATAAGCCCAACATAAGGGTAAAGAATAGGTGGATGAGTAGCAATAGGCTGCGACATCCCAAGGAAAGGGAAAATTACCTACGGGCCAACGAACATGCATAGATGCTACCAAAGAAGCAGAAAAAGGGAAAGGGCCCAAGAGGAAGCCGACACAGACAACACAAAAAAAAAGGCAGCTACGAAGAAAATGCATGCAACACTCAGGCGTAGGCTCAACCTGAAGTCCAACGAGCATGATCGCACACCATCTCCACCACGATAAACTGAATCAATGCCCATTATAGAGGAAATACCCTTCAAGTCTATTATGCACACAATGTTCCCGGTAAGAGTAGGGAAAAGGGGCTTGAGACCAACACTTTAATGTCAGAGCCAGGACAAACTTATGTGCTCGTCCTGAGCCTCATCAAGGAGCTCAAGGCTAATTTGATAGTATAGCAAATAATTATTCAAGAGTCATTGCAAAATATGGATGAACTCTTTCGACAACTAGAGCTTGCTCCAATAACCAAGTTCCCATACCAAAAACAAAGGATGCAGAGAGCACGACTCACACCCCTTCAACGCGCAGTAGTACCCAAAGGAGAGTGTTGTATTTTAGTTTTTTTGCAGTCACTACCATTAAGCCATCCAACTTTGCAGAACCTCAACTATTACCATACATTGAGCGAGAGTTGGCTCAGGTGTTTTCACAAGACCTACAAACATATATGTCTAAAATTATGAATGACTTAGGGGACACACATTGTGTGCTCAGCCAATCGTATGCACAAATTGAGCACTAGCATGACCAAGAACTTGTCATGCACAGAGAAACTCAAGACCAACATCATTGGGAAAAAGTTACCCCTAAGTAACTTGAAGTGGCCCACCAAGATATCAAAGCACTCCACACAACAAAAGTCATTGCTCACATATCATTTCTTAGCGTAGTCAATGAGGGTTATGAAAAGGCCCCCCACACAACATAAGACACTTTAGACCTCCTTGCATCGTGCAAACTTAGCAAAGTGAAGGAGAGACTCCAATACCTAGAGGCATAAAACCTCGAGCTTCAGATAAAGTTGAAGTGCACTCTTCGATCAAGAAAAAAAGGAGTTTTAACAACAACTTGCTATGGCAGAAGAGGAATTGAAAAAGGGGCAAGCGCGCGATGCAGATTTCACGTGAGTGGTCGAGTATAGCTTAAAACATTGGACATACCTCCAGGATGCCCTCTAAGTCTGCGCTATATATGCTCAGATCCGAACAACTGAAACCCACATTGCGTAGCAGCAAGCACTGCCTTCCTTACTGGCGGTCGAAAGACAAGAGGCCATGACAACAATCACCACCAAACTTCAGGAGATTGTGGTAGCTTTCATTCAACAATAAAGGCTCTCGGGCATCACGCTCAACGTGGCAACAAAGCCCATTTGCACTACCACAAACTTGGAGATGTGCAAGAAGCGGTAGAGCATATTGTAAAATTGGTGGAGCAACTCAACCTTACATCGTCGACAATCACATAAGGCGATGTCCAAGATTTTTGCAAGAAGATGCAGGAACTAAAACAATTTTTTTACGACGTTGATGGCCATTTGAAAGAATTCAACTAGAAATTCATTATGACAGTGCCATCAACTTCCTTTGTCAAGTCATAAACAATGTCATTGGCTCGGGGAGGAACCAACTAATATTGTTGGGGGCCTGTTGGAACCTAAGGTTCGATAGAGACTGCGTGCGTGCCACAAGTCAGCACTATGTGTGTGCTCGAGAATATGCATTGCTTGGCGTTAAGTTTCAACGTCTATTCCAAGCCAAGGATTTGTTTTGTGTGCCAACCCATTTTGAGATGTGCATAAGGACTTAAAGAAACTACATGCAGGACAGATCCAAAAACATCTTTAGGAATCATTATAACTGTTTTTGTAACCACCAGAATGTTCATGGTCAAGGTGATGAATGAACTAACAAGTCTGTTATGATTTCCATGCTCCATGGAAGATATGGGGGGATGCATGTCGATATGTAAGGGTTGGGATTTTGAGTAGGGAGGAAGTTGATTGTTATGTGAGAGATAGACGAGCCAAAGCTCAAGTTATGTTGAGTTTTCACTTCATGTTATGTATGGTTTTGTTATGCGTGAGAGAGAAAATAGATCGAGATCTGAGCGCATGACTCATCTTTGTTTTGTTGATCAAACTATGACCATAATCCATCTCACTATTTTTGAATGGATGGAATGAATGAATAAAGTTTGAACCACATTGATCTCTACAACTGATGTGTTATGACTGGAATGTATGTTTGTTTTATGTTATTCTATGCAGTACCTTATGTTAGTTATAAATGAATGAATGACTAGTTCATGAAGGTTTCCTACATGTTTTGTTCCTTCACACCCTGCACAAGACCAATGGTCTTTGTGATTCTCATGGTGTCTCAAGTGAGACATTGTTTAGTTCTTGAAGATTGAATATGCCGATGCTTATGGGGTTTTGTTGGTACAACCTTATCAAACCCATGGTCTAAAACAACCCAGTCAAAAGGGCCAACACCTACCACTCTCCCATGGTGCACATGATCATTATATTCCTCTCATACCCAGTAGCATTTCACCCAATGTATACCCTTATTGCCACCCCTTTGCTAAAAAAAATGAAATTGAAAATATTGTTCAAGAAATGCTATTTGCATGTGTCATCCATGCCAATATTAGTCCTTATTTCTCCCTAGTGGTCATGTTGCTCAAAAAAGAAGGTACTTGGTGCATTTGTCCTAAGTTTCATGCTCTCAATGAAATAACTGTCAAGGATAAGTTTCTCGTTCCAATCATTGTTGATCTTTTGGACAGACTTAAATGTGCTCAATTTTTTTCCAAACTTGATCTTCGTTTCCACTTTCACCAAATCCACATGAAGAGAGCCAATATTCCCAAAACTACTTTTTCCACTCATGAAAGCCAATATGTGTTCTTGATGATGGCCTTTGGCCTTTGCAATGCACCATCCACCTTCCAGAGTCTCATGAACCGTGTCTTTCAACCCTTTCTACATCATCTTGTCCTTGTCTTTTTTGTTGACATCCTAATCTATAGTAAATCTTGGTAGGGATTTTTTTTGCCCATTTGGATAAGGTCTCACAACTACTTTCTTAGAATCAACTATTTCTCAAAAGGGACAATTGTGCCTATGGTGTGTCAGAAGTATAATATCTAGGCCATATTATTGGTAAGGATTGTATATGGGTGGACCCTGAGAAAATTGAAGCAATGAAGGATTGGCCTCATCTTGAGACTCTTAAAAGTTTATGAGTTTTCATTGGTCTAATAAGATACTATAGAAAGTTTGTCAAGAACTATGTGAAAATTGATGCTCCCTTCACTGCCTTGGTCAAGAAAAACGCTTTTAGTTGGAATAAAAACTGCAGATCAAGACTTCAAAGATTTGAAGAAGACTATGTGTACAACCCTGGTATGTGCTACGCTCGACTTCACTAAGACTTCTGTTTTAGAATGTGATGCCTTGGAAAATGCATAGGTCTCATGCAAGAAATCATACCATTAGCCTTTACCAACAAACAACTTTGTGAGTGGCACTTGGGAAAATCCACTTATGAGAAAGAAATGTCGGTTATCTTACACGTTGTGGATATCTGGAATCTATACTTGCTCGGGCAACGTTTATAGATTAAAACCAATCATTGTAGCCTCAAATACCTTATGGAACAAATGATTTCAACACTAGAGCAACATAATTGGGTTACCAAAATGTTAGGATATAATAACGAGGACTTTTGTAAGAAGGGAAAGGAAAATGTGGTAGGCGATGCTCTTTCTATTAAATATGAAGAGGAAGGCTCCTTCTTTTCACTCTCCTTCATTGTAGGAGATCGGTTGAATGATGTTCGCAATGAATGGTTCACGGATCCTAATGGTTCATAAGATTCCATTGCATCTTCGAGCTACATTTGGTACAAAGATAAGCTTTGCTATAAAGAGCATTTGTATTTGATCAAACAGTTCAACTTTAAATCAACCGTGCTATTTGAACTCCATGCATCATCAACAACATGTCATTTTGGCTTTCACAAAACATATGAGTGGATCAAATGTTCATTCTTTTGGGAAGGCACGAAGAAGGACATCCACACTTTTGTGGTTGAATTCAACCTTTGTCGATGCCATAAGGGAGAAATGATGAAAACTCTAGGGGCACTACAAATTTTTCCTATTCCACCTACTACATGGACAAATATTTATATGGAATTGATTGCGGGGATACCCAAATTTGGCAATAAATTTGTCATCATGGTTGTGGTTGATCACCTCTCCAAATATGTTCATTTTTGTGCCCTCCAACACCCATTTAAAGCTTCCATAGTTGCTCAAGTCTTCATGGATAACATCTTCAAACTATTGTTGGGCAACTGAGGGGGGGTGGGGGGTGAATCAGTTGTTACCGTGCTTAAACAATTATGCTTATTTTAAACTCTTACAGAGCACTCAATGACAATCACAATAATGCAGGGAGGTAAGCAATAGAACATTCAACATCAATCACACACATGAAATATACAGAGATATATATTTCCTGAGGAAACCCATAAAGGGTAAAAAGCTCTTCTTCTTAATATGATAAGTAATCTTTATTTTTTGTACATTATCATTCTTATGAGCACCAACTCATTGTGAGGCTACCACCTCTATTTTGCAATCTGCAACTTGTTGAGAGCACCAACTCTTTGGTTTCTCTAGCACCCACTAGAAGGAAGCACCAACTTCCAGTCACACAGGCACCAACCTGTATAACATAGAACAATAGTTCTCCCTTGCACCACCCTGGCACCCTGGTTTTTCTGGCTGCAACCAGATGGAAGCTACAACTCCCTGTGTTCAAGCACCCACTTGAAACTCTGAGGACACCAATCCTCCCTAACACCTCCCTACCACTGTGAAATATAAATCTTTGCCTTTTACAAGTTTATCACAGTGATACAACATTTATCTATGGCTTACCAGTCTCATAAATGTTCTGCTACACTGCTCTGCTCTGCCTGCATCAGTGTCTCTCTCCTCGTGTCTGTTGCGCTTTCTGTTCTTCTATTAGATATGTGTTTATGTTCCTTACTTATTCTGCGCTTCAGCTCCTACACACCACATGATTCTACCCGCATGAATCACACTCAACAGTCGCCATCATCTATTCTATGTTCTGCTTTTTTATACTTCTCCTGAGCTTTGATCTCTGCATATTGTTTGCTTCTTCACCTAAGCTTACGTTGTTCCTATTTTTCCAGCGATGCACACTCTGATCTTGCCATCAATGACAAGCACACTCTACCTGTAATCATGCCATCGTCGATGTTGTTCTTGCCATCAATGACAAGCATACTCTGCCTGTAAACATGCTAGCAATCTCCCCCTTTGGCATTGATGGCAACCCTGAAGGATTGCACTGTTCTACTTAGATCTCCAACTGTAGCATCGAGAAGACACCTTTTCTCCCCCTTTGACATCAATGTGAAAGAAAACATGCTCCCCCTGAGTTGTTGCAGTACTTTGTCGGAGGTATCAGATATTCAACCAATACATACTTCCCCTTATAGGATGGACCCTCTTATTTGAGTTCTGCAGAGTATTTGTATCTAACTCACAGTCTTCTCCTTCTGATTCTTGGACCTGTTCATCTTTAGCTTCAATTGTGTCCTCTGTAGCAGACTCAATATTGCTCACCTCTCTTACTGGGACTCCTTCGTCAACCTTTTCTTGTCATAACTGAATGACTCCCCCTGTCACTCTTCTCTGATATTCTATTGCATCAATTTCATTTTTCTTCCATGATGCCTACAATCCAAGACTTTTATGACCATATGCATCACAAGAAAAAACCATTACAAACACTCTCATACCTGCTTTCCGTTTTTACAAATGAAGGACATGTGTTAGACTTCTTAGGAGTACTGATTTCTTCCTTGTTGTATTCAAGACCAGATTTGTCATTTGGTGATCTCTAACTATCCAAGATTTCATCCAGGGTCATGGAGTTGTTCAGGAACTTGATTTGGGTGTTTGACTTCTCAACCTTCACAACTTCTACTTCCGTCTTATGACATGATTCTTCTTCTACTTCTTCTTTTCTTGCATGGGAGAATTCAATATCAACATCATTATCTGTCCTTATGCCTTTAGCCACCACTTGTCCTGAGTTTACATTTTTCACCTTACAATCTTTGGATGTGAACACCTCTTCACAACCTCTATGACACATTTTACTTATATTGATCAAATTATGTTTCAGACCATCTACAAACAGAACATCCTGAGAACTTCCTTTGCCATTACTCAAACTCACCATCCCTTTACCCTTGATTTTACGTGGTTCATCATTTTCAAAGATCACATTTCCTATTTTATTTTTACTTATAGGCAGAAGTTTATCCTTGTCTCCAGTCATGCGCTTGGAACATTCACTGTCTATATTCCAGGAGTCCTTTTGGTTTTGAGTTGAAAGTATTAGACCACATTTTTCACTATCTTTCTTTTTCCATGTGCTGGCCTTTCTAGCTAAAAGCTTTATCCTTGGATCTGCTTTGTAATACTTCAAATGGCGGTTTGCAGCTTTGTGGCTGAAGTTATGATAGTTATAACATTCAAGCTCATTGTTCAATAGGTCAAAGTGATTATTGAAGCGTTGTCTACTCATTGACTGTTTATTATTTCTTGACCTCCTCAGTTGCATGTCTCTAAACTTAATTTGACAATTTGGAATCCGTCGTTGTTTGTTACTTTGTTGTCTCATTCTCTGTTGTGGCAGATATTTATTCCTTGGGTGTCTTGATTGCTCATGTCTAAATCTTAAGGAACAATTTACAGCTTTGTGGCCAAAGTTAGAACAATAGAAACAATATTCATCGAAAAAATCTTTGTACCTGGAAAATGGTTGTCTTCTTTGTGCAAGTCAATTTCTTCCATGCTGATGATTTCCTTGAGCAGAGAGTGTTTTATTTCTTTGTTCTACAGATTCAGTTCTAGCACCTTTTTCTTTACTCCTCCTGGGCGACTTATTATCTTCTTTTGCTTTTGCAGGTTTGTTGTTGTCACTGGTTGTAGATTTGACAAACTTGATGGGTTTTTTGTTGCTTGGCTGACCACTACTTGATCCCTCTTCATAACCCAAACCAGTTTTCAACTTTGGATTCTTTTGTTGATTCAGAATGGTGGCTAATCCTTCAGAGACTTTTATACTTGTCAGATTATGATGATACAAGGCTTAAAACTTCTCCAACTCTTTCCTAGTTTTCACTACTTCTTCTTCTAGAGCTTCACATCTTGCCTTCTTTTCTGATAATTGTTGTTTCATAATGTCTTCGATTTTCTTTGCCTCTTCTAATTCCACTTTTAGCAGGGCAAAGTTTTCATCGGGTTTTTTACTGCCTTTCTTAAACTGTATCAACAATTGTTTTTGCTTTCTCTTCTTATGTCTGAGTATGTCAATCTCTTCCAAAGCGCTGATCACCTCTCCTTCCAAGTCAACCACAAGTTCTTCATCATTAGCATCACTTCCTGTGCTTTTATTATCATAATCCTCTTTGGCCATAAGAATGAATTCATTTACCTTATCTTCACAGGAAGAGTCATTATATGTGTCTTCTGAAGAGTCATCATTGTTTACACATAAACTTTTCTTTTTACCAAACTCTTGGGTTTGTACTTTTCTTCTCCTGCAGAGTTCTGGTCCTTCTGCTTGTGCGAACACTTAGACGCAAAGTGACCTATCTTTCCATAGTTAAAACATTTGAAGGGAAACTTGCCTTGATACTTCCCTGATCCTTTCTTTAGTCTTCTCACAAATTTTGCTTCAATTTCATCAGCCTTAGAATCCTCATTCTTGTCTGCTTTAAATGATGCTTCTCTAGTGGTAGATTTATCTTTACTAATCCTCATTTCATAAGCAATTAGAGTTCCTAGGATTTGATCAATAGACAGAGTCTTAAGATCATTCAGTTCTTCTATTGCATAAACTTTTGGATTGAATCTATCAGGCAGAGATCTTAAGATCTTCTGAACTAGTAAGATGTCTTCAATCTTCTCACCAAGACCTTTCATGGCATTCACAAGCTCCTTAACTCTTAAGAAAAATTTATTAGCTATCTCATCCGCATTCATATTTAGTTGTTCAAACTGTAATCTGTAGGTTTGAAGCTTGGCATCCTTTACCTTCTCATTACCTTCATAGTTGCTAATGAGTTTGTCCCACATTACTTTGGCAGTTTCTAAGTGCATAACTTTTACAAATTCTGCTTCTGCAAGCCCACTCAGAATAACATTCATAGCCTTAGCGTTGAAGCTGAATTCTAGCTTGTCATCCTTGGAAGCTAATACAATCGGCTTTACATAACCAATCTGTACCACATCTCAGACATCTGCACCTAAAACCATTATGTAGGTTCTCATTCTAACTTTCTAGAAGCCAAAGTTTGTTCCATTGAACAGGGGGGCCTTATTAGTTGAAGTTCCTCCATGGCTAGTCATGTTTAAGCTCTAGGATCTACCCTTAAATAAAGGGAACTCACTCTGATACCAATTGTTGGGTAACTGAGCCAGTAGCGAGGCTGGAAATTAGTCGGTTATTCTGGGTGGCAAAGCAATCATGCTTATTTTAATCCTTTCTACAGGGTGAATCAGTTGTTACCGTGCTTAAACAATCATGCTTATTTTAATCTCTTTACAGAGCACTTAATGACAATCACAATAATGCAGAGAGGTAAGAAATAGAACATTCAACATCAATCACACACATGAAATATACAGAGACATATATTTCTTGAGGAAACCCATAAAGGGTAAAAATCTTTTCTTCTTGATATGATAAGTAATCTTTATTTTCTGTACATTATCATTCTTATGAGCACCAACTCATTGTGAGGGTACCACCTCTGCTTTGCAAGTTGCAACTTGTTGAGAGTACCAACTCTCTGTTTTCTCTAGCACCCACTATAAGGAAGCACCAACTCTCGGGTTTCTCTAGCACTCACTAGAAGGAAGCACCAACTCCCTAAGTGTTCCAGCACCAACTAGACGGAAGCACCAACTTCTAGTCACACAGGCACCGACCTGTATAACATAGAACAATAGTTCTCCCTTGCACCACCCTGCCACCCTGGTTTTTCTGGCTGCAACCAAATGGAAGCTACAACTCCCTGTGTTCAAGAACCCACTTGAAGCTCTGAGGACACCAATCCTCCCTAGCACCTCCCTACCACCCTGAAATATAAATCTTTTCCTTTTACAACTTTATCACAGTGATACAAAATTTATCTATGGCTTACTAGTCTCATCATTGTTTTGCTACACTGCTCTGCTCTGTCTGCATCAGTGTCTCTCTCCTCGTGTCTGTTGTGCTTTCTGCTCTTCTCTCAGATATGCATTTATGTTCCTTGCTTCTTCTGCGCTTCAGCTCCTACACACTGCATGCTTCTACCCGCATGAATCACACTCAACAACTGCCAACATCTATTATATGTTGTACGTTTTTATACTCTATTGGTACCTTCTGCATCCTTCATGCGCAGTACCTCTGCATGCTCTTCACTGCGTCACTGTTCTGCCCTACAGGTTGTTCAATGCATCTCTTTCTTACTTCTGCATAGCTCCACAGTAGAATCACTTCACTTCTCCGTTATGCATGCATGTGTCACGTCGAGTCATCTCTTGATCATCATGGTAACTCTTCATCTTCTCTGGCGGTTCTGTTGCCTGTGAGATCATCATCAGTGCCTGTTACGCTGAGATTCCTTAGCTTCTCTGGTAGTAGAGACTCTTTTTCTTCTCTGTCAGTTATAGCCAGTCAATTATGGCTTCTTTGGCTTCTAACCCCTTCCTTCACGTGACCACCGGCGATGACCAAGCGCTTATTCAAAAGGCACTTCCCGATTTTTGTCTAGTGAGCGCTGGCTCCATTTCATGATATGACCTTGGGCTATGAGCTTCATGTGACCAAGAGATTGTGGGTGTGTCCAAAGGTGGTTTGGGCCAAACTGCTTTTCGCCCCGCAATTCACCACGAAAAATTAAGGCCCGAGCATGTTCTGGCCCCGCAATGGAGAACGACCGTCGATCTCACGATCTTGACTGTGCCCTTTAACGGACGGTTCAAATCTATCCTCTCGAGTCCATGGATCATATCTCTCCTTCCTCCATCAATGACTAAGGTTTCCTTCGTGATCCGGGCTCCAGGAATTTCAACTCTCAAGCCCTGTTGATGCTGACTAGATATGTTCTGGAATGGAAGATCCGTTGACATCTGTCCTCTTCAATCGACGGTTCTGCCTTCTTTCCTTTATCCACGCACGATCCTTAGTCTCAACGATCAAATGACATGTGTCCCTCCAAACCAACGAACGAGATCGATTTCGTGATCCGGGCTCTGGGAGTTTCATTCTCAAGATCTCGTTTTCTCTAGGAGCATTTCACCCGGAGTCCACGATCCAATGACGCGTGTCCCTCTCGGATCAACGGTCGAGATCTCCTTCGTGTCTCTGGACTTCGAAGATTTCAATTCTCAAACTCTCGTTCATCCTTTCTTTGCTTTTTCCTGGAGTTGACAATCCACTAACGCATGTCCTCGCTGACGTAGTCTGCCACCTGTCCTTGTTGATGTCGTTTGCATGATCTAACGGTCATTGTCTGATCTCCAAATCCAACGGTTGAAGGAACTTCGCATTCCGGAGATTTCAAATTTCAAACTTTCCTGAGTGTAAACTCCTCGCATCTCTACATCCGAAGTGAATGTTGTTTGTTTGATTAGGATCTTGGATCGACGGCTCGATCTTTCTGCGATGCAACTTTGCTAGCTTATCATGTCCTTCCACTCGAAATTGATCCAATGGTTGTGATCAAATCGTTACTTCGCGTTTCGGGTGTTTGAACGTGAGCCAACCATGACTCTTCCAACTCTCGACTCTCGATTTTCTGAAACTTGCTCCAGAACAACAGCCCACCACCCTCTATGATCCAACGGTCCAGCTCTTATCGGGACTTCGCATTTCATGGAGTTGGAGGATGGCTCTCGGCCTTATCCTCTTCACAGTTATACTGTATCCGATGATTGTTGGTCCTCGGCACTCAGATCCAACGGATCAGATCTGTACTTCTCCTCTACGCTTCCTCTGGTCACTGGACTCTGATCTAACGTACATCGGTTATTCGGTATTGGTGATCCAACGACCACTGTCGCTCCTCATCTTGAGCTTTGGCTTTCTCAAATCTCTAAATGTCAAAGGTTTTGCAAGTCCTGATGACTTTGGGTCTCGTCTGTGCATCTCATAACGCTATCTCTCCTGAGCTTTGATCTCTGCATATTGTTTGCTTCTTCACCTGAGCTTACGTTGTTCCCTTTTTGCCATCTATGAACACTCTGATCTTGCCATCAATGACAAGCACACTTTGCCTGTAATCATGCCATCGTCGTTGTTGTTCTTGCCATCAATGACAAGCATACTCTGCCTGTAAACATGCCAACAACTACATGGTATGTAAGAATCTATTACGATGGATCATGATCTGATTCTCACTGGCAACTTCTAGCAAGAATTGTTTTAGCTCCAGGGCATTCAATTACATCTCAACATTGTCTATCACTCCCAGACTGATGCTCGGACTAAATCCATTAATAAGTATTTAGAACCCTATTTGAGGTGTTCTAGTTATGAACAACAGTCCCAATGGGTTCAATGGTTATCCCTGGTAAAATGGTGGTACAATATAGGTTATCATATTGCCACTTGCATGGCCTCCTTTGAGGCTACATATGGCCAAAACCCTCCATCATTATTATCTAACTTTCATATGTCTCTAAGTTACAAGCGGTTGACAAAACCCTTACAGATCGGACCTATGTTCTCTGCACTCTCAAAGATAATTTGGTCATGGCTCATAATCAGATGAAGCAATAGGTTAATCAATATCTCTCTTGATGCCATTTTGAAGAAGGGGATCGAGTGTTCCTTCATCTGTAACCATACAAGTAGACCTTCCTCAAAGACAACCAACACGAGAGGCTTGCTCCAAAATTTTATGTTATAAAATCTTCAAGTGCAGTGGGCTAATGGCTTACAAATTAGAGCTTCAAGGCACTCTAAAATCCATCTCATCTTTCATCTTTCCTGCTCAAAGAAAGTGGTTAGATCTAATTGCCTTATTCAAACTAGCCTTCCTAAATTGGATGAAGAAGGTTCAATTTGGTTGCAGCCTAAGGCCATCCTTGACAAATGAGAATGTCATATATGTGAGTGCATTATCAAGCAAGTCCCAGTCCAATGAAAGGATACATAACCATAATATACCACACGGGAATCAACAACCATTCTACAACACTTCCATGGTCTCTAGCCTTGAGGACAATGTTGCTTTTTAAGGGAGAGGGCATGATAGGGTCCTAGCCCCCCTAACCCCTAAGTAGATAGATGGGTTACTATGTATTGTTATGTATGGAGGACATCACTAGTAAATAAGGCCCATGCAGTAGTGTGAAAACAATTATTGTAAGAAGGTTTACTAGAAGATCTTGCCTACTAGAAATTTATTTCTCTAGAATGTTCCGAGGAGATATAAAGTACCATATAAATATAAAGAAGCATTGTAAAATATGTCTGGGAAACTATTTGTAATTTGAGCTCTACTCTATTGAAGGTTGACCGCAACATTGCATCCATACTTATAAAGCTATAATATTTTGATTCAAATTTGTCTATTGTGCTTGCAAATTTGTTTATTTTAGCAATAGATTCGAATAATATATGTAATTTCCACTCTAAATATTTCTAGTTGGCACACCACAAAAACTATGAATCCAAATCACATTAACATGGTATAAGTTTCAAAATTTTCTTTACCTTATTACTCAAAAATATCATGCATAAGACTTAAACATGTATTTGTAAAACAAAAATATTTGACTTAATTATGTTGACTTGTGGGCCAACTTCCTAGTTTTCATTATTCAACTTATAATTAAACACAAATCTCTAGTCCAAAACAAAAATATTTGACCCAAATCATGTTAACTTGTGAACCAACTCTCTAGTTTCCATTATTCAACTCAGAACAAAAGCACTAAAACCATTTTTTTGCCCTTAACTTTGTGGCGAAGTCAATGCTTTATAATACCCAACTAAAAACACACAGTCATTTTTTTTAAAATCAATAAAAATCATTTTCTTATTTAACAAGTGCAACAAATCTGCTTACATTAACTCCTTAGTAGGATATGTATATGTCTACGAGACCTTTATTTGTTAAGCGATATATTTATTTGTTTATGAAAGTAAATTTTTTTAAGAATAGAAAAATAAATTAATGATTTATTAATAAATATTTTATAATTTATTAATAATCATTTTAGAGAATAAATATGGTATAAAATATTAAGGGAAGCTCGATTAAGTTTACCGAGAGACATGAACCCAAATCTATCTCCACTAACCTTCATATGATGTCCATGGTGTTGGGTAACCAACTTTATGCATAAAAAATTGGCATGTTATCAATTTTATATTGTTGGCTTACGTAACCGATTTTGGAGGTTCAATCCTCAGAGTCTATCGATTTCACAAATCTTGGCTCCTCGAGTAACCGAGAGCTGAGCTTTGAAAAAGGCATCGGTTGGAGGTGGGAGCTCGACGTTAATGGCATTTCTGCATTTTAGGTTTACCCGAGCTTGACTTTAATGGCTTTTTTTCGAATGTTTGTAGGGTTCTTTTAGAAATGGGTTCTCGATTTAAAGAAGAAGATGAGCCCACTGTATATCATTGTTCGGATGAGAACATTGGCCATAGGATCTAGTGTTACTAAACACTTGGGTGCTATCAAAATCTACCTCTGGCCTTACCATGTGTGAATACAGATCTAAACCTAGAACTCAATACAAAGGGCGATATGACTGTTGTGGTTTCCTAACTGGAACTAGAACACAACATTAATGGTTTTGTTATTGCCCAAGCATTGGAGCGCCTCCTATGGTCGTCAGATCCCCTCTAGTCATATCTATCTCTCACTTAAACCCTCCACTTGTGCTCCTTAACTGACATTTTTCCTCCTTAACATCTACCCTGCCACTCTTTTGTACTCTTACTGTCTGGCATCATAACTATATTTCTTATAGACATGACAGTTATGGTGTTTACTTAACTCCTACACTAGTTTTTATGCCTTGAAACCTGCCCACCTTTACTATCTGCGTGAGGTGGCACTTACCGGAGAGACCTTCCAATGGAGGAGGACATCAATGCACTAATGAGTGCGGTTGACGAAGCCCTATGGAAGAGTGTCGACCTCTTCCCACCATCAGATGCTCCATTTGTTTCTACGTCTTCTCACCATACCATTTTACCAAAGGTGGCATAACTATCAACTCCTTCGCTTACTATTTCACCTTGCTTGCCCACCACTGAAACACTTCTAACTTCTTCTCCGCTACCTGGAATGATATCCTCCATTGGACGAGCAGACAAACGACACCAAAAAGGTCTGCCAGAACATGCCCAGTTTTCTCGGTCGTGGTTACCCAAGCCTTTGGGCACCAATAAACTGTGGAAGCCTAACAAGAGAAAACGACGCCTGATTATGGGCTTGGATGTGGGTTTAGAGGAAAGCGTTCGACTCTCCCTCTGTGGACTTGTGGGCAGGTTCACTTATCGTGCTCTTAGATTTGATTCCCTACCAGAATGGTTATTAAACAACTGGCTGCCAATTCTTGGATATGTGGCGGAGCTCATTTCCCTATCTTTTGGTTGGTTTAGTTTCATTTTTAACACTCCAGAAGACTCACAACTTATACTTGATACATTTTGTACCATTGGAAATGGTATTATTATGCTCAAAAGGTGGAGGGTTTCTTTTAACCCATCAATGGACTCCTTCCGGTTTCGACATGTATAGGTTCTTCTACCCGGATTACCCCTACAATACTGGACCAAGAAGGCACTGGAGGCCATCGATAATGAACTGGGACACTTTATTTGTATTGACTTAAAACTCTTGAAGAGCTCTAACAGACGAATGGCAAGGATTATGGTCGAAATGGACATACATGTTGGGATACCGGATGTCTTAGACATTTTATGGCGAAGACGCTCGGTGACTCGGCGACTGGATTACCTTAGTATTCCTTTTCGTTGTTCTACATGTCATCAAACGGGTCATCTCTGGCATGACTGCACATGAGGTCCGGAAGAAGAGGAATCAAAAGGATCTTATCTTTGCAAGTTACCTAGGGATGATTCTCCGGGGGTGGACTCATATACACCGAGCTTTGCAGGCATTATGGACGAGGGGACTGAGGACCTGATGGACACTATCGATTTACATTCGACTCCTCCTTCCTCGCTCGCAGGTAAGCTAAAACAGTTATGTCCTACTCTGTATTTTACTCTCTCTTCTTGGGAACGACACCATTTAGACACCTCTGTTATCCCAGGACTTGACCCCAATCAAACTGTTTTACCCATGCTGTGCAACCCCCCTGCTTCTATACCATCAGTGGCTTTAGAGTCCTTTAAGTCTGGTCCTCTTGCTACACTGTTGACATCGATCATCGAAATCTGTCTTCCTCCCTGCCACTTAACACGGGTAGGGTCCCCACAGATTCCTCCCCAGATCTGTCCTCAGATTGAGTAAACCTCTTTTCTACACCTCTCTCTTTGAATAACATTAATACAGTTGGGACTACATCTCTGCTCTCCTCACTACAAGATCATGGTATTGACAGTATTAGGTTATCGTCCTCCATCCCTCCTTCAGTAGAATTGCATCTTTCGATCCCACTACCTATCTATTTAGGTAATTCTACCATCAACGACTTTCAAGATTTACCCTCCACTTCCTGTCGTGATCTATCTACAAACTCAAATAAAAAGGTTTTCTCCTGGTTATGTGGCTTAGGACTTGAGACCTCTCCTATAAAAACCCGCAGTGCTCCGAGGAAAGCCTGCTCATTTGTCTCACTATCCATTGTTCCACATGTTTAATTGACTGACTTTGGGGTGCTTAGAGGCATTAAAGCCCTTGTCAGGTCACGCCCATGATACTCTTGTCCCTAAACATTCGTGGGGTTGGAGACACCCTAAAAAAATCTTCTCTTCGACGACTAATTGATACCATTCATCCTAGCATTATATTTCTCCAGGAAACCCTGGTGGATGAACAATGTTCACATGTTTTTATCAATGGATTAAAGCCTCACTAGTTTGTTAGTGCAATTAATTCGGTGGGCACTTTGGGTGGATTGCTTGTGGCTTGGGATCTTGTCTTTTTTTATCTAAAGCCATTCTTATGTTATGGTGGCATCTTATTGACCGACATCTGTTGCGCCAACAAGCGACAGGTAAACATTCTCAACATATATGGACCTTGTTTTGATAAATTGGCTTTCTGGTTAAAGGTTTCGTCTTCCGGTCTTCTAGCAAAACCAAATCTCATCCTAGCGGGGGATTTCAGCTTCATCTATCTTCTGCTGAGATTTGGGGATTGAATGCCTCCATTGACACAACGGCCTCACAATACAATGATATTTTCCAACAACACAATTTGGTTGATCTCCTTCCGGCCGAGGTGGTCCCTACTTGGATAAATGGTAGATTTGGTACAACAAGTATATCAAAACATCTTGGTCGTTTCTTCTTATCAGATTCACTTCTTCAACATGATGACATATATAGAACTTGGGTCACATATCCTTTCATCTCGGATCATGCCCCCATTAGTCTACAAGTTGATTCTCACTCGCATTGCTTCTCTTACCCATTTAAGTTTAATCCTATTTGGTTGGGGAATCCTAAATTTGAGTGACTCGTCTCCGATGTATGGACTGATCAAGCCTTTAAAAATGAGCCGGATGTACAGAGGAGATTAGCTTGAAAGTTAAAAGTTCTAAAATCAAAAGTAAAATGTTGGGCCCGACAACAATTATCAAAGACTTTTGATAGACTGTCACAGCTTGAACTTAACATTCAGGATCTAATCTTAGAAATCTCTGAGAAAAAGGGTATTGATCATATTAAGCTGCAACATCAATTAAAACATCTTGAGACAGATCGAAATAATCTACTTTTAATTGAGGAAGTGCATTGGTGACAAAAAAGCAGAGCTACCTGGATCAATTGTGGAGACAACAATACAATTTTTTTTCACAAATTTGCGAGTCACAAAAGGAATTACAAGCACATTTGGGCACTTTAATCGGATGGTGCTGTCTCTATCACTTGACAAGAAAATCTACTAGATGCGGCGCTCAACCAATTTAAAAATGCCTACCGAGATAAAGGACTTACTAACATTATTGATCAAGCATCTATTACATGTCTATATCCAAATATCATCAGTGATAGTGAGGCATAACTTCTCTTTGCACCATGCACAAAAGAGGAGATTTGGAAGCCGCTCAACACCTTTAAAAAGGACAAAAGTCCTGGCCCAGATGGCTGGACAGTCAAATTCTATCTTCATTTTTTTTTATCTAATTAATGATGATCTTTGGGAACTGGTCGAAAATTCCAAACTCGGAGGAACAATTTGTCGAGCTTTAAACTCTACTTTTCTAACGTTGATTCCAAAATCAAATCATACCAGCACCTTCAATGATTTTAGGCTTATTGCTTTGTGCAATCTCTGTTATAAGCTTATTACAAAACTTTTGGCCGACAGGATTAAGTTGTGCATGTCACGCCTTATCTCGGAGGAACAAATGGGCTTCATCAAAGGTCGACAGACACTGGATGCTATTGGATCGGCACAAGAGGTACTACACAGCATAAAGCAAAATAAATTAGAACCACTGATCTTAAAACTGGATCTAAAAAAAGCATTTGACTGTGTCAATTGAGACTATCTCAAAATGGTTTTATTGCAATCTGGTTTCGACTTTCCTTTCACAAATTGGATCATGGGTTGTGTGTCTAGTGCGACTATTGTCGTTCTGGTTAATGGAGAATCTACATCCTTCTTTTCAAATGAGAGAGGCATGTGACATGGATGTCCTCTCTCCCCACTCCTATTTATTTTGGCCTTAGACGGTTTGAGTGTTCTTCCCAAGTTGCGTCAGTGTGATGGGATTATCACTGGCATTGAGGTTTCAATATTGGTAAAAGTTCTGCACTTATTCTTTGTGGATGATATCATCACTGCCACAAAAGCGGACCTAAGAGAATGGCAGGAAATCAAATCGATTATGAACCTCTTATGTCGCGCTTCAAGACTGTAGATAAATGATTCAAAATCCACTTTTCACTACTCTGGTCTACTGGCGGCAGACATTGAGACTTTTAAATCAATCTTTTCGTTTGGATACCATGCGATCTCTTTGGGTCTAAGATATCTTGGCTATTTCCTTAAGCCAGATTGTTACAAAGAAGCTGATTGGAATTTGCTTCTTCTAAAATTTGAAAAACGTATTGCACACTGGTGCAATTGTTGGCTCACTCTGGGTGGAAGATACATTCTATTAAAATCGGTGATGGAAGGCCAGGCAGTTCACTGGATGGCTCTTGCCACCATCCCTCACTCCATTTTGAATAAGATCAAACAAATGATGTTTTCTTTTCTATGGACTAGCAACAATACAAATCATTCTCTTCATCTCTGCCGATGGGATATTATAGCAAAGCCAAAAGCGGTAGGTGGCTGGGGACTTCGCAATCTCGCCCTTTTCAAGCAAGCCTTGGCGTAAAAAACTCTTTGGCGTGTATTGACACAGGATGGTATTTGGCATCATATCGTATTCGAAAAATATATTACTCCGTTATCACTTTCTTGTTGGTTCATGCTTCCAGTTTTATGCACTAATAACGTCTCTCCAATCTGGAGATCTCTATTAAAAAATCTCACTTTTATTCATCACTGGTTATGCTGAAAACCCGGTTCAGGACATGCTATTCATATTGGCAGGGACGCGATTTTGGGCCTTGGATCCAAGGCTTTTCTCTCTTCTGGTTTATTGGATTTTATCAGAAATTTAAAAGTTTTCTTCCTTTTTTCAAGCCCGACACACCTATGATGGTGGGTTCACTTGCACAAATTGGAAATCTAGCTTTGATTTGGGACTCTTAGGGGAACTTGCTCAAGAATGAAAATCTTATTGCCCGACGCTAAGTGGAGCAGGGATTCTACTTCATGTAGCGAAATATACTCTTCAATGGATTGGTGGGGACTGTTTCGGCCTATTCACTATTAAGAATGTTTATAATGCTATTTCATCTACTATCTGGTTACAAAGATGCACACGATGGAGGAGAAACCTTTGGCACTAGTCTCTCCCATTAAAATTTAAAAAAATTCATTTGGCTTGTTGCAAATGACAAGATCCTGACCTAGGATATACGACTTCGCTGGGGATGTGCTTTCTCTGTCGCAAAAATTCTGAAACTATCTCCCACATCTTTTTGGATTGTCCTTTTACCAAATCGATTTGGCACAAGATCACATTAGTCCTAAATCTCCAAAAGATGTGGACTGGCACAAATTTACATGATTGCTTGGAAAATTGGTCTCTGAAGGACTTCACCTTACCTCATCTACCAGTTATTGTCTGTTGGTATATATGGCTTGTTCTCAATAGGGTGATTTTTGAAAATATATCTGTCTCCATAAACACTGTTTGTTTCAGAATATTGGGTGAGCTGAAAATCGAAGTGAAGAAGAGGATTACTGCCCCTTGATTTATACAACCAATTCTTCAGATGAATGGCAATAATGCGTGGTTTGATGAAGCTTCTCAAAACACTGGACTACAATGCAGAGCAGGCAGGATGATTTATCTTTGTGATGGCATTATGATTACTTGGACCTTCAACTGTGGCGCAGGAACAAATACAAAGGCAAAACTACTTAGCGTCTGGGTTACCCTTCTTTTGGCTTCTCATCATAATATTATGGATCTTCATGTGAGGGGAGACTCCAAAATCATTATTGACTGGTTAAACAAAAAAGGAAAGCTTCAAGTTACTGCACTGGAATGTTGGAAAGATAGGATCACTGATCTTACTCAAGCATTCTCTCAGACCGTTTTTTCACATATATATAGGGAATTAAATGTGGAGGCGGATATCCTATCAAAAAATGCATTATCAAAACATACTGGCATATTGACGTATCAACATTGGACAGATGAACTAGAGAGTCCTCCTCAATGTATTACTCTCTTTTAGTTTTGGTACTTGCTAGACCTTGTATTTTTTTGTATCATTCTATCTTGAAGGTATAGAACTTTTCTTTTCGTCATGATAGACCAACGATGATAGGATTTGATAGGTTATATCTATCTTCGTAAGTTATTATGGGATCACTACCTATTGTATGGACTTTATATTTGGTACAGTTATGATTTGTATGGGAGCAGTCATCATCCATATTGTAAGGGCTCATATTTGTATCTTTTGGTTATTAAAAAACCAGATATAATACAAGTGAAAATTTTCTTTTGGAAAAAAAAACAGATTCTCATAAATACATATAAGCAGACCGTACATGAGTATGGGATGCATAAATAAACACCTAAATTGAAGATGAGGTCCGTGTTGAACGTTAAAACTAAACAGAATGTACGGGACCCATCAGAGGATGACTTGAGCAGGGTCATAAAAGTTATTTGGAAGGCTGCCCAGAGTCTAAAACACTTATATGGCACTTATCTAAAACACTTGTATAACATGACATTGGTGTGGAAAAGGGACGTTTGCATGCGTCAGGTGACAATTTGCGGTAGACACTGAATCCTTTCCTTAAGCATAGAGATACCACTAGTTGGATGGATTATTAATGTCAAGCCTCGAACAAAGTGAAGCCTGCAATAAGACTATAAACTTATCGCCCAATGAAATATTAATTAAATAAAAATTTTAGTATATTAAAAAATAATTGATTTGATTTGATTTGATAAGTTAAACATTACATTTTGCATAGATTTTTGAAGTCAAAACAAGACTAATAACAAATTCAACTCAAAACGAATACTATATACTGCGAGAGGGAGTATAATAAGAATCAATTTTGAAAAGTTAGTGGTTTATTTATTTTCATGACTAGGGATTTTCTTTTGATGGTATTTTTTTCTATGCTTGTATTTCTTTTTTTTCAGTTTCTTTTTATTCACTTCTATGAGCATTACATGATGTATTGCATGCTAAGTGGGTTATCATCGAACATGAGTCAAGTATTAATGACTTATTCTACATAAAGAATCCCAAAAATGATATTTTGTATGTTGGAATATAGAATCCCCCAAAACTTAACTAAAGAGTCAACATAGTTATAAATGAATAGTTCATATGTCGGACTGCGGAGACCCCCATGGACTTAAATAAAATAGTCAACATAGCTCCAAACAAATAGTTCACAAGCCACAACATGAGATATAGGTCATGCATGATGCTTTACTCTACATAGAGAATCCCCAAAATGTATCATATGTTGGATTATGGAAGACCTTAAAGCTTAAATAAAAGCATGAAGGGATCTTTAATGAGTAGCTAACGAGGAACAATACTTTCTAAAGTTCTACAAATTAGGTAGGAAGCTAAGTGGACTTGACTATGGTGAAAAACTACATGGTCAAGTGCTCTCCTACCGGAGCAATCTTGGGATGAGCAAACTTCCTAAAAATTATAGTATCGATACCAATCAAGAGGTATTGTTTGATGTTGCACCATATATTCTAGTATCAATCCCATTTCTCCACCCCACATGTATCATGGATTAATGACTTACTTTATGAAAATAATCACAAAATGACATTTCACATGTTAAATAAGCGAAAGTCCCTAAAAGCATAATATAAAAAAGATCAACAACTTAATATAAATTAAGTCAAAGGTTATCTGGGTTTTAGTTTATTGTTGAAGTTACTAAGAACTAAACAAATTGATAAAGTTCTATTCTCATCATTAATATTTCCCACAACCTTTCCCTTTTTTAGAGATAATCATCCACACAAGGTCAAATTTGTATAATCTTTCATTAATATTTGTAAGTGCTTTTGTTTTTATGTGAAAAGCCATGAAAATGAACAAATAAAAAAATGACTACATAATGTAATACGGTTTTGATTTATCACTAAAATTGACAAAATATTAATCAATTCATTGAAATTTTTTTCTCTTCATCAATCCTTCTTTTGAAAAATATGATTACTCACTTAAAATACATATCTTTATTTTATTTTATTCTTTATAAATAAATAATTTTTTTGTTTTGTTTAAAATAAAAATAAAAAATATAAATAACATAATATACACCAATATCAATATTAATAAGGTTTTGATTTATCGATAATATGGACAAAATACAAAGTGAGAGAAGTTCTTTTGATTAAGATGGTCATCAACCAAAAGTTATAAGAAACTATAAATATAGAATACATTATAAATAAAAAAATATTTTACCTAAATAAAATTTAAACATAATTCTATCTCAAAATAAAACAAAAATATTTGACCTAAACCATGTTGACTCTCTCTAGTTTCCATTATTCAGCTTGGAGTTAAACTAATCTCTACCAAAACAAAAATATTTGACCTAAACAATCTTGACTTGTGGACCAACTCCTTAATTTCCATTATTCAACTTAGAATTAAACATGAATCTCTACCCAAAACAAAAATCTGACCTAAACCATGTTGACTTGTGGACGAATTCCTTAGTTTCCATTATTCAACTTAGAACAAAAGCACTATTTTTCTACCCTAACTTCGTCGCCAAGTCAATGCTTGTGAGTACCCAACTCAAAACATAAAGTCATCAAAATCATAATTTTAAAAATCAATTTTGAAAAGTTATTTATTTATTTTTATTTAATAATAAAAATCAGTTTTAAGAATCAATTTTAGGAATAATTTTGTACCCTAACTTCGTCACCAAGTCAATGCTTGTGAGTACCCAACTCAAAACATAAAGTCATTTAAAAATAAATAAATAAAAGTCATAATTTTAAGAATCAATTTTGAAAATTTATTTATTTTTATTTAATAATAAAAATCAGTTTTAAAAATCAAATTTTAAGAATAATTTTGAAAATAAATTTTTTTTTTTTATGATAAGGGATTGTGATTTGATAGTATTTTATTTTTATTTTTATGAAATGAATGACTTGATATAATGTTATGTAGATTATCATTCAATACAAGTTGTGTATTAATAATTTTTTTTTATTATAAATATTTAAAAATGATATTTGATATGTTGAAATATAAAAGCTTTTCAAAATTTAACTAAAGAGTCAACATAGTTATAAATGAATAGTTTATAAGGCACACTACAAGACATAGATTATATATTAATGATTTAATTTATACAGAGAATTTCATAGAAGATATCTTATATGTTAGATTGTGGAATCCTCAAAGCTTAAATAAAAGAGTTATGTTAGATTGTGGAATCCCTAAAGCTTAAATAAAAGAGTTATGTTAGATTGTGGAATCCCCAAAGCTTAAATAAAAGAGTTAAGGGAGCTTTGATGAGTAGTTCACGAGGTATAATAGTTAAAATTTTACTAACTAAGTAACAACTAAGTGAGCTTGTTTATGGGGAAAAACCCATGGTCAAACACACTTGCACCAGAACACTCTTAGAATGAATGACTTTCCCAAAAAGTCTTGGTTGTTGGGTGTAACTCTCAGAGTAATGATTGATGCTCCACAATTCATTCTAGTATCAATTCCACTTATTCACGTTGGATGGGCAATGCATTAATGATTCACTCTATAAAGATAATCACATAAATAACATTTAATATGTTGAACAACCACAAGCCCCCCAAGCTTATGATTTAGATTATGTGGAAAGCAAAATAAAGATATAAATATAAGTTGGAACACATAAAGTTATTTTAGAGAGCATAATAATACAAAGAAAATAGAAAAACAATGCAATTTACAATACAAATTAGTTAGAATGATGATAACTTATCTCTAAAAAGAAATGTGTCATAGCAAAGATTCAAAACCCCAACCCTAAATAATAAGGTGGCAAAAAAAATACCATGCTAAAAACCCTAATTGACATGTCAACTTGCTGGAATAACTACTCTCACATACAAACTTAGTTTGAACATTTCTTAAACCATTACAAAGCTTATTCCAATTTCCATACTCTATATGTTTGGTAAACCCAAAAATGAAACCCAAAAATGACAATCAACACCAAAAATTAAAGAACTACAAAAGTGCAATAAATTACCACAATATAAAACCATTCCAAGTTAGTAAAAGATGGGAGTGTCCATGAATATCATTTTAAATTAATACAATATAAAAATTATCAATAACTTAATATAAATTAATGTCAATGTCATTAAAATTTTGATTTAGTGGTGAAATTATTATGTATCAAGGAATTTGCTAAAGTTTTATTCTTTTAATCAATCTTGTCCACTTTCAAAAATGACCATTCACTCAACATCATATATATATATATATATATAATATTTGTAAATGTTTTTGTTTTTAATGTAAAGTTATGAACCAAAAAATACGACATAATTAAGATTAATATTAATATTAATAGAGTTTTGGTTCATCCAAAATCATTGAATTTTTTTATTTTAATCGTGAACCAATCCTTTGAAAAAGATATTCGTCCACTTAAAATATATATTTTTATTTATTTTTTATAATTTATAAAAAAATATGAACAAATAAAAATTAATATAATATAATTTTTTTATAAATATATATGTTTTTTTTAAAATAAAAATTAATAAATAATATCATATAAATTAATAAATAATATCATATAAATTAATATTAAAGGTTTTGAATCTTGATTTATTTTAAAAGTTTACATAATGCAGTTTTCTTTAACTATAAGTATAATTTTTTATGATAATATATTGATAATGATTATGGTTAACTTTCAATTAAATCAACATTGGTTTTCTTAAGACAAATAAGAGATTAGTTAGATTTCTTTAAAATGTTATTTGAATGTTTGAAAAGTATTAAGAGAAGCTTTCCAAGATCACTAAAATTTTGATGACTTAAAAGGTTAGGAAGGTGAGTATTGTGACAAATATTTTCAAATTGGGATCTAATTTGGGTATATGTAGGACACTCTAGGAAAAAATGCTTTTTATCTTCAACTCTCTTGGTGTCACAAATGTGATAGATTTTTTTTGCCATGGTGTTTTGAAGTTACCCAGTACCAAATTAATTCTTATTTTAACAATATTGATTCTTTTCTTAATCAAAATAAAAAGATGCTTTTAATCTTTAAAATTAAGATTAACCACCTCCTTCTAATATTTTAATATTCTTTTATAAATTCTAAAATTTTCTCCACACCTCATACAAAATATTTAAACATGAATTTCCACAAAATTAAACAAAATATTTTACATAGACCCTTCCAACTTGGTGACCAACTCCCTAGCTTCCGTTATTCAATAAAAAATAAAACAATTTTCCGACCCTAACTTGGTGGCCAAGTGACTGCCTTTCACTACCTAGCGTAAAAACGAAAGCGCCTTTTTTATTTTATTAAAGTCATTTTCTTATTTAATAAAAAACAATTTTGAAAAGTCATTTGTTTATTTTTTTCTTAGCCGAGCAATTCCATGGATTTTCATCTGATATTATTTTATTCCCGCTGACATCTTTTTCCTTTCCATTTGCCTTTATTCCCCACCTTCGACGATTTTAGGGCTTGAGCTTGAACTGTCTCTGCAACAACAACCGAGACAGGGTTTCAAGAATTCCCTTGCAGCGATGCCGGGCTGTGAAACGAGCTTCGAAGATAGTAATGGCCTGGAATGGCCGGCCAACCGAGTACGACAGGAATTCATAAATTTCTTCGAGTCAAAGGATCACACAGACTGGAAGTCCAGTCCAGTCGTTCCCCTGGACGACCCAACTCTTTTATTTGCCAATGCAGGTAAGCTGGTTTCCGTATAATCCTCTCAAAAATCTATCATTGATTGGTGTTACAGTTGAAACTTTAATTTGCAGTTATTTTTGTTGTTGCAGAGATATAAATTTATTCACATGATTGTTTGTAAGGATGATATTTGTTACAGACCTAAACGAGGTGTTTTCTGTCCATCCCCTCTCCCATTGTCGGCCTCCAAACCCATAAAACAGACGCTAATAGGCATCGGATAGCTTCTCTATTTATCATATTGTCTCGAGGGTGACCATGTGGTCATAGCCTTCATTCATACAAAATTATGCAGTTACGACTATCAGCTGCATAAACATAACCATAACCATAAACAAAACAGACCTAAAACATTTTGACAATCATGCTTATCTGGCGGCGGCCGGACCAGTTGGCCGAAGAAGTGAAACTAGATTTTTTCGTGCATTTTTCTCTAGGAAAAGGGCGGAGAAGCGGTGTTGAGATGTATCTCTGGGATTTGGTTGCACACAACTGGAAATTAAGGACTTCGGATTTGTGTTGTCTCTCCGGAACTTGTCGGAAACTGGATCCATCGATGCCCTGGTAGGTTGATATCCTCAGCGGTCAGCTCGTGATGTGCATAGTTTTGTTCTAGCAAGGTCTAGCCTTAGTTTTAAAAGCCGGTCTAACCGGAACCGGAACCGGCCGGTTTGACCGGTTTGATGGTCGACCGGTTCGAACCGGTCAATAAACCAAACCGGTCGGCCGGTTTATGATCAAACCGGCCGGTTTGGTCCCAGAAACCTAAAACCCTCTAAAACCCCCTAAAACCTAAAACCTAAGTAACAAGTTGGAGTTGTAAGGTGTTTTGGTGTGCAATTGAGGGTAGTAATTAATGGTAATGTTAAATTCTTAAAAGTGACATTCTCCTTTATCTTTCATTCTCATCCTTTTACTTAAATTTTTAACATTACCATTAATTGTTTCAGGATGTCAATTTTTAACATTTCATTAATTGTTTCAGGATGGTTTAGAGTGGTTCCAACCTCATTGACTTCATATGAAAGTAGAATTTTAGGTCCCATCTAAATCTTGCATTCTAATGGCTTCTGTGATTTCAAGATCGGCAAGATTGCAATGTTTCCACCGATTCTACTCGGCATGAGGTTGGAACCATTTAATCAAGAGAACCAAAGCTCTCTGTACCATGTTAGTGGCATTGATTGTTGAACTCTTTTGTCATCACCCTAGTAAAAATGTACCCATAACTCAAGTATATGTAAACTTCTTCTATTGAACCTTCTTTGTAGTTTGTCGCCGTGGTCCTGACTTAGTAGTATGTGCACACCAACCTCCGCCTTATACGCTGCAGAGAAAGAGTGGGTGAAGGAAAAGACAAAGATGCGAGATAAGCTCGGGATGACAAGGGTTTGAACAACAAGGTTGAGTTGGCATTAGCCAATGGATCTTAATGAACTAGTGTTAGATCCCACAATTTTGATGATGGTGATCCTCTTGAGGGTCATCCTCCAAAGTCCACAACAACAAATGCACTAATTGTAATCGGATATAGGGAGGGCGGGATGGAGTAGAGTAGCAGTGATGCCAATCTTAATGGATTGCGACATGGAGGAATACCGGCTAACGCCAACTCATGAGCTGGCGAGATTCTTCCATCTGACGGTTCTGCAGCATTCTACCCTGTGGCTATTTTGTATTTTCATTGGCATTCCATAGTATCGCATTCCAACTTTGTATGTTATTTGATGTTGTAGAGGCCATATGTGAGCCCTGCATTGATTATGTATTGCTCGACCAGATATGTATTGCACTTGGTGTCGCTTTGATATATTCACGAAAGATACTTTGATATGTTGTCTCTAATTGTCTCTAATGCTTGGAAACATGATTTAAAAATCTTAAAATATATTTTTTCGTTAAAAAAATACATAAAATATTTAATTAAAATCGATTCATTGAAACTGGTTCAATTTGCTATTGCCGGTCTCGCTCCACTCGTTATCCCTGACTCAAATTCCTGCATCGCTTTCTAATCAGCCAAGCATTCTCCGGTCGCCCTCGGGCTTGGTATTTTATTGAGAACTCCATATTCATAAGAAAGTTAGGGTCCTAACCCGCATATAGGTAGAGAGCAATATATTCGGATAATAAAGGTCAATACACAAGGTCTTTCTAATAAAAATGTATATATGGATGTAAGAAGACCTAATAGAAGCTGGGCTTCTAGAAGGATCTTCCTCTAAATGCTTCTTTGATAGACATATTAGTATGGGGAAGGAGTCGGGGTATGAGAACCCTAACTTGGTGATTATTGTAATACGCTATTGGACTGAAGGCTCCCCTAAGAGGCCCAGAACATTGCTTTGAATCAAAGTGCTATTTCGTTGTTGTTCTTATACCATTTCTGTGTTATTGTGGAGATTATGCGTCAGTTATATATCGTTATTCTCGCCATTTCTAGTATTTTTATTTCGTCAGAGCAATTCTTGGCATCTGTATATTACAAGTGTGATATCGAAAGCACACTTTCCTATGAATTGTGGGAATTTTTCGGTAGAGACGATCGCTGCTTTTAAGCCACGATCTGTCAAGATGTGCATAAACCCGCTGTTGAGGGATTCATACACGATGTGAAATACAAGTATTTTAAGCGCATATCCGCTAATAATACCCTTGTAACCCTCAGCGGTACCCCTCGAGGTGAAGCGACGTAATGTCTGCAACGGATTAGACCTAGGATTTCAATGCCCTTTAGATAAACCGATCGACCGGCCTCGATCAAGAGGTAGTGCCACCGAGAACAACACTCGGGCATACTTTAGTACCGGGTAGTCGGGTAGTACGGGCTTAAGGGTACAGCCTATCCCTCCTTGCTAGTGCCTCAGATATTAGGCCACAGCACTATTGTTGGACCTCAAGACGTATATCAGAGCTATAAATACGTGGCAACCTCGCCCTGTAGAACCCTTGAATACCTAACCCTTTGGGTACATGTAAAAACATAAACAAATTAAAATGCATAAGATTTGTTGCTTGCGAATCAGTGGTTCGTGGTTGTCAAATCACCACTTTTCATCGTTGGCATTTGGGATTTCTCATCAAGCAGATTCTTCGTGATCGAGGTATAACCTCAGAAGTTAAAAGTCCGGAATTTTTTCACCATTATTTGAGACCCGGCCCCATTGATTCATCTCTTCGCCTATCACATTCTCATCCATACTATTTTTCGCAAAATTTTTGATCTCACTACTCTTTCGCCACTCCATCCCTTTCATGGCACCAGCTAAGACCGTAAGCTCGCCAACACTCTTTTTGCAGGTAATTTTGGTCTCCTCGAGACCCAAAAGAAGTAAAACAACTCAATGCCAATGTTGCCACCATTAATAAAAACATGTATTCCTCCATCACCGCCTCAATTGATGAACTCAAACAAGACATGACTAGCCAGCTTGAATCTGTTATTTCGTCACTTTGCACTAAGATTCATATCCCTATAGATATCCCTTTATTTGACCCACCTTCACATACTGAATTTGAAAATTCCTCTCATTCCCATAGTTTTTAGCGTGACCTATGCCTTCCACGTTTTGATGTGACCAAATTTGATGGTTCGAACCCCACTAGTTGGGTGTAACCTAATATGGAACATTATTTTTTCTTTGTACGACATTACATGACTTGGCCAAACTCCTATGGTGTTCTCCATCTAGATCAAGAACGTGCTATAAATGGTAGTAAATGGAGAAAACTTCCCAATATGGGTATATTATGGGATCCACTGGTAATCGAAGCTTTATGAACGCTGGAGACCGCATACCAACCATTTGGGCCGCTGGCAAAAGTTGAAATAATCGGGGAATGAAGTGGAAGACTCCCCGTTGTTGCCTTTGTACCGCCAACAGGGGCGACCGATGCTTTCTTTCGAGGGTGTTTTGTCAGTGGCCTCAAGGTTGAGATTTGTGCCCATGTCCTCTTGTCTCGGCCTCAGAGTTGGGTGGGAGGCTACTAAAAGAGCTAAAGAAGCGCAACAGGTTGTAAGGTTCTCAAAACCAAAACCCTCCTTTATCCCTCAAACCCAGAATCCTAACAATTCTCCGCTCTATTAAAGATCCAAAATTGACTGTGGTTGAAATGGTCGAACGCCAACTCAAAGGCCTTTTGTTATAATTGTGATGGAAATATTTCCGGAGCCACAAGTGTAAGGAACAAAAGTTTTATGGCCATCTCTCGGACGACATTTACAGGATGTTGAAACTCCCCTGTTCCCTCAGCACCTAAATCACCGGGATATAACCTCCTCGATCCTCCTCAAGTGGAATTTGGCCATTTCAATGCTCTAACTGGCTTCTCCGCCCCCCAAAACCCTCAAGTTAATCAATTACAGCACGGGTTGTCATCATACTTGTTGACAATAGAAGCACCCATAATTTATTCATCACGTGATTGCTCCAAGAAACTATTGCTGCTATCCATGCCGCCAAATACTCTGAAATCATGATTGCTAATGTCGGTTCAATGAAATGTGGAGGCCGGAAATGTCCGGTTCCCCAAATCGTGGCTACCACCAAAAATCCTATATGCCATGGCCAACATGGGCGTTGTGACATTGTGTTGGGTGCGATCAAGAAGGACTTTGGTCCCATTCTCATGGGATTTTAAAGAGAATTAACTACACCTACCTGTAGCTACCAATATAAATTCCAAGGTAATCACCGCTCGTTCACTTGAGGTCATTAGTTCCTATCGCCATGGAAAAACGCCAAAAGGCTTCACTGGTGTCATTGCCCAACTCCATGCCATAAGCATTAGAGATATCCCCGGTACCGTAAGACCTCCAAGCCCTCCCTTTTAAACATCAAATGGTATTTTCACTCCCCAAGGACTCCCACCTTCCCATGGTATTCATGATCATCCATTCCCCTTTGTACCCTAAGCTCTCCCACATCATCCGGCCCCACGCCACCTCTTTTCACAAAAAATGAAATTGCGAAAATTGTCCAAGAGTTGCTAAAAGTGGGTGTTATATGTCCCAGTAACAACCCTTATTCTTCCCATGTGATCATAGTACTTAAGAAAGAAGGATATTGGCGCATGTGTCCTGAATTTCGTGCCCTCAACAAACCGAATTATTAAAGACAAATTTCCATTTTGTCGTTGATGACTCTCCCGATGAATTGAGTGCGCTACCAATTTTTACTTTGCTTGATCTTCGCCGGTCACCAGATACGGGGTGATAAAAGAGGTACATCCCCAAGATCAATTCTTTCGAACTTCCATGATGGCTACTTGCGAGCTTTTGGTCATGCCTGCTTGTGTAATGCTCCTCCACCTTCCAAAGCTCCTTGATGAATCATGTCTTCATTCTCCGGGCTAAAGGAGGGTTCCCTGTAGTTTTCTTTGATGATATCCCTCATCTAGAAACCGGACAAACCATCTTACTCCCGTGGATCAAGTTCTCCGCCTACTTCTCAAGACCAACTTTTCCTAAAATTTAAATGTGTTTCTTTTGGTGCCCCGTATGCAGTCATCACTTGGGCTTTCACCGTTGCGCGATGGCATCTGGGTGGATCCGGAAAAGATTGAAGCTATGCAAGATTGGTCGCGACCAGTGACTCTCAAAAGCTTGCGTGGATTTCAGCTTAATTGTGGTATTATTTCCAAGTTTGAAAGGTATATACTATGGAATATCGCCACCACGCTTCCTAAAAAGAACTCTTTCACTTGGACTCACCGCCAAGCTTTTCAAACCTTTGATGTACGTGCACCACCCTGCTCGTCTCCTTCCGGATTTCACAAGGACCTTTGTGTTGAAATGTGATACCGGAAAGCAGGACTCGTTGTCTTTATGCAAGAGGGTCGTAATCTTTATCTTCACCGCTAGCAACTATCTCAAAGGAATCGGCAAACCCATCTGAAGAAAAGGAAATGTTGACTATTCTCGATGTCGTTGATCCTGGTATGCCTTTATCCTTGGGGCACAAATTACATTGCACTCCATCAAAGCCTCAAGTACTGAAATAACGAGATTCCCAGAGTACGAAAAAATGGGTGACTGCCTTTGGATATGATTATGAGATCATTTACAAGAAAGGCAAGAAAAATGTAGTGGCGACAACTGTCCGAAAAATATGAAGAAGAAGGGATCCTCTTTCGATCTCATTCATTGTTCTATTGGTCAAGATGTTCTCGCTAGAATGGCTAATAAGATCCCAAAGTTCGTGATCTGCCACCAGGCACTAATGTCTGCATTCCCCTGTGGTAAATTTCCTATTCCGTGATATTTGATACAAAGGTCGCTTATATTTAAGAAAAAACGTTTTAAATCCACGTTACACTTTTGAGCTTCATGCTGGCACCCACAAATAGAGGTAGCACCCCTCAAGGCTCAAAATTAAAACCCCATGACAAAATAAACGTTTTTCTTGGATGGTAAGGAATGTGACATCCTGGTAATTTGTCACCAATGTGATGTGTGTCAATGCAACAAGGGAGAAACCGTCAAACTCCCGGCACACTACAACCGCTTTCGAATTCCACCCGCCTGAAGGATATCTCTATGGACTTTATTACCGGCTTACCCAAATCGGGAAATAAATCAGTCATAATGGTGGTTGTGGATCGCCTTTCCAAGTATGCTCATTTCTGCGCTCTTCAACACCCATTTACTGCATCCACGGTGGCTCAAATTTTCATGGACCAGGTTTTCAAGCTTCATGGCATGCCACACTCTATTGTTACTGATTGTGACCCAACTTTCACAATCAATTTTTGGCAAGAACTGTTCAAGCTATAGGGGACCCAATTGCATCTCAACACAGCTTATCATCCCTAGACTGATGGTCAAACGGAAGTTGTCAACAAATGTTTGGAAACATATCTAAGGTGTTTTGCCTCTGAAAAGTAAAATCAGTGGGTTCAATGGTTACCCCTACCTGAATGGTGGTACAACACTTCCTACCATACAGCTACACGCATGACTTCTTTTGAAGCGGTATATGGACAAAAGCCACCTTCAGTTCTCTCATACTTACCGAGTACCTCGAAGGTCCAGGCGGTTGACCAAACACTTACAGTTCGAGAGGATATTCTCCGTACCCTCAAAGAGAACTTGGTCATGGCACATAATCGCATGAAGCAACAAGCAAATCAAGGTCGCTCTGAACGTCAATTTGCAGAAGGGGATCAGGTGTTTCTGCGACTGCAACCATACAAGCAAACTTCCCTCAAGGCCGAGCAGTTAGTGCCCAAATTTTATGGTCCTTATACAGTTCTCAAGCGTGTGGGACAAGTCGCTTATCAGTTAGCTTTGCCCAGTCATTCGAAGCTACATCCGGTTTTTCATGTTTCATGCTTAAAGAAGGTGATTGGAACTAGGTGCCAAATTCAAACCAACCTTCCCGAGTTAGCTGAAGAAGGATCCATTTGGCTACAGCCAGAAGCAGTTTTGGAGTAGCGTGAGCGTCGCCTGCGCCAGAGAACCATCAAGGAAGTGCTAGTCCAGTGGAAAGATACAACTCCAACAGATGCCACTTGGGAACCAACTACCATTTTGCAACAGTTTCCACATCTCAAGCCTTGAGGACAAGGCTGTTTTTAAGGGGGCGGAAATGTTAGGGTCCTAACCCGCACATAGGTAGAGCAATATATTTGGATGTAATAAAGGTCAATTTTAATAAGGCCTTTCAATAAAATAGAATAAGGTGGATGTAAGAAGACCTAATAGAAGCTTCCGCTTCTAGAAGGATCTCCCTCTAGATGCTTCTCTTGATAGACATATTTAGTATAAATAAGGGTCGAGGGTATGAAAACCCTAGCTTGGAGATTATTGTCACAGAGCGCTGCTCCACTGGAGGTTGCCCCCTCGAAGAGGCCCGTGAATATTGCTTTCTGAATCAAAGTGCTATTTCTATTGTTGTTCTTATACCATTTCTGTGTTATTGTGGAGATTATGCTGGTTAAATTACTGTTATTCTGCCATTTCTAGCATTTTATTTCTGTTCTGCATACTTTTTATATCTGGTATATTACACACAGGTTGTTGGTCTTGAGTTCTGCACACTGGATTCCATCTCAGGAATTATCTTTTTTGTGCTCTTGGCATTTTCTCTGATTAACCTTACAAGCAGCTCTAGTTTGAGATCCCAATTTTGAAGAGAGAGCATCGCCTGCTGTATTTTTTCTCTTGACATCTCCAATGGCATCATTATTTTCTCCAGTCAGTTTATTGTCTGGGGCCGACATCTTCCCACATCACTTTGTTCTCCTCCTTCAACTGCTGAACTGTTAATGTTGGCGGGTTCTGTCTACTTACTTGTCTACGACTCTGGGTACCGATCTCTACTGTTGTTCTTCTCATGCCCAGATCTGCTCAGGGTAGATTGAGACTGTTACAGAGCTGCCTTCAGGGGATAAAAGACGAGTGCCTCCTCTTCCAGCTCATGGATTGACTGGTATGATGATGGTGCATGGAGTGGTGGGATAAATCTTATCTCGAGAACATTCCATGTCTCATGATCTGATGTGCAATACTCCCATCATAAACTTGGATTTGACCCCCTTTCCAAAGGTTGAATTGTGGTGGGAGTCTGACACAGATTAGATTGTGTAGGATTTCCACTCCAACTTTTGAGAGTCTGACAACCTCTTGGTTCTGATCCTTCAAAACATGGGTGAAAGAGAGGTGAGAGAAAAGCTAGCAGATCTTTTGATGTCCTAAAAAAGCGGCAAAAGAGTGTAGTTTTGCATTGAGAACACCTGCGTCATCCAATTGATTGTGAGCCAATTGATTGTTAGGAGAGAGTCACCATAGATATGCAGATTTGAAATTCCTTTCTTCTTGGCAATTTGTAGAGTAAGCTTTAGGGCCATCAATTCATTATAATTGTTAGATGTTGGGCCTAGTCCCTCCCTCAAAGAAGGAACAAGATTGTTCATCGGATATATGAAGAATTTCTCTTGCCCCTCCCAAGGTTGGGTTCCCTTGTGCGACTCAATCAAAGAAAGTCTGAGGAGTGTCTTTTTTAGTGATGCATTATGATTGTGGCTTTTTGGGCAAGGAGGAATGAGATTACGGAAAGGTCGATAGTATAGCCAAACATTGAAGCGCACAATGTAGGGGAAGGAATGAGATCCTTGAACAAAGAGACGTTTCGCGTGATCTAGATTCCCCATGCAATGATCAACGAAAGAGCCTTTATGTCTTTTGTGAGCTAATTGATTAACCAATTTTTAAGGGTTGCATCAATAGAGACTCCTTCCTAGGAGCAGGAAGGCCTTGTGGACCTTTGAATTTCTAAACATACTTCTTTTGAGAAGGGACAATCCAATATGAGATGATGATTTGATTCAGTATCATTTCTGTAGAGATTACATCCTACCCGACTCGACGAAGTTCCTTTGTTGTAGATGATCCCAGGTGGGCGCTTTGTTATGTAAGAGGAGCCACATAAATAGCTTGGCCTTGGCTCAACATTTTAATTCCCATATCTTCTTCCCCCACCAAGAAGGAGAGTCTTCTTTGCATTCCTAAGCTAGGGCTATGTAGCGGAGTTTTGGGATGTAGCCTCCCATGGGGTTTGGAGACCAGATCAATTGATCTTTCTAGTCCATTGGCGAGATGAATGCATTATGAAGAGAGTTTGTATAATTTGACCATTAAGGTGCATAATCTTTCCCTAGCCCAACCTCTTGCCAAGACAACTATCATCCTTGTTCAATGACGAGGTCCCCTTGCCAGATTTGATTTAAGAAGTAAAAGCCCACTCTGTTCAGAGATTGTATTAAGGGGTTTGGAAGTATATGGCTATTGTTACTTCTAATCCAAGGATCCTTTACAATAAGGACTTGGGAGCCATTTCCAACTTTCCATATCAACCATTTTCCAATGATGGCAAGGCATTTAGGATAGCTTTGCAGACTATTGAGCCATTTTTGTGACATTTTGTTGGGATTCCTTATCCAATTTGTCAGGGATTCCCGTGGAAAATACTTAGCCTAAACGACCTAGGCCCAAAGACCCGATCTTTGAATTAAACTACATATGTTCTTTGCTGCTAGAGCCTTAGAAAAGAGGAATATATTTTTCAAACCCTAGCCTCTTAGTCTTTTAGGGGTTGCCAACTTTTTCCAAGAAGACAGGACTAGGGACTTGTTGTCTTCAAAGCCAGACCAAAGAAACTTGAAAGAGAGTTGTTTGATTTTATTCAGGATGCCTTTAGGCACCCATGCTAGGTTGATCGAGTAAATAGCGATGGTTTCTAGAACAAATTTGACCAGGACTAACTTTCCTTCCCTAGAAAGCCATTGATTACACCAAGCATTTATATTTCTTTCCATTTTGGCTAGAAGGCACAACCAACCATTTTTGATATATCCATTAGCTTTGAGAGTGAACGTAAGATATTTTAGGCTCAACCATGTTCTTGTGTTCAGAATATGGATGTCAAAAAGTTGAGGAGGAGGCCAACATCAAGGGTCTAGGGCACTGCGTCCAAGGTGGAGGAAGATGCATCTTGTCTCTTTAGTGTGTTTGATTGTCAGCGACTGCAACATCCTCCATCCAATGAGTAACAAGCCCTTGGGGTACACTTCCTAACATGTGGGATTTAATCCCATCTGTGTGCCATCATCAAATCTGCCAAAACCAAGCCCATCTATTCATTGTCCAAGGTCTCGAGGATGTGAGAGCTCATGTCTGAAGATGCCAAGTCACTGGGTGACTCATTGCTTTGCATCACAGGTTCCAAAGTCCTGCAAGAAAGGCACAATGTCCTGGGCAAAGGCCTAGGACGTCCCTCAAAGAACCATGTCAGGGCTATCCAAAACAAAGCAGAATATAAGACAAGGTAAACCAATCTTTATAAGCGATGTTAGTCCTTGAGTCATGCAAAGTAAGCTGCCACTTAAGATATAAGCCATGTAAACAATTAACCTCAGTATCCTCTTCAAGCATCACACCAGCCTAGGATCTCATGTGAGTTGGCAAGTTTGAATATGGGAGGGCCTTCGTCCAACCCTATTAGGTGTGCCAACCAAGAGAGTGAAATAAAAGATCTAGGTAGAGGGATATGTCCCAAGGGAAACAGTGAAAGAAATAAATCCTTCAAGAGTAAGTGTGATAGTGGTATGAAAATGGGCTTACTGTTGGATTACTGAGAAGGGGGGGTGAATCAATAATGAACAATTATACCACTTATTGATCCTTTAAACCACATTGTATGTTCTTTTTACTTATTCAACCGTGTTCATCTGTTCATCTTCAATATATTACTGTATCATAAACATTAACATCCACCAATGCATAATAAACAATAACAAACACATCCACATAATGCACAGTACACCAATATTTACATGTAATCCCAATGCGGGAGAAAACCACGTAACGCTTTTCTTATATGTCAAGAATTACATTCAAGGAAGCACCAACTTCAAATTCTCTGGCTCCAACTAGGAGGAGGCTCCAACCCCCTGTGTTCTCAGACTCCAACCGGAAGGTGGCTACAACAACCCATTTCTTTGGCTCCAACCAGAAGGAGGCTCCAACCTCCTAATTCTCAGGTGTTGAAATTAGTGCAACTGCAAGAGCCATTCTCCTGGAGGATGGCATAAGACCTTAGCTGAGGACTAGGGCCCCCAACACACTCCTGGGGTTTCTTGGTATGAGACCAAGCAGTGAGAGCCATGGCAAAAGACCCTAGTGAGGGCCCCCAGTACATGACTGGGGTTCTTGGTCAAGGACCAAGCAGTAAGTCCCTAGATGTGTTCTAGGGCCCCTAGATGTGTTCCAGGGAATCCTTGCTCAGTACTTGGATTGATCCTTGGATGTGTTCCTTAGTGGTTGATGATATAAGTCCCTAGATGTGTTCTAGGGCCCCTGGATGTGTTCCAGGGAATCCTTGCTCGGTGCTTGGATTGATCCTTGGATATGTTCCTTGGTGGTTGATGTAAGTCTCTGGATGAGTCTAGGGCCCCTGGATGTGTTCCAGGGAACCCTTGCTTAATGCATGGGTTGATCCTTGGTCCTGTACCTTGGTGGATAATACCCTAGATGTGTTTTAGGGCCTCCAGATGTGTTATGGGGCAACCTGGTCTTTGACTAGATAGATCTTGGTGTAATACCAAGGTGTGTTGATGTGTGATCCTCTTCCTCTCTCCCGGGATGGTCCATGAGACCTAGGAGTGCTTATGAAGATGGACATGACCACATTGTTGATGTACCCTCTTATGCAGTGATGATAAAGTTTATAGGTCATTATGAGACTCATGTGGACATGTTTTGCCATTATGGACCCCCCTTGACTTTGTCCTAACAGGTACCCCCTTGTTGTTTTGCTTTCCCTCTTGTTTTATGTGATTGGGGTTTTTATAATTTATATTAATATTAATTGACATTAATTAATATTTATATTAATTAAATGCTATTAATTAATTATTATTATATGTACCCTAACCCCTTTCCCTAACTACAAATAAGACCCTACCCTCTAGCATTTTACACACTCACATTGACTCTCTCTCTCCTTGCTGCGACTACCTCAGTGAATGGATTCTTGTGTTGATGCAACCTCTTCTTTTGGTAATCAGTTTTTAGATCTGAGTTTATGATTGGCCTTGGTATTGGCTAGGTGCTACCTCTTGGAGTCTGCTGGTGTATAGGGTGCATGCGGCCCCTCTTTTTTCAGCTGCCAGACCTGTCCTTGAGAGCCACAACAATTGTGACACCCCTCCTTTGGCTGCCAGAATTGTATTGTGAGCTGTGGCTACCTTACCTTGACTGCTAGGCTTGTGTTGAGCTATGCTACCTCCTCTCCTAGCTGCCGCGAGTTGAGCTGAGCCCCCTGTGCGGGATTTCCACTTGTTGTCCAATTTTTCTGAGTTGAGGGTTTACTATCCTGCTTGTGGAGGGTCTGTTATCTTACTGTCCAAATTTTTTATGTGGAGGGTTTTGCCGTTTTGCTTGTGGAGGATACTGCTACCTTGTTGTCCAGTTCATTTTTGTGCTATATCACTGTTTTGTTGAGGGTCCTATTTGTTGGGGGTATCACTGTTATCTACTTGGAAGTCTGTGGTATTATTGCTATTTCTTTTGGGGGTCTATGTCTTTGGTAGAACTGTCTCACAGTCCACATTGACAGAGATCAAACCCTAGAGGTTTGATCCATGAACCTAAACTAATGTCTAAGCATTTTTCAGAGGTATACATCCACACATGTGACAGGTACATCTTACATTGATCAAGAGGTAAGCTAAAAGGTTTATTTTATACTCATAATTCTCGTTTGCATTCAGATTTGTTTATATCTCTTCTTCTATATGCTGATCTATTAAACAAATTTTTTTTAAAGCATTTTGTTTTTCAATTTTCCCTAATTCTAACATCATGCTCCAACCTAAAGGAAGCTCCAACTCCCTGATTCTTCGGCTCCAACTGGAAGGTGGCTCCAACCACCTATCCTTGCCTCGTCCTACTATTCTGAAATATAAATGCCAAATGTAGACAACCTGTCACTGTCACAACAACCTGTATCAACCTGTACCAACAACCTATACCATCCTGTACCAATAACCTATCACAACCTGTACCAACAACCTGTATAACCAACCTGTTACAACCTGTATAATCAACTTGTCACAACCTCTATCAATCAACGTGTATTATCAACCATGTACATCAATCACTCACACAACTTGTACCATCACAAAGTGCATCAATTATGCACAACACATCCTGTCACAACAACCTGTCATATCAACCTCATCAACCAAATTAGATTTGCTCACCAAGATCAATCACCAAGACAACTCTCAAGCATATGCACACTATCACCAAGATGTGCATCACCCACGACTACTCACAAACATCAACACGATGTACCAAGATCAAGATGTGCTTCTAAAAGTATATCAAGTCATATATGCCACATCATCCATAAACTATGTGCTAACAATACTACTAGCAAGTGCCTCTAGCAATGTACCAAACATGTACCAATCATGTGTTACCGACACTACTAGCAAGTGCCTCTAACAATGCACCAAACATGTACCAATCATGTGTCAATCAACAAGCCAAGCTATGACTCATCAAGACATATCAACATTACCATACCATACATCAACTATATGTCCCACCATGTACCCAACATGTATATCAACCAAATATCAAAGACATACACCAAGATATCTAACAGTTAGTCCTCTAACAATACATCACACCACCGTAAGCCAAATACCATAAATCCTTACACAAGACCATGTGCCAATAATGTTTAATCAACCTGCACCAGTGATCAATGTGTACCAATAATCAACCAGTACCAACAAATACCAACATATACACAACCTGTATGTTCTGCAACATGCGTATGTATGCGATCTGTCTATACTGCAGCTTGTGTATGTACGTGGCCTGTCTATACTGTAGCCTTTGTATGTATGGGGCCTGTCTATACTGCAGCCTGCGTACACCTTCAGAAAGCTAGGGTTTTCACCTTTCTGAAACTCAGAAACTTCCAGTCCTCCATACCTTCACTGTCTCTATCATATCCACCTGCAGTCTATCACTGTATCCAATCTATAACTGTGCCCTATGCATACATCATCATACATATCCCTCAACCAAGTACAAGTAGCTCAAGGGTGTCAACTATCATAATCAAGTGTATTAAACCCTCTCATGGACTAGACATGAAACCACCACTGATATGCAACCTCAAACTACACCAACAACTTTACCAACACATCACAACCAAAAACCCTCAACCATGTACCAATACAAGATATGTCTCAAAACTCTAACTAACAAGATGTACTGATGATAAATACTAGACACACTAACACTGTAGTTCTGTAGATCTGATTCATACAACAAGTGCCATACAACCAACAACCTCTCTAGGGAAAACCCTCAATCCCCCATAACCATATCTCATGTAGACAACGATATCCAACTACACATAAGAATATGACATACCTTTTGAACCTGTATATAGATCTGCTGTACCTGATCATCGTAGACCTTTCTGGAACTTGCTTTCAGACTCTGAGAAACTGGCACTATAAGCAACTCAAGCTTTCATGGCTTTTCCAACTGTACGCGCCCTCCTTTACTGCCAGCCCGCGTATGTACGAGACCTCTTCCACTGTAGCCCGTGTACACCTGAAAAACTAGGGGTTTTTTCAGTATTTTTGCAAATTAGAAACTTTCGTCGTCAACCCATCTTGTTACCTCAGACTTGCATAACTTCAGATGTATCAATGAGTACCTGCAATAAACCTTACACAATAATAAATATTCAATGTGCTCAATAGGTGCTAATAGGAGAATTTTACTCTCTTATTTATACTCTCCAAGTAGCTTCCTCAAGGGGTTACCTTCTAACTAACTTTACCCAACTTCCTTCTTTTAGGGCTAACCCACTTCTAACCACTTGTCCACTTACAACCACTTTATCCACAAATAGTAAACTCACCACTTCTAGTTGCAACTAACTTATTTTTAATTATTTTCTTTTTTCAACAACTTAATTCATGATTAACTCCTAGTTACAACCACTTTGACTAGTAAACATCTTTTAGGAGCTTTTAGAATAAATTGACTTCTTTGACCTTTTAGGGGCTTCTAGATAACTCATGAGGGTTTTCCAACTTCACAAGGCCACAACTCTCTAACCGTGAGGAGTTATGTGACGTTCCACATATCACCGGAAATGGCATGACATGTACTATCCATCTAGAATCGTCTTACCTGCATATACACTGTTCTTTATGCTTTTATACCTCAAACAAACTCGAGTCCCTTAACCATACTGCCGGGGTTACCAGAATGTGTTGTCGGACATACTCAAGGGTTGACATAAATCTCTAAGGGTTGACATCAATGTACAACATAACTCTCCAAGTGTTGACATCAATGACAACCAACTATCCAACTGTCCATCAATCTAGACCAACTGTCTGACATTTACTTCATGGCTTATGGTGTCATTAAATCCATTTCTATGAGTGCCTTTGTAGAGGGAGTGCTTGCTACTTGAGATACCCTTTCCTCGGTACTTTTTGCATTACTAACCCCATAATTGCCTCTTGATACCCATTTATTATTTTGCAAGTCCCCTTTACAGGTTTCAAGCTTTTGTTTTTCATTTTCTTACTGGGCTATGGTTCTGTTATAAGTGTGCATTCAATGCATTAGGACAAGGGGTGATTATCATCCGAGGGGTTAGAGCCTAAGTTGGCCTGTGGCTTTTATAGGTGGCCTTTATCATTTTTTACATAGCATACATAACAATTGCATCAACCTCTCGGTCTTCAACCCCTTCTTCTCATGAGAGAATGGACCATGATCCATTACCGAACTTTAGTGCACTGTGATAGGCTCCAGGATGGAAAGTGTTAAGTATGGTGGGGAATAAAGTGTTACCCTTGTGAGGTCCCCCAGTTGTACCCCTTTTCCCCAGGCGGTGACAACACGGGACTAGGGCACAAAAGCTGACCACCAAGGTGAAACAAGGCAACAAACACATCTTCCCAAGCCAGTAATCCATTATTCAACTTCAACCAATGATCCTCATCCACATGCCCAACAAATTAAGCACTACACTTTGCATGAAAGAAGGAATAACATACCTCATGGTGATGATGGCTTACCATCTCCCATACATTGGGTTGCTTGGATGTGATGAGCCTTGGCTGACTTGTAGTTGTAACTTCACACAACACAAATTTTTTTCCCTTCAAATAATCTTTTCATAATGACTCCAAGCTTACAAGGACTCCCTTACTGAAAAAATGGCCCACTGAGGAAATGGTACAAATACAGTAAACTTGGCAACTTTGGCCCTAAAGAAACCCTTTGTTGTAGTTGTCCCTGGACGAGACCCTGTATGATTTGTATGCGCTTTGTCCAGTCTGTACAACGTGTATGTACACAACCTCGACTATATGTCTAACGCGTATGTACATGCCCTCGACTATCTATCCAACGCGTATGTACGCACTCTGGACCACTTGTCTGGGGCGTATGTACATGCCCTGGACTATCTGTCCGGGGCTGCTCGCCTGCAGACTTTGTTGCTGTACGACTGCTCCCTAGAAATATGTCCTTCAATTTCTGGGTACTGATTTTCTTCTCCTTGCTGTACCTTTGCACTTTCCTACTTTGGACTTGATCTCTAGATGAAAGTCCTTGAACAATCCTCGTGACTCAAGCACTTGAGCAAAAGTTCTTCTTTGCTCTTGTCCTTTGATCCCCTCGAGTCACAATCTTTCGTGACTCAAGCACTTGAGCAAAAGTCCTCTTCCGCTCTTCATGTGGATATCTTTTTCCTTCACCTAGCCTTGCTTTTATAATCTTGAGTTGCGACTGAATCAAACATAACCCTAATCTCCAAAGAGAATAACAATTGAGATTAGATCACAACTCACTTGAGATCAATGGCTGAGATTCATTTAATTCACTAATGTTAATAACTTTAGCATTTCATTAACATTTTAATTATAAAAACATTCTACTTTAATAATTCTTGTAATTAAAGTAAATTACTAAGGTTGAAGGCTTTTCACGACTTCCACACGTCTAGACACTTAGACGAGTGCGAAAGTACTTGTTCGATGTTACAAACATCTACACTCCCTCTTCTCCCTCTTAGCGATGAAGGTACTTATGGAAGAGCCACCTGGAATTGGTTGCCCCTCCAGTTCTTGCACAATGTCCCACACATCATCTTGCACCATGGCATCCCACCAAACTCGTTGGTCTGCTTCTTCCTGAACACTGGAAGAGTTAGAATCAATGATGCTACTCATTAGTGCCACGAAGTTTGGAAACTTCCTTGGAGGCCTGCTCTCCCCGATTGTGCTCCTAGGAGCCTCAACATGCTCTTGAGCTTCCTTCATTGTCTGCATGAACGATTTGGGTATCTTGATAGAGCTGGAAGGGGCTAAGTCCTCCCCACTTGAATGTTGACTCCTTGAACTGGAAGTCTCTGAATGCTGTTCTCCTTTCAAAGCCTCCTTCTCCTCGTCCTCTGTCACTGACCTCGGTCCACACACATCTGAATGTATAAGATCGAAGATCCCCTTGGACCTACTATCGCTGCTTGAAAAGAAACCTTGGCATTCTTGCCAAGTGCACACCCTCTGTACACGCCTTGTAGCTCAATACTGAAATTTGGGAGACTAGTGACAAGCTCCCTTAGGATCAATATCGCCCTGTAGTGTAGGTGTCCCATGCTCTTGTGCCATAACTCACACAGGTTGTCATTGTCATGTACCAAGGCTTCAATAGGCTTGCCTTACAACTTGTATAAATTACCCTCTCTAACCCTAATGCTCACTACTGTGTCAGGGTTAGGTTCCTCTGGACATATGAGTACTTGCCCTTTCTTGAACATGACGACAAAACCACTGTCCACCATAAATGAGATTAAGTGCAAATTCTTCTTTAGTCCTGGTACATGTAGCACATCCTGTGCTATCTCGTGCTTCCAACGAACCACTTGACTCATGCTGGAACAAAATTGTTCCCTTCCCTTCACTACATACTTGGCATCATCACCAAGCTCCAATGGATCCTTGAGTCCTCTGTCAGACTGCTGAATAGCTCTCGTGCTTCTATCATATTTTCTTCCCACTGAGAAAAGTAACAAGAAAATACAACCAACTTCTCCATCCCACCACCTCTGCCCCTACTATATGATCCTGTATCGACGATATGTACGCGCCCAACATGGTCTGTATAACGCGTATGTACGTGCCTCGACTACTTGTCCGGTGCGTATGTACGCGCCCTGGACTACCTGTTCGGCACGTATGCACATGCCTTGGAATACTTGTCCGATGCATATCTACGCGCCCCTGGGCCACCTATTCGACGCATACGCGCGTATGCACACGCATTGGACCACTTGTCCAATGCATATCTACGCGCCCTGGACCACCTGTTTGACGCGTATGTACGCGCCTTGGACTCCTAGTCCGTCGTGTATGTATGTGCCCTTTGCGATCTGCTCCGTGCTGGCTCACATCTGCTACTTAGATCTGTTTAGATCAATCCTTGTTACCAGATTTGTCCATTGCTGCCCACTTGCTTCTCTTCTCCTTTGGACTGAATTGATCCTTAGGTGAAAGTCCTTCTTCACCCTTGCTAAGATCTCTTTGAGCAAAAGTCCTACTTTGCTCTGTCTATGAGTCATTGACTATAAATAGATGTGTTGTATGTTATCCCTTGAGCTGATCTCTAGATGAAAGTCCTTTGTCACCCTTGTTGAGATCTCCTTCAGTCACAATCCTTTGTGTCTCAAGTCCTCAATGTCTCTCTTATGTCGTATCCCTTGAGTTGATCTCTAGATGAAAGTCCTTCTTCACCCTTGCTGAGATCCTCTTGAGTCACAATCTTTCGTGTCTGAAGCACTCAAGGTCTCCTGAGCAAAAGTGCTTCTTTTCTCTCTCTTGTGTATTTGAAATTTGTCTCCCTCTCAGAGTGCAACCTTTGATACTGTGTTGAATTGATCATGCTCTGATACCATGCTGAAAAATCTCAATTCCTAGCACCTACATAAATTACTACCTTGTGTTTTTCCTTGTTGATTATTAACTTACAACACACAATAAAATATGCTGGTTGGAAATAATAAATAACGAAAGCAATTAGAAACAAAACTTCACACAACACATAAGTTTTGCCCTTCAAATCAACTTTTCATTAATAATGACTCCAAGCTTACAAGGGTTGCTTTACTGGGAAAATGGTCCATTGAGGAAAGAATGCAAATACAACAAACCTGGCAACTTTGGCCCTGAAGAAACCCTTTGCTGTAGCTGTCCCTGGATGGGCATGTACAATCTGTACGCGCCTTGTCCAACGTGTACAACACGTATGAACGCGCCCCCAACAATCTGTCCAACGCGTATGTAAGCACCCTAGACCACTTGTTCGGTGCGTATGTACACGCCCTGGGCTATCTATTTGGCAAGTACAATGCTGCTCGCCTGCAAACTCGGTCGTTGTACGATCGCTCCTTGGAAATTTGTCCTTCGATTTCTAGTCGCTGGCTTTCTTCTGCTTGCTACACCTTTGCACTTTCCTCCTTTGGACTTGATCTCTAGATGAAAGTCCTCCTTCACCTTTGCTGAGATCCCCTTGAATCACAGTCCTTTGTGACTCCAAGCATTTTAGCAAGAGTCCTTCTTTGCTCTTATACTTTGATCCCTGTGAATCACAGTCCTTCGTGACTCAAGCACTTGAGCAAAAGTCCTTCTTTGCTCTTCATGTGGATATCTTTCTCCTTCACCAAGCCTTGCTTTTATAATCTTGAGTTATGACCGAATCAAACATTACCCTAATCTCCAAAGTGAATAATGGTTGAGATTAGATCTTAACTCACTTGAGATCAATGGCTAAGATTCATTTAATTCACTAATGCTAATAACTTTAGCATTTCATTAAATTAAGCTCACTTTAATTATAAAAACACTTTACTTTAATAATTCCTTTAATTAAAGTAAATTACTAAGGTTGAAGGCTTTGGACGACTTCCACACATCTAGACACTTGAACATGTGCGAAAGTACCTATTTGATGCTACAAACATCAACAAGAAATCTGCGAGGTGGTCCATCTGTGCATCTAAACCCCAGATTTCACTAGCCCCTAGTGTGAAGTTTAGATCTCCCTCGATCAGGACATGATTTGATTTTATCAAGGATCACTGTAAGGTTTGCTCCCAAAATTGCCTTAGGTCGAGATAAGGTCCATAGAGATTTAGACACAAAAATTCAAGATTTTGCTCAATGGAAAGGAGTGTGACGCCTAGTCCTGCATGCAACGCCCATGAGTTTTGGAGTTGTAGAATATGCTTTCTCTACCTTGTAACTAACCCCTCGAGCGACCATGGGCATCCGTGGCCATAAAGTCCTAGCTTGGAAATACCCATGAAAGAGTCTTTATGTCTCTCCCCCCTTTCATTGATGTTTCTTGAAGAAGTAAAATCGATGCTTTATGGGTTTCCATCAACCTTTTTATGGCCAGTTTCCTAGAGGGTTTGGCTAACCTCCTGCAATTTAAGGATAAAATGATCATGAGAGGGGGGTTTGTAGGGCATTTTCTCTAAGGGCCCCAAAAAGTGGTTGCTACATCTTTGAACAAACCTCCAAATTCGCTTGTTTCTGAGCTTAAGGAGAGATATGATTTTTGGCCCCACTGTGGGGGTTTTTGATCCTTGTCATCAAAAGATCCTAATCCTCCCTTAACTCTTGAATGAGAGGGTTTTGAGACTAAGATTTTGACCTAAGGTTGTATTTTAGATTAAAAGAGGAGAGGGGGCTTTCTTAAGAGGAGGAACCTCTGTGGGATCCAAGGGTTTATTGTCAGGGGGAGGCAACACAAAGTGTGGGCTTGACGACTGAAGGTTAGGGAGCAGAATTAAAGGGGAAGCCTTTGGCCCAAACAGGCTAGACATATTCGACAAGAAATCTTTATCCGAGCTTGTACTTGGGGCAGGGATATTCTCTTTGAAGGAACCAAATTTAGATCAAAATCTATAGAGTGAGAGGGGAGGGGAGAGGGAGGATTGGACTTTTTCGAAGATGATCATGAGATCACTGCTGTGAGTCTTTCACTTTGGAGTTGGACCCAACTTGAACCTTGTCAAGATATAAAGTTGGTTGGGAGTTTGACGCTGTCTTCGTGCTTTTTGAGTAGGTGTTGTAATGTCAGGGCTGGATTGTTTTCTTGCCTCCGATTTTCTCACCCTAACCTTGTGATGTGTCGAGTGGTTGCAGTCCTTAACCAAGTGACCATATGAATGGCACCTCCCACATGTTAACAAAAAATCCTGCACCTCAAATGAGATCTGAAACAAGTTAAGACTTGCTGTTCTGTATTTAAAATTAGGCTTGAAGTGATTTCAAATTGTTGTTTATGCTTGAAATCAGATCTGGACATGATGCTCAATACCTCATCCAGGTGCCTCATGTGCTCCTGCCATGTCTTGTTGTAGACCAAAATGTCGTCGAAGAAAACCAAGACTGATTTCCTCAACTGATCCCTGAATATGTGGTTCATGCAAGATTGGAATGTGGCGGGTGCATTGGTTAGCTCAAATGGCATAACTAGGAACTCGAAATGTCCAAAGTGACATTGAAATGCCGTCTTCTTTATGTCCTGCTCTCGGATGCTGATCTGATGATACCCAGAGCGTAGATCAATTTTTGAGAAGAAAATTGCCCCATGCAGTTCATCCATCAATTCGTCAATGCGCGAGATAGGATACCGGTTCTTGATGGTTTTTTTGTTCAAGGCCCGGTAATCAATGCACATCCTCATGGTGCCATCCTTCTTCAGAACTAAGACAACTGAACATGCGAATGGGCTGCTGCTCGGTCTGATGTGTCCCATCGCTAGCAATTCCTTGATTGTTTTCTCTATCTCATCCCTGAACCTCCTAGGATGACGATAGGGGGGTGTGATCATAGGCTTGGCCCCCTCCTCCAACTCAATGGTGTGCTCAAACCCCCTGTCAGGTGGTCTCCCTGGTGGAATCGACCCAAAAACCTGCTGATGTCGTCCCAACAAATTCCTGATCTCTATATGATACTATTGTCGACCCTCAGAATCCTTCCGCGTAGTGATGAAGCACTCTGCGGCATATTCTACCTCCCCATGTCTGAATATCCTCTCCATCCTCTTGGCTAAAACTGTCTTGGATACTTTTGTCGACATACCTCTCAGAACAACCTTCTTCTCGTCACGGTCTTTGAACCCCATCTCTAAGGTTTGGTAATTGGTGGTGATTTTTCCCAAGGTGATCATCCACTAGATTCCCAACACCACATCTGTGTTAGATAGGTCAACCACATAAAATGTGTCTCTCACTGTGTAGTTGCCTAACTTTATCTCCAAGTCCGGAACTTTGTCTAAACACTCCACTGTGTGGCCATCTGCTACTGCAACATCAAGCCCCTCAAACTCCTTTGTCTGAAGTGCCCACCTCGATACCAATGAAACATCAATGAAGTTGTGGGTGGCCCCACCATCTATCAGGGCAATTGCCCGTTGCCCCTGAATAGTCCCTCTGATCCGGAGGGTATCATACCTGGGAACACCAAAAAGGGTTGCTATGACTCCTCCCTTTGATGGTTTTCGTCTGTTAGCCTGCTCAGACAACTGTGGAACTACCGGAGGGTGGGCTCCTGCCGGTGTCAGTGGTCTATGGGGAGGCTGCTCCTTTGCCTGTGTTGACTCCTCCTCTGAGCTAGTGGATCCTCTGTCCTGCTCCTCATCACTGTCCACACTGTCTGCTGCCCCCTCAATATAATGAATCTCTTCCTTGCCCATGCACCTGTGGTCTGGAACCCAAGGGTCTTTACAGTTGAAGCAAAGCTTCTTCCTCATAAGCTCTCGCCTCGTCTCATCATCCAACTTCTCCTTGCCTTTCCATTCTCTTTGGAATGGCTTCCTGTCTCGATCCTTCTAGGGTACGAAGGGTTTGCAAAAGAGTTTAGTCTTTGGCACTAAGTCTACCAGAGTGCGTAGGATGACATCCTGCAAGGTGGGTGGCTTGTATGCCTTCACCCATCCTCTCAAAGGCTCTGTGAGCCCCTTTGTGAATAGCATGATCAGCTTGGGTTTTGATATATCTATCACTGCAACGGCTACCAGTTGAAACTCCGTGATGAATGCCTCTGCTGTGCCAGTTTGTCTCAATTGAGACAAACTGGGCTAGATCCTTGAAGTGGATCTCGGGATCCCTCTTGTCAAACTTGTCCATGAGTCTCTCTATGAACTCCCTATAGGAGGTGATGCGACCGTGACCCAATGTCACCAATCCATGATGCCACCACTCGTGTGCCTCACCCTCCAAGTGTAAGGTAGCGAAACTGATGGCCTCTGTCTGGGTCATTTGGTTGAGCTTGTAGTATGTGTCTAACATTTGTACCCAAGCTCTGGCGGTGCATTTAGACGATCCGTTGAAAGAAGGTATGGTGAGTTTACCAACTTTCCGGATGAAATCAATGTTATGCCCCTACTGTTGTTGCGGTCCTCCTCTCTGTGGCTCTCTGGGGCGGTTCCTGAGTTTGAGCCCACAATACACGACTAGGGTCATGTCTAGATGGAAGTCACGGCCCAATGCTGCATACTCCCTCTTGTACTCTGCAATGTCCTCTGCATGAGTGGGCGACCTCTGTGTTATTGGTAGCTGTGGTGCTACTGGGGGTGCCCTCTGGAAATTGGGAAACAAAGGTCTGGGAATCCTACTCGAAGAGGTGTATGTGCGAGCAGGACACTGGGGTCTACTGCTTGCCCCCGACTTCCCCTATGCTGCATGTGTGGCTTATGTGCCTGGGGTGCCCACTATAGCCAATCTATCAGCCATATGTGCCAAGGACTAAGTCATGGCCTACTGACTAGCTACCATATCGCTGATAACCTGCATGAAGGCTGCTTTTGGCTCCATGGGGGCCTTACGACTGCCCTCTGGTCGCTCATATCTGTCTCCTAGCATCCTCTCTGCCTTGCGCTCAGCCTCACGCTCTGCCCTTCTCTCTGCTTCCCTGTGCGCCTCTTCCTTCTCCTCTAAGTTGGGAGGGAAAGGAGGAAAGTCATGCCTAGACTTGCTTTCCTTGCGCTTGTTGTAAGTGACATATTCATCACCTATGTGCTCACGACCCTCTGGGTCTTCTATTGCACTCATTGTCTTTAGTCACAGGCTGGCAGGACTAAAGCTCTGATACCACTGTAATGTTCCTGACTTGGCTAGTCTAGGAAATGCTGCTAATGTGAGTGTAGGATCAATGGTTTACAACATATAAATGATCATACAAATAACAAATGCGACAAAGACTGCAAAGTTTATATTATGATATCTCTGTGGAGTACAAATGCCGAATGCGGCTGGATAAAATGAATCACTCGGCTAGATCAAATGACAAAAGGATCTTAGCCGGAATACAATAAGCAAACTAAAAGATAATACCCGATAATAGATGAGTACCGCAGGGTCAATGGATGAGCTGGAATTGTGGCAGCTCGCACAGTAACTGCTAAATGTCCGAAAAGTTCACCCTGGTGGGTAAACTTTTCAGAATGGCCTGGAAACTCTCCCAAATGGTGTGCTCTGCTCTAGCTCTCAGTCCTGATGATTGACCGACCCCTCTGCTGGTGTGTCTGGACCCCAGATGGAACCCCTTGGGGGAATGCACCCCTCTCTCATTGGAAAAATGCGCCCTAGTGATTCCACCGTCAGAATCGGCTGAGATATGTTTCAAAATGATTGCCTTGGCCTACTGGGAAATGGGTAGGAAGGGTTTCCCTAGATGTGATCTGATGATCGCTCGAGAATCCTGAATGTGTCTGCCAAAAGTGCCGCAGTCCCAACTCTGGAAAATGAGCCCCAGATGATTCCTCTGTCAAAATCTGACGAGGAACCAGGTGAAAGATGCGCCTTGCCTTCCTCTCAACTGGGTCGGAGGGGAATCTCTGAACTCTCCCTGGATGGGACAAGCCGATCCACTGAACCTCCTCAGGAGCTGCGCCCTCACCCTGGATAAGTGCGCCCTTGTTGCTGGACCTTGTGTAACTGCTGCTGAAGAATGATGGAAGACCTGTGTGATCTTCCCGGTGAGTAGGGCGTGTCTCTCAACATCGAAATCAGCCAACTGGTGTCTTCCTCCTGGAATCCACTGAACTATCTCTCTTGAGATGTGCCTCTCTTCTCAATGACAAGTCATAATCTGCATAATGATGGATTAGGTCGCTGACCCTTCTCTTATAGCTTTTCTAAACCTTAATTCATTGCTGAAACCCTAATTCGCTGTTGACTTCCAAATTTAGCTCGTCTGTTCTATTTTTAGCTCATAATGGCTTAAAAGCACTTTTAACCACTTTTAGCTCAATGTCACTTTCTGAACATAACACCTTTGACCGGAGTGACCTCTAGTAACCTTGTTTACCCCTTTTCTGGCCCTGGCTATAGTCTAACAGGGTGGTTTAGACCATTAAGCCTCTTCTCTGGAGCTCCTAGTTGGAAAGGGACATTACAGGCTTCCATCTCCAAATCAAATATATCTGTCAACAACATCCAAAGCCATATGGCTTCACAACTGGCGAAACATGCTGCAATATATTCTACTTCTGCCATGCTGATAGCAATATTGGCTTGCTTCCTACTCTACCATGAAGTCATGGCTAACCCCAGACTAAAACAACATCCCGAGGTGCTCTTTCTGTCAGAGACACTTCCAGGGCAATCTGAATCAGTATAACCACTCTGTTTGAAGTCATGATCTCTAGTATAACAGAGACCAAAATCCAACGTACCCTTAAGGTATCTCATCACATGTTTTGCATCATCAAGGTGAACACGTCTAGGTTCTACCAGATACTAACACAAGGCGAAACATATATCTGGTCTGGTATTCTTCAGATACATCACCGAACCAATAATCTGTCTGTATAGAGTAGCATCAACCAATTCTGACGAGGTATCTACCAGGAGCTTCAACTTCGTTTCCATGGGTGTGTACATGGATTTACATTTCAACATGTCAAACCTCTTCATTATTTCAACTGCATACTTTCCTTGGTTAAGGAAGATCTTCTCTGGGCTTTGTCAAACTTCAATACCTTAGAGATAATGCATTAGGTCTTTCATCAAACTCTGTGGCGAGCTTCTTCTGCAATCTGTGATGAGCTTTTCTTCATCTTGTCAAGAATACATCATCTACATATTGTAAAATTTCCAGGTCCTATCAACAGTCTTCTTGGTCTGTCTTTGACCAAGCTAAGACACTAAGTTTCTTGCTGTCATAAATCTGTTTTCTGCTGTTTTATAACAACCAACTGTAGTTTTGTTTCTGCTGATTTGTTATGGTTGTTATTGTCTGTTTGGGTGCTCTAGCAAGTAGTTTCAGGTTAGGAAAAATGCATACATGCTTTCCAAATAATAACAACACACCTATGTTAGGATAAATACATACATGCTTTCCAAAATAATAACAACACACCTATTCTATCTTTTATGCCGAAATATAGACAGTTCTAAGAGCCAAATAACAACCACTAAAATGCATGTGTAGACACACAGGTATTTTTGGTCAACTGACCCTGGAAAAGCCCCTTTGGGGAAAACCAGTTTTAGGATAGGATGTATATATGAGGTAGAGCAATAATCTAATACGGTAAATACAATACAATAAGAACATGGTACAATAACAACTCTGTGGATGGAAGAAGCTATCAAGTCAAATCAGCGAAGGGGAGAAAATGGTGCTCAAACCGCCAGATTCGCCTTAATCCAATCAGATGCCGTAATGTGAATCCTCCACGAAATGATCGGCCTCCGCCAGGATCACCTAACCTGCATCAAGGAACCGATGGCTAGGAAATCCCTCCAGTGACAAATAGCCTCAAGCAAAAGCCATGCCTCCTCACAAGAACCTCTCCTCCACAAAATAAGGAAGAATGCCGCCTCCAAGTCGCCAATACCGAAAGCAAGTTACCCTCTTTCCTCACCTACAAGCACAAACCTCATCTCCAAAGCTCCAAAGCTCCCCCTCTCATGAACAAAAGCCTCCCATGGAAACAATGCGCGCCTCCTTTGGCCATTTGCCCTCTTTAGGCAAGAAAAAACAAGATCCAAGCATAGATGATCCTCAATCAAAGGTTGAGATCACTCTCCATAAATGTGTGACCCTCATATAACCCACTTTTGTTAATTCCTGTCACTTTATGTCCCCTCAAAATCACCTCGTAATTTAATGTTCACTTTTGCTGTGTGACATTATGCACTTTAACCAAAGTCAAAGTACAAATAGACATAAAGTAACTAGGGACAGTGCCAAATGACTTTCCCACATGTGCTAAGGAGGGAAAACATGGGGAACACCTCCCAAGGTACACAAATCAACACTCCTCTTACCGAGGAAGGTTCCTCAACAAGCCCATCTTGTCTCTGAAAAGACATGTTTGCCCCGTGGCCTTGCGGAGAATATTCGCAACTCATCATCTCGTCAATGTACCAAGCTTCCAAACGCCCTTCAACCCGGCCCCTACACGGCAGCCCTGATTCTCAATGCTTCACCTGCCACTGAGCCTCGTACAGCTTTATGCAACCCCCGACAGCCTGGCACACCTGGGGTACCCCAGCCATTCCCATTCACAAATCCCAAAATCCCAAACAGACTATAGTCAGCCGCCTCACGAACCGTGGCTCCCACCCAGCTCCGGCCTTCTGCCTGAATCCCAGCAACCTACTCTGCTTCCCAGCCTGTCCTAAAAACAAGTCCTCACCTGAATCAAGGCAAAGACCAGGTGTTTCCGCCGCCAGCCAAAGATCCCTCTCTCTGGGCCTCAACTGGGTGGTAGCCAACCAAACCGGACCCCCATCTCGCTCCGATGTATCTAGGCTATAGTCCATCAGTCTCCAAAGAACGATTCAAGATCGTGTTTTGCTCCTTAACCATATGAACAATTCCCCAAGGCTCAATTCATGTAATCGGCCGAGGTGTTCACTAAACATATATCCGGGTTCCGTGTTAACCGGGGATACATCGTTGAACCGGGATTTCAATCGCTCAGAACTGTAGTATCCACTAACCGGCTATCCAAGCTACCGAGCTTTCCAAGCTTGGTGATCAGGTGTCACATAGGTCTCTAGCCCTCCATCTCAAACTCGCCAATATTCTACGTGATACTTCCCCGCCTGAAATATGTGACCCTCGCCCCGCCATACCTCCATGCCCGTAGTAAATAGTGCATCAACCTTAATATCACTCTATCCTTGAATTCCTCATGTAAGTCCTAAAATTTTAAAATGCCTATGAGATCCTCGGCTCTCGCGGATGAACAAGTCATCCACATATAGTATGAGAATGAGCGGGTCCTCACCTCTAATGATGAAATAGAGGTTTGACTTGACGCCTTCTCGAAGCCCATCACAAATAGGTGTTCATCCGGGAATACCAAGCTCTGAGCTTGTTGCACCATAAAGTGCCTTTCTCGTGGCGGCACACGTGGAGTCTCACTCACCTCAAAGTTCCGTATCGCCAATGTACACCTCCTCCCTCTATGAAGCCATTCAAAGGTCTTACATCCATCTTATGAATGTGCCAACCCATCTCTGCGCTATGGCAATAATAGTCCTAATGGAAGTGTATCTCAGAATTGGGTGCTAATGTCTCATCATAATCGACTCCTCAATCTGAGAGAAGCCCCATACCACAAATCGAAATTGTAGCCCACGCCGCCATATCTGCAGCAATTTTGGTCTTATACAACCATCTAGAAGTCACAACGAACTTCCTCTACTGTGCCTTCGGAACCACATCCCAAACATCGCTGCACACAATAGAATCATACTCCTCAAACATGGCCTCTCTCCATACCTGATAGTCCATCAGTCACAAGAATCAGGGCTCACCGTCTCCTCGACAAGTAGTCACTGTGGCCGGTATGCTCCCACCGACTGGTGGCCTCCTCTGTTTGATCTGATCCTTGGGCTCCCCCACATTCTCATCGGCTCTTCTCGTGGTCTCCTGGAACCATCTTGGTCTCCTCTTCCCTCAAGTGGTCAACGGAGAAGTAAGGTCTCTCGGCCCAAGAGAAATGGCCTCAGGACTCACTGCAACACTCTACGATCCTGAACTCTGAACTCCCTCTGAAGTCTATGCCCCACCTGACTGAAACTAACCTCGCGGACTCGAATGCATGGTGACCTGCCACCCCGACTCGCATATCCGACCACCGAGGTTGTGCTCCTCCAAACTCCAAGAGGTAACTTCGCGATCATCTCAACCGCTGGTTCGACTTCAAGTGATCTCAAGAAAAGCCTTTATCCTCCTCAAATTAAGATCTTCGCCACAATCACTTCCTAAGTGATGCAATGTAGATCCAATGAGGGCTTTTGACACCTCTCAGTATCCTACTAGAATCCCCTGATGAGCTGTGGGGTCTAGCTTCGCCCTCCTCTCTCAGGGACATGTGAAAATGTAGCACATCCAAAATCCCTGATATGCTCAACATCGGGCTTTCATCCCCTCGCGGAGCCTCCTCCTGAGTCATCTTCCCAAAATGCTATGGGGACTCCCCTCGCTCGTGATAAACTGCAGAGCACATGCCTCCCACAATGTACAAAGGCACTGGATCATGCAAAGATAGATCTCACAGACCTCGTAATAGCCTCGTTCTTCCTCTCTAACCCCGTTCTCACTGGGTTGTATGGTACGGTCATCTCTCCTGATGCCCTTCTTGGCACAAAATTCCACAAACTGGAATGTGAATACTTCCCCTTTGTTGTCTTGGACTGGCAAGACCTTTGATCTTCTTTCCGTCAATTCTCCACAAGAGCTCAACTCTTGAACCGGGTATAAGACCATGCTCTTGGCCTTCAGAAAATATATCCAGGTCTTCCTTGAGTAGTCGCCAATGAATGTGAGATAATACTCAAAACCACCCAAGGACTGACATGTGGGGCCTTACTACTACATCCTCACAAGTGGTATTTCCAAATCCAGATCCTTAAATTTTGATCTCGGCTGGCCATCGCTGGAACGATGCCTTGGCTTAACTTTACAGCGACACCTCAGTGAAACATCCTGATGCTCAGATCGATTCAGGCACTCCCACAACCTCTCACCCTCCAGAGCTCCCCATGATGTGTGGCCATCCCCGCGATGCCAACTCACATAACTGTCTGCTGCAGTCGCCACTGGCCACCAACGCAAGTAGTGGCCGGAAAAGCAATCTGTACAGTTCCCCATCTAGCACAGAGGATTGGAGTGCTAGGTCCATAGAAGCTCCTCGAGGATAACCAATACCTCGGAGCCAATAAAAAAAAACCTCAAGGCCTCTGTCCTTGAGGGTGGAAACTGAAATCGCTCCTTCTTCATCGCCGTGACGAAGAGAACATCAGTGAACCATATAGGTGGCAAGTCCTCTCCTAAAAGAAACTGTGACAATCCCAGCAACTGTAACAATCCTGTCATCTCCCCAAAGAGATATCTATCCTGAAATCAGGATCTCTCAGAGGTCCGAGAAATGCTCTCGAATCCCAGTCATGTGGCTCGAAGCCCCGCTGTCTATATACCAGATATCCGGTGAATACTCAACCGAACTGCAACAAACATGAAAGGCACACTCCCTCTGAAACTGAGTCGGAAAGTTTTGAGTATATGATCAATGACCAATATTGGTTGTAATTTGTTTTGAGTACATGGTGGTAAACATGGCCTGAACGCTGCTACTCTCATTATATCCGTGCTTGATATCTTTTAAAACACTTTTGTGGGATATTCTGTTCACTGCTTTTATGCTCTAATGATGATGGAGTGAATTCGCTGTCACAACTGTATCTCTCTATGGATACTGATGGTTATATTCTGCTTATGAATGCATAATTCCATGGTTAAAAAATGAACCTTAAGAGGTCCCTGGTGGGGGGAATACTTCCGTTTGCATTTGTGGTAACATTCTGCAATCTTATACTGTTGGTTATAACTGCCCTAAAAATATTAAATTATTTATTGTATTTTTTAGTGAGCCGAGTCATTGTAATCAGATCGGTCCAAGTCAATCTGAGCCTGAGTTTAAAAGCTATGATTGGTAGTATATCCAGGCCACTTGGATCTCACAACTTAAGGCTCTTGGTCCTAAGATGGCCTTCTTCTTGGAGGATTTTTGTAGCTAAGGAACTGGCTTATTGTCTGCGTTGATTACATTTGGCTCCACAGGCAACATGGTTTGAGGTTCCTGCTCGTCTATTTCAGAGTATGCTGTCATTAGCTTCGGTTTGACTGTGATCATTGCATTCCATAGGAGGAGAGGATTTGTCAGCGATGCCATCTGCAAGAGGTGCGAGGTGGAGTCTCAGTAGCACTTCATTTTTAGGTGCCCAATTTATTACAATATCTGTTGGAGATATAATTGTCTATTTTGCGACTTTGCAAGGTCACTCTCTAACTTTCTTTGCTATCCTAATTGTTGTTGCTTTGGCCCTCTTCATTCATGAGGTGGTGACTTTCAAGTAACAGACCTTACTTGATTGTTTCAGACTTTGACCTGTCAAATGGATTACCTTCTTCCAACCTACTTTGACACTTGGATGTAATAAGTGTCTTGCAGACCCTTTGAACTTGGGTACAACAGATACCAAATCAGTGGGATTGTGCACAATCCAATGTTCATGGGTCATCAAGTGACCCGTCCCCACAGGGCCTTAGAAGTTAGAGGAGTGCCCGTTCTCAATGCAAAATGCTGGACTATGCACCTTGACACTCAGATTCATCACCAGATTCTTTCCACCGCCCTCAAATATTAGGAGAGTTTTTGCTGGTTGTGTGTGAGTTCCTGTTAGAGTTACCCAACTATGCCCCTTACTACCATGGACACTCCCTAGACAACCTCATTGGGCAGTGTATTGGCATATTCTCCTCTTTACTTTTTTGCAATGTATTACTTAGTCAATTATAATATTATTTTCTTGAACTTCGGAGGAGCTGTTTTCAGTCCTATAATTTTATTTAGTACTTGTTGTACTTCACAGTTCCATTGACCTACTCTTTTGGTCATTTGTGGACGTTGACAAAATTATTTTGTATATCTTAATTTATCTTGCACCCATCCTTTCAAACCCTTGACAAGATTTGACTCAATGCATATTTTCAAAGGTCAATTGGGCTTTTTCTCTTGTATAGTTGCCTTGAAAATTGAAATACCATATGACAAAATTAACACTTGTATTTTCTATGTTCTTGGCCCTAGTTAGGACCGTCGTCAAATATTGCATTGATTTGTTTTTTGTCACATTAACTCCTGGATTTGCTACTAAGGCCTTGGGTATTTGGCACGATGTAGAATCTTGTGCCATTTGTTTGCAACTGATTATTGGAAAGTAAAACCTTGCATGCCTTGAATGGCATGACATCCAAAATGACAAATGCTCCTTTTGCTCTGCTACTGTTGGTGCTCTTCTTCACCTTTCTATTGCTCTTCTGTTAAAGCAACACCTGTTCTTTACATGTTTCTGATTTCTATCTTCTTTTCACTCAGTAAAATGTCGTAATAGTTACTGGGTTAGATTTTTAGAAGGCACCTAAAGGTTAATTGGTTAGTATTTAGTTAATGGTTAGGTCAGTTTATGTTAGACTACATTCACGTTTAGAATTTAGTACCAGAGTAATTTATAAATGAAAAAACATAGAAAATACTGAAACTCCGGAAATCTTAACAATTTCTGTATCCTTTTGGAAATGCAATTAGAAGAGATTAGTTATTTCTTGGACTAATATTAATCTCAACTTTGCTGTTGATTAATGGTTTTGGTACTATAGGGGTTCTTTTCCTTTCTAAAAGTCTTCCTTATATGGATACTCTATGCCATTGTTAAGGACTATGGTTGGTTGCAGTGTTATGATATTTTAAGTTTTTTTCATAGAACAATGGATCTGTGTTTACTTTGGCTTGAGGAGGTTGAAATCCAAAAGTTCTAGGTCATTTGTATTTTGTGTTGTATGATTTTGAGCCTGAAGTTCAAGCACGAAAATGCATTGACTTGCGTTGGAGAGATCAAGCATCAAAAGTTAATGGTGTACAATTGCAAAAATGGCAAAGATGATATTCCAAAACAAAAAAATGGATGCATGTATTTTTAGAATATGTCCTAGTAATCGTTACAGTTGTTTTCCCTGACTAGAAGTTTGCAAAAAATAAACTTTATGAAAGTTTGGCCCACATTTGTGAACTAAGCAAATATTCAAAACTGAAGTTTTTTTTCTTTTTAATAAGTGATTGGGCTTTTCAGTATTTGTTATGTCCATATCTTTTGAATTTATTATGTTTGTTCCCTTAACTGATACGCCTCTCATTTGCAGGCATGAACCAGTTCAAGCCTATTTTCCTCGGAACAGTACATCCGAGTACCCCACTTGGGAAACTCAAGCGAGCTTGCAACACACAGAAATGTATCCGTGCAGGAGGCAAGCATAATGATCTTGATGATGTAGGGAAAGATACATACCATCATACGTTCTTTGAGATGCTTGGAAACTGGTCCTTTGGTGATTATTTCAAATGTGAAGCCATTGGGTGGGCCTGGGAGTTGCTGACAGAGGCGAGTTCCATCATCAATCTTTCTGGCCAAAATATGAAAGATATTTGCAATTTGTATTTACCTCATAGATGAACTGGGATTAATAGTTCTTATGGACAAGAAATTTTAATTAGTTGTGCATACTGGTTTCATGCATTCTTTTTAATGTATACACACACGCATATATCTATGTATGTATAATTGCCTTTTACAAGGAAGACATCGCATGGAAACTCAAGGGATGCTTCCCCATATTTGTGGATATCATCCCTAGTAAACTCATCAGTGTAGACTAGTGCACCTCACCCAAGGGGATTTGAACTGGGCACCTGCTGTCACGGAACTAGCTAAATGCCCAACAACATGGGCGACAACTGGTTGAGCTAACCCCTTCGGCTAATTGCCTACACAATTAATATTTGAGAGCATCATAGCCTTTTTTAACAATGTGGACTTTTTACACAAGTCACTTCAATAACTTCATGGCAAATGATCACTTAATATAATCTGAGCACTTCTTAGCTTATCGAACTAAACGGGTTGGCTGCCACATTTTCAAAGTTTTTTAATTCTTGCCATCAAACCTCTGACTTCCTGGACTTGGCACCGGACTTGCAAAAGAGTAGAAAGTCTTGTATTAAGATTCTCAGAATGATTTGACAGTAAGACTGGAGGTCAATATTCATGTGTCAGCATCTTACGTAACTGAAGAATCAGATACCAACAGTCTTATGTCAATTATCTAATAATATATGTTGACTACTAATATTTGCATGACAACTGAAATAATAGTAACACGAATGACTAACATTAACTGCTTTTAGTACATCTCACTAAAAATGAACTCACCTAAGATGTCATCGTGTGACTTAGATACTGCATTACTATGTTATTGCCATGTGCTTACAAGCATCGTGGTTGACAGAGGGAGTTGATAAATATTTGGAAAAATAAACTGACATTTTGCTGTGATGACCTTTCAATTGACAAATATGGCTATACATGGGTAAAGTCTTATCTATTGAGTGTATGCAATTGAAGCATTCTATGATTATGAACTTTGTTTACGAAGCTGTAGCATTCAGTTCAATTATAGGTGTTGAATTTAATGCAGTTGCAAGAGCCATTCTCCTGGAGGATGGCATAAAACCCTAGTTGTGGACTAGGGCCCCCAGTACACTCCTGGGGTTCTTGGTCTGGGACCAAGCAGTTAGAGCCATGGAAAAAGACTTTTGTGAGGGCCCCCAGTAGATGACTGGGATTCTTGGTTTGGGACCAAGCAGTAAAGACCCTAGATGTATTCTAGGGCCCCTGGATGTGTTCCAGGGAATCCTTGCCCTAAGCTTGGATTGATCCTTGGATGTGTTCCTTGGTGGTCGATATAAGGCCCTAGAAGTGTCTAGGGCCCCTGGATGTGTTCCAGGGAACCCATGCCTAAAACATGGGTTGATCCTTGGTCTTGAACCTTGGTGGATAAAACCCCAGATGTGTTCTAGGGCAATCTGGTCTTTGACCAACTAGATCTTGGTGTAATACCAAGATGTGTTGATGGGTGATTCTCTTCCTCTCTCCCAGGATGGTCCATAGGGCCTAGGAGAGACTATGAAGATGAGCATGACCACATTGTGTGATGTACCCTCCGATGCCGTGATGATAAAGTTAATGGTCACCTTGAGATTCATATGGACATGTTTTGCCACTGAGAAAACCCCTTGTTCGTTCTTCACCTTCGGTTTTTGAGTTTGGGTATGAGTGGGGTTTCTAATTTTGTTTTAGGGTTTTGTAATGATTAATTTGGAAATATTAATTAATATTTAATGTTACATATTAATTTAATATTTATAATAAATAATATGTCATTATATTAAACAATATTTTATTATCCTAAGCCCTAACCTAAAACTATAAATTAGAACCCTACCTCTCTATTCTTACACACACTTACTCTTATTTTCCTCTTCAAGGCCGCGGCTACCTCAATATTGGTTTCCTCTCAGATCTGCAACCCTCCTATCTGGACAACCCTCCTTAGAATTGCGGCCCTCCTAATAGGACAGTCCTTCTCAGACTTGTGGCCTCCTTTACTCTATTGTTTTGTGCTGCCTTGGAGCTAATTATTTTGGAGGGTTACTTGCTGAAGCTGTTTCTACTACCAAGTTTGTCCTATCTTCTGTATCAAGCATGTTCTAGCTGTTGGCCCCTTCATTTGTGTGAGATCTGCTTGCTACTGCCAGTCGACCCTCTTTCAAGTGTGAGATTCATGTGGTACTAAAGCCGGCCCCTTTCTCTGTGTGGTCTCTACACTGCCAACCGTATTCCTTACTGCAGGCTGCCGTCCACCTCTTTAAGTACTCTGGATTGTGTTAAGGCCATCGCTGTTCTTCCAAGTTCTTTTCTTGCTGCCACAATTTCTTTAGCAGTCAAATCCCTCACTGTGTGTGGCTGAGATAAGGGTTTGCTATTCAAGGAAATTGTTTGGGGTTCTTGTCTCTTTTCTTTGGGTTTTTTCTCTTATGGCAAGATAGTCCTATGATCTCCTTGACAGAGATCAATCTTTAAGTGATTGATCTATGAACCTAAACTAAATCTGAGCAAAATTCAGAGGTTTACTTTTCACTTGTGTGCCAAGCTCTTCCTTCATTGCTCAAGAGGTAAATTCCAGAGGTAAGTTTCAGTTGCATTTTACTTCAGTTTGAATTATTTGTTTAAAGCTCAGATCCATTAGTTTGCTCAGAAATATCTATTGTTTTAGTTGTACTCAGATCCAAGGCTGTTGGGAGCGCGGAGCGGGAGCGGGATCGGGAAACGCAGATTTTCAAAAATCTCTGGGAGCGGGAGCATTTTTTATATAATACATAAAAAATATATTTTGATATATATATATATATATATATATATATATATATAAAACATGCAAAATGTTGAATCAATTGCAAAAAACATGAAAACATAGATATAAGATCATTTAACAAATTGATTAGTGATGAATGATGAATTGATGATCATTAAAGCATCAACCATTTAGTACATACTACATACTACACATATAACATCAATCATAAACATATGTGGGACTCAACATTAAAGCATCATAACATCAATCATAAAAGCATCATAACATCAATCATTAACTTCAAAGG
>SNQJ01S0003546.1:35212-65319 GCA_010110895.2 Picea sitchensis | reverse complement strand
CATTTATACAAAACCTTGACCTAATTTTACATTTTAGGTCAGGTAAAAAGGCCGACAAGGCCAAAATATCAAATCATACTGTTTTACATTAAATTGTCAAGTTAAAACCCTAAATCAAGCTGAAAGGAGAGTAAAAAACCCCTACAAGGGAGACGTTAGCCCTTTTTAGGGTAGATGGGGCGTCCTGGAGCAAAACGTTAGCCCTCCCTGGGCTTCTCCAACCTGCCACACGTGCCACTGCTGCCTAGTCTGCCTGCCCCAAACGTCCATGATGCTGGGTGATGTCATGGTCAAGGTGGTGACGTCCTAGGCCTCCAAAGGCCAACGTTCCACTAAGAAAGGGTCATCCCCCCTAGGTCAAGCTGTGCCGGGGTGCCTCTGGTGGAACGTTCTCTTCTTCTCCCCATGTGTATCGGTTCAAATGGTACTTGTCCGTCGAGCATGGTCCTGCACATCAAAGGCTACCCCCTCCGTGAGCTCATCAATCACAGGGATCATAGCAATGTCAATCACATCTCATCATCAATATTATTAAACATATGCATAAAATCCCTAATACATCAGTTAACAACTCAAAGACATTACACAAGCCTGCTATACAAATCTGGAGGAAAAGACAAAACGTTCTATTGGGCTAGTGTCCAACGGAAAAGGTGAGTTCCCAGAAGAAAACCTCATCAAAACCATGTGAGTGGGTGATGTGGTTAAGGGAAGTCCAAGCATGTGGGTGCAGTGAGGGCCAAGGATGCAATGTGTTATCTGTGGGTGCCTTTGTAGAAGGCGAGCTATACCTGTCATAGATGCACTCTTTCCAAACCCATTCTTGCCTTTATTCTTTTATTCTTTTATTCTTTTATTGCTTTTCTTTTTCTTTTCGTTCAAGATCTAATCAGGGGACACTGCCCTGGTGTGGTGACCAGTGGTGGCAGCGTTACCCACAAGTACTTTCACAGAAATGAAAGGCTGGCTCGTGATGAGACCCCCTTTCCCTTGGTCATGCAACCAAGAGTCACTGCCCTGGCGTGGTAACCAACTGGTGGCAATGCCATACTGCTAGGTACCCATGGACCTAATACGCTGGCTCGTGATGAGACCCCTTATTCTCTGACTAGGTGTTGTTTTATTATTTTATTCTTGTCCCCTCTAGTTTCTTGCTGAGAAGCCTTTTATTGCTTTCTCGGGGATCCCTAGGCGAAGCATCTAAAGGTTTTATTTTTAGGCTTTTATCTCTTACCAGCTTGCTTTTACCTTCTGGGCCTTTAGCCCCTTCTTCCCACGAGACAAGGTGCAATCCTTAAGAAAGGTCAACCCAATGCCCGGACAAGGGGAGTGGGACAAGTGAGCGGGAAACAAGATGAAATAGTGGTGCTATGATGGGAGCGGACAATGGCTTTTTAGAAGTCCCCCCCAGTGGCAAACCAAAACCTATGGACAAAGCCTTGCTAGGACACCCTGTCAATCCCCCTAAACATGGTCAAGTGGGCAAATGTAAGATCCAAGCAGTTGTTAGAGATAAAATGAATCAGATGCATATATTTAAAGGTTTTAATGATCAAAAGTGACACATACCATGATACCTGGACCAATTACCTCATGGAGCAAGAACCCTTTCTGATATAGGACTAAGCCGATGGTGATGGATGCTACTGCTGCTGACAAGATAAAGGTGATAGAAGAAGAAAAGGTGGGCCCTCCAGGGCTATGCTCGGGTCAATCCTGCTCTCGGTACTCCATGTCTAGGATCTGTGGGTCTCGAGACATGATCTCCTAGTAATCCCTAAAAAGTGGGGATAACACACTGGAGTAGCAAGGGCTTGATTTTCATGATCATTTGTCTTCTGTGACTTAGATATTAATCTGGATTCCTCTTGGGTACAATATGACCATAAATTGTTAAACTTGGGCAATTTGCTTCTAGTGCAAATACCTTGAATGAATGGATCCCAAGAGGAAGGAAATCCATTGAGTGTAGTAGTCACAAGTTCAACGTCATCTACTGAGTCTCCAATAGCTGCTAACTGGTCCTTGATCTGCCAGATCCTCATAAAATAATTGGTGATTGTTTCTGACTTTTTCATCGTCATGTTTTTTGTTAGAAAAAGGGAGAGGACCAGAAAACATACTTTTAAAATATCTGTTAACTAGATCAGCAAGAATCTAATAGATCTAAATAAAGAAAAAATTCTGATCATAAAAATAATGTAGATCTGAAAACAAAATTAGATCTAGAACACTAAAATATTTCTGAGCATTCTAACTAGTAGATCTGAACTAAAAAAATTACTTCTGAGTATAGCTAATAGATCAGAATCAAATAGTTATTTCTGAGTAAAGTAGATCTGAATACAACATTCATAAATCTAAGCAACAGAATATTTCTGAGTAGGCAAACTAATAGATCTGAAAACCAATAGATCTTAAGCAATAGTAATTTCTGAGATAGCAAACTAGTAGATCTGAGATTTAGACAAAATTATTCAAACTGAAATAAAAGCAACTGAAAACTTACCTCTTGTGCAAATGAGGGAAGAACTAGACTCACAAGTGAGATGTATTTCTTTGAATTATGCTCAGATATAGTCTTGGGCTCATGGATCAACCTCTAAGGGTCAGATCTTTATCAAAGAGAATATAGGACTGTTATGCCACCATAGAAAAACCTCAAAGACAAGACAACAAACCCCAAACTATTTTCTGGAAGTAAACCCTTATCTCAGCCACACACAGAGAGGAATCTGCTTGGAGAAAAGCGTGACAGCAAAGGAGAGAAAGTCTGGAATTCCAGATCCACTTAAAATGTAGACGACTGCGTATAGTAAGGGGCTATCAACTCAACATGATAGCCGCAGACCTCAAGGTTCCTGGTCTGTACAGAGAAATGGGACGGCAGCCTCTAGAAGAGGATCCGCCACTTAGAAGAGGGCCAGCTACTTGAAGACTGGCAGAGTGAAGGGTGGCAGACAACTTAGAGTAGGACAGAAATGGAGGGTGAACCTGACAGCAGCAACAACTCAGAAAAGAAGCAAACCCTCAACACAACCTTCAATGCAACACTTAGATTACTTCCCAACACAAGGAATGGAAATGAATTGAACAATCAAAGGAGGCAGCAACACTTGGAATAAACTCTTAGAGCAATCCGCCACTTAGTAGAGGAGAGAGTGAGTGAGTGTAATAGAATGTGAGGGAGGACTTTTATTTATAGTTATAGGCTAGGGCTTAGTGTAATAAAATAGTAATTAATATAATGACATATTAATTAATATAAATATTAATTTAACATGTCATATTAAATATTAATTAATATTTCATTTTAATCTTACTATGCCCTAAAACAAAAAACACAAACTCCACTCAAACCCAAACTCAAAAACCAAAGGGTGAAGATCAAACGAGGGGTTAGGAAGGGAAAAGGGGTTTTCTAGTGGCAAAACATTGTCCATATGATTCTCAAGTTGACCAATAAACTTTATCATCACTGCATAAGGGTTACATCACACAATGTGGTCATGCCCATCTTGATAGTCTTTCCTAGGTACTATGGGCCATCCTGGGAGAGAGGAAGAGAATCACACACCAACAGATCTTGGTATTACACCAAGATCTACCTGGTCAAAGACCAGTTTGCCCCATAACACATTTGGGGTCTTACCCACCAAGGTGCAAGACCAAGGATCAACCCATGCTTTAGGCATGGGTACCCTGGAACATATCCAGGGGCCCTAGACATGTCTAGGGACTGATATCAACCACCAAGGAACACATCCAAGGATCAATCCAAGCTCAGGGCAAGGATTCCCTAGAACACATCCAGGGGCCCTATAATACATCTAGGGTCTTTACTGCTTGGTCCAGACTAGGAACCCTAGTCATCTATTGGGGGCCCTCACAAGCGTCTTTTGCCATGGCTTCTAACTGTTTGGTCCCAGACCAAGAACCCCAGGAGTGTACTGGGGGCCCTAGTCCACAACTAGGGTCTTATTCCATCATCCAGGAGAATGGCTCTTGCAGCTGCATCAAATTCAACATTTTTGAGTTGATGCCTTAGAGTAATCTTTCGGCTGGTATTCTTAATTTCATGAAGTCTTGTTAGGGCATCAAACATTTCCTTCGGTGACTTTAGTTCTGATACATTAGGTATCATATGGTCTTTTATTGAGTCTGTCAAGATCCTCTTGGCCTTGACTTCATTCTTCCTGAACTTTGCTTAGGCTTCTTCATCTTCAGGTTCTGGAAGTACCTGCTTGACAATATCCAATACCTCATTCTCTTCTAGAATGAGAAGAACTCTGTGCTTCCAAGATTTGAAGTTATCTGGTCCATTCAATGTATCTTCAACTCTCATACCGGTTGACATTTTTGCCGGTAGAAACCCTAGATTTGAGAAATTTAAAATTTTTGATCTTCACGGAACTGCAACCATAGTGTTGCAAGGGGTGCGCTAGGGTAGGGCGAACTGCTCTGTGTTGAAAATAGTCCCAATGCCTTGGAACCCGTGTTTTAAAAACCGGTGAACCGGAACCAGAATCGACCGTTTTTACCGGTTTGATGGCCGGCTGGTTCAAACCGGTCAATAAACCGAATCGGCCGACCATTTTATGATGAAACCAGCCGGTTTGGTACCGAACGGGCCGATTTGGTACCAAACCAACCGGTTGCATCATAAACCGGCCGATTCGGTCCCTAAAACCTAAAACCCCCTTCATTACCAGTTCGACTGGTTCATTACTAGTTCGACTAGTTCATTATTGGTTTGACCGGTTCATTACCGGGTCCTTCATTACCGGCTCGACCGGTTCATTACCGGTTCCGGTTGGACCCTTGATCGGTTCTGGTGTCTGTTGCGGTTTTTGAAACTATGTTTGGAACTAGTGCTAAACGAGCTTGACAAAGTATTCTAGTGCAACGACAAGGTATTGCTGCAAACGATCTTCCTTCTAGTGGTCAAACTGTTCTGAAGGTATCCAACTTTGATACCATGTTAGATTTTTCTTTATTTACAAAGCAGTAGAGTTACCGGTGTTCTTTTACTTCTTTAACATTAGCAGTTATGGCATGTACTGAACAATAAGAGCAGCATAAACAAGATACAAGAGAACACAAGAGTTTTATCCTGGGAAAACCCCAAATGGGGGAAAAACCCAACAACCTTTCTTAGATAGATTTCGTCCTATATAATCCACCATAAACCAGCTCTTAAGAGCTACAGACAAAGAAGAAACCCTAGCACTAGGCTAGCGCACAAGCTAGTGCTCACAACTGCAGCAACATCACCATACAATAGTAGTGCACCTCCTTAGAGAGACAACGCACAAGAGAAAAACCACCACAAAGAATAATCAAGAACCTCCAGTGCGTCTTCTTCTTCTCTTCAGACTTGCGCTTCCTTCTTCAATGAGAGAGTGAGTGTGTTGTGTGTCGAATGTGCAAGACGTCTCCTCTATTTATAGTCTTCAAGTCACCTTGCCTGGGCCGACTTCTCCTCGGGGATTCTTGTTTTACTTTATTCTTTTCCTGTGGGCCTACTTCTCTTCTGGGGTGTTCTTCTGCTGTTCAATGGTCTTCCTTGGACTTATAGAATCTTCTTCTTTTCTAAGAAAGGTTGTCTAGAGGAAAGTTCCTCCTGCAGCTACCAAAACATCAACAGTATCTCCCCTCAGTGAATGATGGATCATCCATATTTTGCCAAGAACGACTACTTTCCACCAAAGTGGACTGACAAACAACATTGAGTACTCACTTTTAATTCAATCTCTGAATAGATGCCTCATCATTTCATTTCAACGGCCTAAAACAATGTGCGTCTGATCAGCCGGTTTGTCCATTCTTGATTTAGCTGCTAGATTTTGATTCATTGTTAGCCATCCAAAAGATTTGGATTTGAAATTCCGTAAAATATTTGATATTTGTTATAGTAGAAAATGAATTTTCAAATATCACAATCAGATTGCAAAATTATGTTAATACTCAAAATCCAAAATTAGAGCCGAGTTTCAGAACTTAAATATCCTACATTTGTATTCTTTAATATGATGGATCATGTTCATTTCTCCAAAACTAAATGAGAGATCATGGAGCTAAGATTGCAATGCAAGGTAAAGATGGATATAAGGTAATGGAAGCTAAAATATAGTGCTGACATTGCAGTATTGGTATCTTTTTCTGGAAATTGTTTTGCATTAGCACAGCATGCCTGACAAAATATGGATACAGTTTTGTTTTTTCAAAAAATTACTGTATTATGTAACTCTGATTTGGAAAATGTTTTTCAATAAAGCATTCTGGTTGTTTTCTGGTCTATTTTATTGTTTGTGGTCCAAAAGTTGCTAGTTTAGATTATGTAGGTTGATATTGAAGAAATGCAATGAAACAATGGAACCAGACAGTTTAACTGCAAATGCAATTGACTCCGTTGGCTAATAAGATGACTAATCTGGCTAGGTTGGTGAGCACTGTTGTTGAAGTCATGGGGAATACTTTTCCAGAGCTGAAGCAACATGAAGAGAAGATCAAGGAAATTATTGCGGAAGAGGAATTGAGCTTTGGCAGGACTTTAATCAAGGTATGCAATTGTGCTGATCTTGATGTGATGGTTTGGTTGGGATGGGTTGGAGGAATAATAGTCAACTGTGACATTTAGTTTCAAATTTGGATCTGGTGGACCGAGGTTTACTTCTGCAGATATGTTTTGAGCATGAAATGATGCTTTCTGATGTCTGAAAAAGTAAAAAAGACTGAAAAGTAGCAGGTGTGTAAAAGTAAAATAGAATGAAGAAGTTTCAACTTTCAAAATATGTTTTGAGCATGAAGTGATGCTTTCTGATGTCTGAAAAATTCAAAAAGTCTGAAAAGTAGCAGGCGTGTAAAAGTAAAATAGAATGAAGAAGTTTCAACTTTCAAAGGCTTTTGCTCTCAAGGGTGTCGGTTTGTTTATTTTCTATTGAAGGTTATTGGGATATTTGTTGAAAGCTCGAGTGTTTTCTATGAGATTTCTAGTGTGCATCTCAGAGAACCATAAACTGGATCCCTGCACAACTAGCATTTTGTATAGGATTGAAAACCCTGTTACTTTGGCAAGAATAAGTCCTTTTTGTACTTGTTTTTATCTGATTAAAACCTTAATCACTTGCCTTGTTTAATATAAAAAATGTTGTGTGTCATGATAATCGGATTTACTAGTATGATGTTTGATGGTTTCAGACCTTGAAATATGGTGTTACTTTTATTGTAGGGCATTGAAAAATTCAAGAAGGCTGCTCAAGAGGTCAAGGAGAATAAGCTCAGTGGTCAGGTATGGTCACAGATCTATAACTTTGGCTTGTTTTGCTTACGGCAAGAAATATTTTCTTGACTTGACTGAAGCAAGGGCTTTGAATTATCAGCTATAGTCCCCAAGGGTGAAAATAACAGTTCTCATGTTTTTGTGCATGGTCTCCAAATATTTAATGTTTTAGTTCAATTATTTTTTATTGCACCCATTACAAACAAATTTAAAACATAATACAAATATTTTGTCGAGCTTCTTGTCTGTTCATCAAATATTCCCGGGGTATTCTACAGCTACATGTATGCAATGGTTGTGATTTACATTCATTGCATTGAAATGACAGCTGATTGAACTGGTGAAAATAATGCTTTACTCTGTGCGATCACTTTGTTGTAATCATAATGGGCTTAGTTTTAATTGCTAAACATTGATGGCAATCAAAATACATGTTAGTTTTATTTGCTAGAAAGTGGTTGTAATCAGAACAAAGAGCAATTGTATTAGTTTGATGTTATTTTCAATCATAAAGGCACTGGTGGGAGATATTCCAAGTATAGATAGATCCTACTGTTGATGTTTGGACAACATCGGGAAGACATTCTCTTAGAATAATAATTAATAATATAATGATTGATTATTAGATATCATATATAATAAGTAAATGATAATAATAAATAGTTATTGGTCATTCAAGGGACGCATCCTTTCATGGATGGTCACCATATGTTCCTTATATATGGAACACTCATCATTGTAATAATATATCGAATATATCTCATATGATGAAAAACAACATGGTATCAGGGTGGGACTGGGCTTGACTCCCTCGCGGGAGGGCCCAAGAAAAATGAGAGAAATAACTTGCCGTGCAATGCGATCATCAACAACTTTGTTTCGTGATCAATATGCTTATTAAATGGGCGACCGCGTGGATGGGGGAGTTGATTCCTTCCCCACCTCCAGTGATGATTTGTATGATACCAATCCAGTCTCTATCTGAGCAATTATCACTAAAATTGGCTTGTGAATCAGCCCTATTGACGTCTTTTACTCGCTGGACTATGCTTTGTTGGGGTATATTAATTGACAAGATAGACTATGTCGTTTATTTTAGGCAACCGAATAAATAAGTTAAAGGTTATCGCCATCCACGCAAGTGCCAAACGTAAACCTAAGGCGTTGTCTATGCTTCACGTAAAAGCGTGACATCACGACCATGCCATCTCTTGTCTCTGTTAAAAGCACCGTCGCTAGTTAATGCATGGAATTCTATGATGAGGAGTTACGATGATGATATGATGGGCATGACATTTGAAGTTTATTCCACCAAGTGTATACAGGTGCACGCCACGATTGTTTATGATCGGAATTTTTGTTGTTGTTGTTGTTGTTGTTGTTGTTGTTGTGAGTGCACGTTCTAGGGAATATCGACCACTTTCACTCAAACGATTAGTATCCGGGAGAAGGGAGGAGGGCAGGAGTTGATTGTTATTCTGGTGGCAGTAAATTGTAAGTCTTTCCTTGGCCGCCATTGAAGCTACGGTGACGATGGATGGATGGTCATAATAAGTATTTATGTGTTATGATGCGTTATACGTGCGCCACAACTTCAACGTCATGATGCCATCGAACATGTTTCCTATAGGAAGCTGACAGTAGGCGTGCATGCCTACTACCTCTTCTTTCTTGGATTCCTCTCTCACTTGTTCTTGTGATTGTTACTAATTACTAGGCGACTGTCAGAAGGATTTACAATTATATGGTGTAATGGAACCCAAGAATGTGCTCTAGTATATGGTTGGGTGTGTCATCCATTCAGGGTGGACTCCATCACTGAGGTTCGTCAGGAAGTGGACATAAATCTATCCGAGGAACTTGACTCACTCTGTCCGACGCTTTGGGAAACAGGATCACTTGTTTATCAAGCTAGGGTTTATATTCTTGAGAAGAGTAGTGGTATACAAACTTCTTTCGATTTGATGGCATTGATGCTTTGCTCGCTATTATGATTGAAGAGGTATCAAATAGGTCGCACAAGTCGTGGCTATAGAGGGTTATATTGGAATCGACTATTTTAACTGTTGTTGTTGTGTTGAGCCTTACTCTCTTTACATTCTGGGCAACTAGGAAATGACTCGATTCCAATTTACTCACATTCATCGTTTTTCCCTGGAATGGTGATTCTCATTTAGAGTGAAGTCCTCATAAGAATTTAAGGAACATGACCCCCAAGGAGGCCTACACCGGAGTGAATCCTAAGGTTGGAACACTTTAGGATATTTGGGTGTCCATTATACATTCATGTATCCAAGGAGAAAAGGACCAAGCTAGACCCTTCAGGCAGAAAGAGTACATTTATGGGGTATAGTGAGTCTTCAAAGGGATACCGGATCTACATCACTGGTCAGAGATAGATTGAGGTGAGAAAATATGTTACCTTTGAGGAGGAGGTAGCCTTCAGGGGATCTAGAGGATCTCACATGGAGATTGATAGTGAGAGACAAGAAGAGATGGTTCCTTCTCTCCCTCACCCTCCAACAGTTCAAAGGGAGACAATTGAGCCTATTGATCCAATTGATCCCATTGATCCTGTAGCTCCAGTTGATGTTCCTAGAGATATTGTAGTAGGTCAGAAGAGACCTACATGGGCTCGTCAGACTCTGCAGGATGCAGAAGGACATGCAACTCCTCGTGGTACCTTCCGACATAGCAAGAGACCTTAGAGATATTCGTGCTACGCTGCAGCTATGAGCGACATCATTGATTTTGAGCCTTCATGTTATCTAGTCAGCTAGTATGGAGAGATGCCATGATGGAGGAGTATCGGTCCATCGTGAAGAATGATGTGTGGGATATTGTTCTGAGACCTGAGGGGAAGTCTGTAGTGACTTCCAAGTGGATCTATAAGATCAAACACACAACTAATGGGAGCATCGAGAAGCACACAACGAGAATTGTTGCTAGAGGAATCTCTCAGGTGGAGGGAATAGATTATGAGGAGACATTTGCTCCTGTTGCTCGATACACTTCTATGCGGATGATTATTTCCCTTGCAACATCCATGGGTTGGAGACTACATCAGATGGATGTGAAGACAACCTTTTTTCAATGGAGAGATTGAGGAAGAAGTATACATCGAGCAGCCAAATGGTTTTGTGATACATGAGAACGAGTCTCATGTGTACAGGTTGAAGAAGGCCTTGTATGGACTCAAGTAGGCACCTCGAGCTTGGTATGCGAGGATTGATGGACACTTGATGATTTTTGGGCTTCAACAAAAGTGTTGTTGATCCTAACTTGTACTACAAGACTGTTAATGGTGAGTCCCTGATTTTGGTCCTCTACGTTGATGATTTATTCCTCACCGGTACAAAGAGCCTTATTGTTGAATGCAAGTATGCGTTGGCCTCTAAGTTTGAGATGAAGGACCTTGGTATGATGCACTACTTCTTGGGAGTAGAGGTGTGGTAGAGAACTGATGAGATCTTCCTCTCCTCCTCTCTCTCACACGTGTGAATCCTCTTCTTTGGCTGAAATACTGAGAAAGAAAGACCAAAGACCCTACATCAAATTTGCCAAAGTGAAGATTCTCCTTTCTGAAATTTGCCTCCTCAATCCCCTTGGCAAGAGTGCTCACTCATTCATGCCAAATGCATGATGACAAAATAAGATGTGTGGTGCCTCCTGACATTGCTTCTCCTTTTATAGGAGTCTAAAAGTGAGTTGAGAAGCCTTCCACTAAACTCAACACTAAATTGGAGTTGTTTATTGCTCCAAGTGGGTGCAAAGTCCCAACAATAACAATTCCAAGCCCCAACTCTATATAAAATAGTTTTTTATAAAATAAAACTGCAATGTGAGTGCAAAAAAAGATTCCCACATGCCCGACACCAAGGCCATTGTGAGAACACCTCTTCGATGCTAAAAAAACATCAACAATAACGACCCTCTCACGAAGGTAAAGGGTTTCTTTGGAATATTTGTCATGGCATACCATTTGTGCATGATCCCATCCTAGAAGAAGAGAAGTACACGGGAGCTCACTTATGACGAAGTAAAAGCTAGAGTGGAGGAACAACAAAAGAAGAAACAAATAATAAAAAATTGCTCCAATGTGGAACAGGTTCATGTTATATAGAGAAAGCAATTAGTTATGGATGCGACAGTAGTAGCCATTGAAACCCAGGATGTAGAAAATCAGTAACAAAAGCAAACTAACCCTATGGGACTTTTGTCAAACACTTGGTAAACACTGATTTCTGTCTTAAATGAACTCTAAATGTAATACCCACATACAGCTATATCATAAGCAGAAACACACATTACTAAGCAAGTATTGCAGCAGAAAATAACAATGAATAACAGTCACAAAACACATGTGCACATCTAGATTTTGGCAACCAACGAGGGAAAACCCTAGTTTGGGGAAACCCACCGAGAGAGATTTTATTTAGCAGCTTTAGGAAGAATAAATGTTGCAACAGGTATACATGGCAGCAAGAGAAAACTTACAGACACCCACAACTGTCCCAAATTTCTGCCTAGAAAACCGTGCCCAAAAATTCTGTACTGATGTATGACCCTCCTACAGAACATCTTGAAATGCGTGCCCACCACCAGCTGTAGACCTGATATGTATGGCTTTGCTGCAGCAAGAAACACTCCAAACAACCTCAAAATTTGTGCCCTCAGTTTGCCTCGAATTTCGTGCCTTATTCCTTGCTGTATGGCCTGTACGGATCCATACAGTACGACCCTCAACAACCATAATAACTTCAGCAAATTTTCACACATAAAATTCTCCTTGGGATTTGTGCCCAATCTCTCTTGGAAACAATGCCAAAATCTGCTGCAAAAAAATTCTTCCAAGCTCTCTCCAAATCTCTCAAAGCTTGTCTTGCACACTACCCTAGGCTTACTCTTATAACCTGAAAGTGACTTTTCACCTTCTCCATCCCTAAATCCAATGGCCAAGATATAATCTTGGCTTTACAAGATCAAGGAACACGATTCATTCCCTCCAAAATAAATCACTTACATTTACTAAAGTAATTTTCCACTTTATGACATAAAGTCACTTTAATAAAATATTAGAAATGACAGTTTACAAAAAGTCACTTTAATAAGAGAGTCACTTTATTACAACTTTATAAAACGCCTATTACAAAGTCAAGTGCCTAGTAGTGCAAATGCAAGGTTACTTCCCCATACAAGACAAAACATGAAGAGTATCTCCCGAGCTATAAAAGCTAACACTCCCTCTTGGCGAGGGATGTATTCGCTACCATCACCATCACCGTCACCTGGTCCTGTCCTCAAATCCATGACATTGTTTGCAATAGGATCTCCCTTTGAACCTGGAGCCAAACTCAACACCTGCACAAAACTCGAACCTGAAGACCTCCTGCTAGAAACCACTCTGAACCCTGAGTTCCTGGGAGAATCCACTCCACCCTGAGCGCCCATCCACTCACACCAATTGAGCCTGTTGCCGGTGCTCAGAAGAGATTCCCTCTCTTCCCTTGGATATTGAGACTAAATCCTTGGGCCCACTGCAATCTTAGGAGCCTTCTGCTCCTCATTCGACTCATCTCCAACTGTAGGCTATTCTTGCACAACATACAACACATCAACCTGATCACCAATCAATTGTGGCTCGACCAGTTCTGCTCTCTCTCTATAGATAAAGACATGTCCACCCTTGAACAATGTTGGATATCCAACATCTCTGAAGGCTGACATCGAGAGCAGGTTAACCCTCACCCTTGGTACAAACAAAACTCCATCAACCACTAGGAGTTCACCAAACTCGAGCTGGAATCTGACCATTCCAACTCCACGTACTGCTCGTGCCATTCCCCCTTCACTTTCAACTACCCAGTCTAGACATGTCTTTGCTATACTGAGGAATATATGCCATATTCTTGTCATATGACATGAGGCTCCATTGTCAATGATCCATCTATTGTCACTCACAAATCTAGTACTCCCGACACTTGAAATGAGAGTGAACAAGGAGTATTCCCTATCAAACTTGTCCGCAAATTCCTCTACTGTTGCTGTCGCCGCTGCAACTGGCCCTGCCTCCTTCCTCTACGAACACTGAGCTGCAAGGTGGCCATATTGGTTGCAGACGAAGCATCTGCCTTTGCTCAAGTCTTTTCCAAAACTCCCCTGCTTCTTTCCTCTTCTCTTTGTCGCAAGAGCCACATTCTCTTCATCAACTCCATCTCCCTTCTGTCCACTGCTCTGAGATCCTTTCTGGATCTCCTCCTGAGTGAAATCGTCCCACAGTCTGCTCCAATCTCGTAAATGTTCTCGACCCACCATACACTTCATGAAGACTTCCCATTCCTTGGTGAAGCCTTTCTCACCAACTCTGAATCTGAGATGACCTCCCCAATTACAGCCAACTCATCTTTCACCTAAGCTACCCGGGTAAGATAAGAAGCCACACTCTCACACTTAGCCATCTTAGTATCATGCAACTTTTCCTTTAAGGCTATCTTCCGGTTTTCATTCTTCGCCTCATACAAGTTTTTCGGTGTCTCCCACATCTCATAAGCTGTCTTCTTCTCAGCGAAGTGTGGTTTAAGGTGGTCCTTCACCCCATCCAGAATAAGCCTCTGAGCTTTGGCCTCCTTTACCTCATGTAAATCCAATGCTATAGGGTCTGCTGTGGGAACAACAACTATGGTGATGACAAAGCTCCAAATTTCGTTTTCCCTGAGAATAGCTGACATCCTGATTTTCCATTGCAAATAGTTGGAAATCCCATCCAACCGGTTCTCATACCTGATGCAAGAAGCCATCTCCCTGTCAATTGTTCAAAGGAAAACAAACAACCAAGTTCACCCTTCAAATCCTTGCCAAAATAGCTTTGCTCACTGTAACTCAGAGCACATGCTTTGATACCATGGAGAAAATCAGTAACAAAAACAAATTAACCCCATAGGACTTTTGTCAAACACTTAGTAAACACTGATTTCTGTCTTAAATAAACTCTGAATGTAATATCCACGTAAAGCTATATAGCAAGTCTTGCAGCGGAAAATAACAATGAACAGCAGTGACAAAACACATGTGCACACCCGGATTTTGGCAACCAGCCAGGGAAAACCCTATTTTGGGGAAACCCACCAAGAGAGATTTTGTTTAGCAGCTTCAGGAAGAATAAATGTTACAGAATGTATAAATGGCAGCAAGAGAAAACTTACAGACACCCACAAGTGTCCCAAATTTCTGCCTAGAAAACCGTGTCCAGAAATTCCGTACTGCTGTATGGCCCTCCTACAGAACAACACCCTGAAATGCATGCCCACCAGAAGCTGTACGACCTGATCTCTACGGCCTTGCTGCAGCAAGAAACACTCCAAACAGCCTCAAAAATCGTGCCTTCTACCTTGCTGTACGGCCTGTACAGTACGGTCCTCAACAACAGTAATAACTTAAGCAGTTTTTCACACAGAAAATTCTCCTTGGGATTTCTGCCCAATCTCTTCTGGAAACAGTGCCAAAATCTGCTGCAAACAAATTTTTCCAAGCTCTCTCCAAATCTCTCAAAGCTTGTTTTGCACACTACCCTAGGCTTACTCTTATAACCTGAAAATGACTTTTCACCTTCCCCATCCCTAAATCCAATGGCCAAGATCAAATCTTGCCTTTACAAAATCAAGGGACATGATTCATTCCCTCCCAAATAAATCACTTACATTTACTAAAGTAATTTTTACACTTTACAAAAAGCCACTTTAATTAGAGAGTCACTTTATTACAACTTTGTAAAACGCCTATTACAAAGTCAAGTGCCTAGTAGTGCAAATGCAAGGTTACTTTCGCATACAAGACAAAACATGCGGAGTACCTCCTGAGCTATAAAACCTAACACAGGACACTGCACCAGTGTGGAACAAGTTCTTCTTATATAGAGACAGCAGTTAGTTATGGATGCAACAATGGTAGCCATTGAAACCCAGGACACTGCCTTGGACTTGACAATAGAACCTCTCTTGACAATAACATACCTGATAGTGCCGATAACAATGTATAGATATACAAGTAGTCAATATTGAAGAACTATACATACTTCCATCCGAGGGGACATGGGAAGTATGTAGATGATTGAGTAGAGGGAAGAGGTCAATGCAAAGAGTGAGATAAAATGATCAAATGGTTTCACACCATGGTTACTACAATAGCTAGCCTTGTTTTTAGAAAATGTAGAGGGACCATAATCAAATCTTGAGACATTTCTCTTTGACATAGAGGCATAGATATTAAACAAAACCTCCGACAATCAATGTTGAGAGTACAATATGGATATCATATAGATGATAATTTATTATAGGGATGGAGACTTATCCACTAGTAGTCGGTGAATCATAGTTAGGTTTTGCACAAATGACCAAATTTAAGATAGAAGCTATGCATGCGGAGATGGAATCCAGGATTGAGAAATTATCAAGGAACGAATCCCAGTGGTGTGGAGAGAGTCAGCCTACAAGATTGAATTCACCAGCATGATCTCTTCTTTACGTAAAATGGTGTGTTGAATCTTATGGTGAACCCTCAAAATGCCTTGGTTGATTTTAATATGATCATAGAAGAGAAGATACTTCAGTGCATGGATTGGGAAGAAAAACATTCTGGATTTCTGGAGCTAATCCTGACTTTGCATGCTTACGAGGTAGGGGACATGCACGCTAGCTTTGCTTAACGAGAAACAACTATATACCTTGCATGTGAGCAAATGCTGCATCTACTGACTTAGTATATGGAGAATATGATTCATGCTAGAAACATGGTCAATAAGTTTATTATCCTCCTGCATTTGTGAGACAAGGTAGACAACACATCCATTAGTGAACTTGGAGAATTAATGACGACCACATTCAGTGAGAAGTTTGCTGGAGCAGCACGCATGGACAATGTGAGTGCAGAAGCAATTCGATGTTATGTAATGGAGCTGACAAAAGACCAATATTTTCTTGAAGATGTGACCACTCAAACTGGTAGGAGAAGAACCGAGTCGATTGTAAAATTTGCTAATGTTAAACCCATGGAGGATTATGCTTTCTTATTGGGAAAGGATAATTTTATTAAAACATATTATCTTATTAATGAGCATTTAAAAGAGTTGATAGTACTTTGACTACTTAATCAGATAATGACAAAGTAGAATAAGTTACATGTCCCAAAGTAAATTAATGTTGAAAAGTCTTGGGGGAGGTGAAGAGTGATTTTATGTAGATGAATAGTTAGTGTAGAAATTCTGAGGTCCTATGAGGCTGCCATCTAAGGTCTGTCCTTGACCTTAGTATGGCTCTAAGTTTCAACTGTATGGCTGTCTTCTTTTGCTGTTTTAGGACAGCAAACAGTCATCCCACTTTCTACTCAATGTTTTATAGGTTAAGTGCTCTTTTTAAGGTGCCTTGCAAGTGTTTTCTTATCTCAATGTTAGCACATACAATATAACTTAAAACATAATACCTCTAGATCTTGAACTTTAAAATGCTGATCTACACTTCTAAACATGCATAAAATTTGACCGCAGGTATTTTTGGTCAACATGACCACGGATAAAACCAGGAAAACAAGTTTGGGATATATGTCTATCTAATTGTGATTAAAGCAAGGAATACAACAAGTAATGAGGAAATACAATGGAACTTGTATACATAGCAAGCTCCTCCTGAGCCTTGCCAAAGGATCAGGAGAAAGAGATTACTTAAGCCAGTGCATGCCTCTCCCTTTGTTTTCCTGTACTGGCCCGAAGCCCAGGCTCATCGTTTGTAATGAAATCCCTCAGGAATGTCTCATGCTTACCTCTCCAGCCTTCAGAGCTCAAATCCTGGCCGGTCTACGCTGCAATTGTTGCCGGTTCCTCTCAACTCAATAAGCCTCCTCCTAAGCCGAAATGATCCACAGTGTTAAATAAACTGAACTGGCCGAAGTCTCTCCACACAGAGCTAGCACCCAAGCTCTCCTCTCCCAGTGCATCAGATCTCATCCTGATATGACAATAACTCCTCTCCTGGTGAGCAGGCTGAAGGGATAATCATCGCCCTCCCCTCCTCAAGATGTGACCCCCTCCTCCAAGCAAAGTGCTCCCTAAGAATGAAGGCCCAAGACTCCATGGAAATACCTCTCATGTAAAGCTCAAGAAACCAGGCTCCTCCTCAATCTCTCAGGGTTTCTCCTCAAGAGCCACTCATGAAGTCGCCCTCTCCTCCCTCAAGATGTAAGCCCTCCTTCTCTTCTCCAAAAATCACAAGTGAAAAATGAGTCTCAAAAATACATTTACCCTCTCTTTAGCCTCCTCATGCCAACCCTAAAGATCAATGGCCTAGATTAGATCTAGCCAAGTCTAATCAATGGGTGAGATCAGCTCAAAAGAATCTCAACTCAAAACCCCATTTCCTTGGTTGCTCTATGTCCATTAATTCACCCACATTGTGAATTAATTGTCACTTATGACTTAGGTAGGCACATGGCTTCACTTTTGACTTAAAACTCCTAAGTCAAAGTGAAATTAGACACTTTTGACTTAAAACTCCTAAGTCAAAGTGAAATTAGAATCATAAAGTAAAGTATGAGGGTAAAAGTCTTCCCCCTTTGTGCTTAGAGACTCATAAGCACATGGGGACCACTTTCCAAGGTATCCAAATCTCAACAGTTAGGAAAGTCAGAATGCCAGGAGTCCTTGAGCTGAGTTATGGATACAACACTCTTGTAAAGAGAAATGCCCATTTTTCTCTTATTGTAAGCTATCTTCGTGGTAGAGTGAAGTGTTAGTATTGATGAAATAAAGGCTGTTGCTGTTATACATGGTTGTGCACTATCTTCGCGACGTGCAATTTCTGTGGTTTTCTTTGTGTGCATGTGCTCCGCTGATTGTGGGACTATTCTCTTTGGAGTTTGATGTATCCAACATATTATGCAATTGCTAACCTGTCATTGTTGCTGCAAGCGTGTTACATTTGTTGATTATGTGCATAGTGCGGTTGTGGACTAATCTCGCTTTACTTTGCATATAATCTCGTTGCAATGGTAGCACTTAATAAAACTGCTTCTAGCTAGGATAGGGTGCATTTCATACTACATTACTGCATTGCGTATTAAGATACATCTGATCTAAAACTCATAAAACCAAATTACAGCCAGTGCCATAAATCAGAAGGCTGGTCTCAAGGGAGGAAATTATAGTGGGGTGCTTTCACCTGGTGAGCTTGTGTGGTTGATGAGGGTCAAAAACCCACGTCAACACAGCATAACTACAAAACTCAACTGTAATGCTCTAAATTAAGCAGCTAGGAGTGGACAAAACTCAAAAAGATGCTGGTCACGCATAAGCAACAAAACTGAGTTGACTTTACACAGCTTGAAAAGTCTGGGCAGATTGAAAATGTCAAATAAAAATAAAAAACTGGGGCAGGAATGATTAAAGCTAAAATAGCAAGTGAATGAGTTATAATTTGCTACATCAGAGTAAGGATGGGAAGACCAGGAGTGTGCCTGCCTCTGCCCCCTGTTATTGACAATTATGTTGTACTGTACAATGGTTGATTTTATAGGGTGAATACCATTATTTTATTAGTTAGTGTGCATGCAGTATACTCTTATGGTTGATATTTCTGTAGCTCTAATGGTTTCAGGAAATGACTTTGTATACGGATTCAATAATCTTACCAAAGCAAGGGCAGCATTTTACATGTCATGCCCTTTTATGTGTTCCCATACCTGGCGTGTAACATAAAAGTTGGTATTGTCATACTGTCGTTTTTTAACAGAAAACAAAGTCAATTTTTTCTGGACTCCATATTCCTATTTCAAAGCCCATAAAAGGGTATTGTAAAAAATACATGCGGAGAATTCCTAACTTAGCATCTGTTGCACTCCATAGAGACGTCACCGTTCACATTCTGATGTTTGCAGTTTTTGGCATGACAGGATGCTTTCATTTTGTGGGACACATATGGGTTTCCGATTGATCTGACTCAGGTGATTTTCAGCATCTCTCATTTCGTCTATTGACCATTTGGATTCTTCATAGGCACTGTGAGATGCAGTAAAGTGATGAATAATCATTTCTAAAGAATTTCTTTGGACTTTTATTATCAGCTTATGGCAGAAGAAAGAGGTCTGGAGGTAGACATAGATGGGTTCAACTATGCCATGGAAAAAGCCAGGCAGAAAGCAAGAAATGCCAGGGGAAAGGTGAGTTCTGTTTCCAAGAATGTTTTCAACATTGGCTTTCCTCATAAATGATAATGTATTTTTTGGAAGATAAAAATGCTGATCAATTTTTTTTGTACTGTAAGTAGGGAAGATTTAAATATTATTTTGTCATGCTGAAACATGATTTATACACTAAAATTAGTGTATAACATGCAGAAGCAGCATGGTGGATCTATATGAATGAAAATTCACACAAAGTAAAATAAAACATCAATATAGAGCATAGATTATAAGGATAAGTCAGGTATTTGGACAGCTGCATTCCTGTCTTATGCCCCTAATTGTGGGAAAAGAACTTCATCTCTGTGCCATAGAACTATGATTCTTTCTCTTCTGATGTATCACAGCTAAACCAGATATGTAGATTAATAAATACTTTTGTAGCAACGCTGCTTGTTAAAACTTTTACTGAAAGAGTCTATTCTACTCCTATGTAGTATGCACATAAGAAATTATGTCATTAAGCTTTGAATTTTTGAAGAATTAAACAACTTCAATAAGGTTTTATGTCATGTAACACAGCTAAAGAAGACACGTAGATTATTAAATACTTTTGTTGCAATGTTTTAAAACTTTTACCTAGAATCTATTTTACTCCCATGTACTTAAGAAATTATGTCATTAAGCCTTGAAATTTAGAAAAATTAACCAACTTAAATAAGGTTTCAACTGCGTGCTGGTTTAGAACAATTTTTTTTGTTAATCTATTGAAAATGATGCAATCTACAATGAAAGATCAAGAAGTTCATAAAATCTTAGAAACAAATAATTTGGTTCCTCTCTCTCTGTTTCAATTGCTTTTCCTTAATGCACTTAGGAAAAGATGTGCAGTGGAAGTGCAACAGAACTGTCATATTTTATATATAGAATTTTTCAGTAGGAGTTTCGTTGTGTCTTTAACACGTAGATTTTGTAAATTCACCTTTACAGTCAGGTGGGGAATTGCTTGTGATGGAGGCTGAAGCAACTGCTGAATTGTTGAGAAGGGGGGTGGTTCCGACAGATGACAGGCACAAGTATTTGTGGAACCAGGTAGGTAAAAATTCACATTACAGAAAATTGGAGATGCTTGTACTTCCTGGATTTTATAAATAATATTTATCTTCAGTTAGAGGGGTTTCCTTTATAGTAAAAGTGAAAGGCAATGGCTGCTGATTCAAGTACCACAATATCTTTTTGGACTCCTCTTCAATGATTAACAGATAGTTGTAAATTATGATATCTACATTTCCGATGCAGGGCATGCCAAAGCTCAGTATTTTCCTTCATTAGAAAGTTATGCATCATGTACATTGAAGGAATTTTGAATAGCTACCCACACCTTTATGGTATTTAGGTACATTGAACCTGTAGGCTAGCTAGACTTTCTAAACATTTAAGTTGGTGGGAGCTGATGTGCTGGTATTGTAGGATTTGCATGTCCTAGTGCTGGTATTTATCTTATTGCATACGGATGTGAATTTGTTGCTCTTTCATGTTTTGTAAGATAGGCTGGATCTTTTTGCTGAAATAAATAATTTATTAATCTCTACAAGTGATCTAAGTAGATCAATGTGATTAGGAATAACAATCGACAATAACAATAAGGAGTGTGTATGTTGATATCACAAATAGAAAGAGCATTGAATGTAACTAATACGCCAACCAAAAACCCTGCAGTAAAAAGAGAGAAAACAGCACTAAAGGACTGTGCTAGGGCTGAACCAAGAGTTTGATAGAGAGAGAAAGATGCCCAAGCATAAGTGCACTACACATGAGATGGATAAATGCACATAAAAGAGGAAACATGCTAAGCACAAGAGAACATCAAAGGTTTAGAGTGCTCATAGGCTTAAACACTTTATATTAGAGAGCTTTAGCTCAATGATAAAAACGATGATTTACAAATGAGGTTTGAGTTGTGTATTTATACACAACCCAAGTGGGGTTATAGGCACCAGTGTTATTAGAACCGGCCCGGTTCGGCAAAACCGGCCGGCCGGACTGGACTGAACCGGTTTTGTACTGAACCGGTCGGTTCCGATCGGTTCCACTCGTTCCGACCGGTGCTGCACAACAGCCGTACGACGGACTTAAAGGCGCAGATTTTCGATTTTTTTAAGGAAACAATACAAATTTCTGCCAATTTCTATACATTATGTAGAGTTTTAGAAACTAGGAGCTGTGTTTGCAATTTAGAAACAAAAAAAGGCTCTGCAAAAGTAAAAGAAATGATCAAAACATGGTCTTAAGATGAGCAACACGTTTCAAAACCAGTTTTACAGTGGTTGACTAATTGTATCTTCCTGGGTCTCTCTCAGCTGTCCACGTGTGGTTTGTCCCCATCAGTTTCACTTCATATTATATTTATCAATTTTTTGATCTGTACATGCACTTCCCACACATGTAAACTCTAAAATTTATTTTCCATGCCTCGTAAGATTTTCTAAAATGATTTTCTATATTTCTAGTTTTGATTTCAAACACTGCAAGCAACTTCCAATATTCTCCTTGTGGAGACTCGAGAGTGAATCCCCCAAGGTTACAAGTTTGGAAAAAACTATGAGACAGAGATAAACAAGAAATAATATGCGTTCAAATGAATCAAATAAGAGAAGGGAATAGCAATCACAAAATCATTCACACTAACACAGAAATTATCATTAAGCTTTTATTCTGACATGCACTCTATTTACCCTGATATGTGCATGTGATCAAAAGAGATGGAGGTATGAATAGCATATAATAATATGCCTCCAGGCCATTAAAGATGGGGACCTCATTACACACATGTTAAGTATAAAATCAATCAAACTATAACAGAAAATGCAGTATTGCACTCGGTGCTATTTTGGTTATATGCACTCTTACTTCCTAGATAAATGAGAATCTTTGCATATGTGTATAAATGGTTTGGATTCGTATTGATGTACAAGAATTTATATGTTTTTTTTCAAATTTTGAATATTTTATGTAGTTTTTGGTCGACCGGTTTTCCTGTCAGTTTTTTTCCAGTCCGGTTCCGGTTTTAAATTTTTGGGGTCGACTGGTCCGGTCCGGTTTTTGGTTCTGATAACACTGATAGGCACACATACATAGGGCACACTCCCCAAGAGGGTTATTGTCATTGAGCTTACATCTCAAAGTTGACTAGTACTTAACTGTAAAACAATAAAGTAATAAATTATGTCATCAGACATGATCCTCAAGGAAGCAAGAAAAGAACAAAGATCTACAAACTAGGGCCTCAAAGAAGCAAGGAAAGAACAAAGATCTGCAATTGAAGACTATAGATCAGTGGGCAGATTCTTGAAATCTGTGAGCTGATTTTTATAATCTGCACTTGAAACTTGTAAAAATATTCTTTGAATTGGGTGTATGATAGCTGCCAAGTCCAAGTGGGCAATGGAGAAGATCAAAAGCAAGAAAACTGGCAATAGAATTTGAATCTCACTGATTAAAGAGTCCTAAAACTGAAGCATTGAAATTAACAGAGCAATCATACATGAGTTGAATTCTCAAACTCAAACATCTTCATGAAGCAGACGAGACGACTTCCATTAATCAGAGATGACAAAACTGTTGAAATACATCTTATTTCAGCATGCACTTAGAATAAATTAGATTTCCGCCTCCTATAAATATCTAACAGCCATACCACTGTTCTTTATGAGCTGAAATACTATTAACCAAGTTCTGAAATAAAATAGCAGCGGAATACAAATATGAACAACAGACAATAACCCACATTTGGCACAAAAATCTGTGCATAAACACTTGGAGAAATATTCAGAAAATAGGACAGATTTTGAGAAGAGTGTTTCTTTATTCAGCGTAAGGAAAAATTCTGAGTATATCAGCAGTTTACAATCAGCATTTAATGAGCTGTACTTTTACCCTATCTGAGCAGAAATTTCACATAATCACTGTACAAAACAGTCTTGAAATCTGAACCAGATTTCCTGACCAAAGGTATGGACTGTCTACTCATTAAACAGCAGAAATTTGTCTCGAAATATGTGCCCAGAAAAGTAGAGAACTGTACCTTGCTGTATGGATTAATTTGCAGCAGCAAAACACCTTGAAATCTGTGCCAAAACTCAGCTTCGATTTCTGTACTAACAGTGACTGCAAAAGCCAACAAATATATGCTGTACGGCCTCCTCTAATCTGTACTGTACAGCCTCATCAAATCCGTACTGTACGGATTCCTTGCTGTACGGCCTTCTCTTCAATGATGAAAACTTGTCTAGGAATACGTGCCAACTCCAGCTGCTGAAACTCTCTTCCTCCAAGAAAATAAACTCTCCTTGGGATTCGTGCCCTTTCACCTTCCCACTAGCTCTCCTCAAAAGTGCGCCCTCCTCCCCCAAATGAGCTGCCTTTAAGCAATTTCGAATTGTAACTCCTCTAACCCTTGATCTCCCTTAAGCGACTTTTCACTTACCCTTGAGATCAACGGTCATGACTTAATCATTCGTTGAGGTCACTTAAGTTAATAAAGTGACCCATAACATCATAAAGTCACTTTTACATTTCGAAATTAAAAGACTCAACTTTATAAAATCACTTTATAAAGTCACTTTATAATTATAAAGTCACTAGGAGAACATTTGCTTGGTCACTTCCGCATGCTGAGCGCTACCACTGCAGAAGTACCTCCAAGTTACCAAATCTCAACAAAAACTACATTGTTCTGAGAGATTTCAGATAGAAACACGCCCCAATGAAACAAACGGGACTTAGATTGATTGTCGTTGCTTCAGACCTTGTCGACCTGCAAAGACACTTAACTACATTGTTCTGAGAGATTTCAGATACAAACATGGCCCAAGGAAACAAACGGGACTTAGATCAATTGTCATTGCCTTAGACCTTGTTGACCTGCAAAGACAATTAACAGTAGAGTTCAGACTCAGAATTAAAACAAGAAGAAGACAAGAAGGCTTGCAGAAGGACGACATGATGCACTAATGCCTTGCTCCTCTTCTTGTTCCTTTTATAATTGAATCTGTTCCAGATCTGAAGATCTTGATCCACATTTATTGTGTTTTTCCATCAAAATAGCAGTACTCTGTGCACTAAACTTGGGCACCAAAGGGAGTGCTCTCCTCAGCTAAAAATGAGAAACTATGTCTAGTAATAGATGCAATGGATGATCATCAAAATCAGCGCCCCTTCTCACCTTTTAATTCATCAAACTTGGCACAAACACAATGCTAGCTTGACCTTACCTTCAGGTTAAAATAAACACAAAAAGACAACACTAGACTTGACCTAAAATATCAGTATCTTATCTGCTAACTACATGCTGAAGCTGAGCCAAACTTTTCCCAAAAGCAGACCCTGAAGATGCCAACAATACCCTCAATAACAGCACCCTTCATAAGCAAATTTAGCATGAAATCAACCACAAAAACAGTTCCTAGAGGCTGTGTCCTACTCTGGCTAAAATTAGCACGAAAGAATTTTCAAAATCTGCACCCTTCTCTAGGGCTGAGTATGAGTGGAAAAGGAGTGCCACACATGCAAGGAAAAGCTCCTTATCGTTACCTCAAAACAGAACTGAATTTAGCCACATGAAGATAATGCTTTCTTCACGCAGAAACATGAATGCTTTTGTCATAAAAAGTAGTTTTACTTCTAAACCAAGCACATTTTAACACCTTTCATCTTTGATTATACCAGCCTTCATCATGCAGTAAAATAAATCATCTTCAATCCAAGACGGCACCCTTATTTTAGACCTTCAAGTTGGGTTAGTGCACAAGATGAAAATGCAGATATCATGCATCAACAAAGAGTAAAACAGTGCCTTCTCTCCATCTCATCTGTATGCTGAAAATAGCACAAAAGAAGTGCTAAACTTAACCCTAAGGGAGCATACTCATATGGTGAAATTAACCCCTCAAAAGGAGCTCTATCTGCTGAGAATATATCCCAACAAAAATGTCTTGATTGCTGATAAAAACTGCAAAAATGATGGAGCTATCTCAAGCTAATTTTTTCTTCAAGTGATGCCCTGGACACTTATGCTGTTTCTTGCTTCTGCATATATCACTTCCGATTAGTCCTTGAGGATTAGAGTGCTGATTAGGTCTTCTACAATAACACATCAGTTAAGATTGATTGATCCTCGTAAAAATTACATTCCTAACTGCTGACTGATCTTCATAAGGAGTGCTATCAGACCTAATGGACAGTTAACATACTTTCTAAGCAACGTCTGAACTTAGCTTAGTCAGCAATGAAACACTTTAGGACTTCCATCCCCTGTTCTCATTCCAAATTTTCTGACTCGTCCCCTTCACAATGGATACAAAAATTTCTCGTTGCAGGTACAGAAAAGGTTATAACAAGTGAAAAATAGTAATGAGTGTCCCATTATAAGTGTCCTTAATGTGAAAGATTTCAATAACACCTAGCATCTCATTAATGAATTTAGTAACAACTAAATCTGCATTAAATGCATCAAAGAGCCATTGACTCATACATCTAAGACTTTAACACATCATGCAATTTTGTCATCAAAGTTAGATGGAATTGTCATTTACAACCAGAAGAGGATTCCTCCCCTGAACCACCTGCACCTACAAGTTATGTTCAAAAGTAGTTTTCTTTAATGTCCGTGCTTATCAGTAAAATCCCATGGAATGATTTTTCAATTATATTAGATCTCCTATTGTTTATTCTGCATAGTGAAAAGTTAAATGTTCTATTACTCGTAGAGGTCTTGAACATAATTTTGCATCCAAAGATAGTTTGTCGAAAACTCATCAAGCTAAACAAATCTCCTTATTCTCTTCTGCATTTTCCACAACTTGAACTTTACATCCTCATTTCTATCACATCTTTAATAAGGTATCTTGTAGAATATATAGCACTATATTGCTCTTCACATCTTCACTAAGGTTTCTTATAGAATAGATAGCACTACAATTCTCTTCAACACAATCTCATCGATGCTAATACAAATAGGTACCACATTAAAGAAAGTCAAGGAAGTGTTAACCTCTTCATCTCTGTCCTTTTTCAGATCCTTCCCTTTGGTTCTCACTCTATTGTAACAATTCCAGAATGATACACTTTAATTATGTAGACTATACAAACTACATCATTATTCATCATACCATCAATTATATTCTTGATATATAGAAAAATCCTAAACCACCCTCGGGATAATTACAGTGCCATTGTGTGTATAGCTATAGTACTAGACGTATAATATCCTTTGCAAACTACATAAGCACGGTTTATAATTAAATGTACAAACAAATGAACATCTTGGATAATCAAAACCCTAAAATAAAGGTGGCTGAGACTTCCACAAGCTGAAGCAACTTCGATGACATTTAACACGTGATGCATCAAAAGATTCCATGTAATATTCTCCTAGACCATAACTAAACTCTGGCAAGATTTTCAAATCAAAGATTAGTAGGTATAAACAATTGTTTTTCAAAGATAATGCAATTGATAAATATAATGGGCACCGTGCCACTCTTTATAAATAGGCAAAATGAATGTGCCTAGCTCGAAGGGTACACTAATTTGCATTCAATGTATGTTTCAAGCCAATTCAACCTGTTGTCGTCCTAATGCACACTTGCTAACGTGAGCTAAGTCCAACTCACTTAGTGTGCCCTCGGAGACACAATGTCTAGGTTCCAAGTCCACACTGTCACCTTGATTGGAACCTCTTCCTTCTAGGCTTACTCCTAGGGAAGCCAAGGGGGGTTGTCCCTAGTTACTAGATTAATTTTAATGTTAATGTTCTAGGAGTTAATTTTAATTGGTTAAAGGCTAAGGGGAAAACTAGCCTAAGATGTTCAAGCAGCAATGCAAGTGCAAGTCTATATCTAAATGAAAAGCAGCCCTTTCCCTAAGTCAACTAAGACTAGTGCCTAAGGTTGGGCAATGGGGTCAACTAGTGTTTGAGGGTGGTTTATTCACCAGAAGTTTACAAGTTGAAAGAGTTATGCTACCCACAAACCCAAGATTATTATTACTTACAAAAAGAATTACAAAGTGTTACAAGTTATCACACTAATTACAAATATACAAGATACAAAGGTACAAGAGGTGTAAGTGTTCAACAATTTGCCAAGCATGCCCCAATAACACTTACTCTATTGGACTGCCTTCACTGGCTACAATCACACAAGCACTCAAGAATCAAAGAAAATGATGCCTCCCCAAGTGGGATACTCAACACTCTCTTGATTCACACCACAACAATTAATTGACAAGATATTTCAATGTTACAACCAAATATTCACTTAGACATAAGAAGTATTTACCATCAAGTTGCACATAAGATAAANTTACTCCTAGGGAAGCCAAGGGGGGTTGTCCCTAGTTACTAGATTAATTTTAATGTTAATGTTCTAGGAGTTAATTTTAATTGGTTAAAGGCTAAGGGGAAAACTAGCCTAAGATGTTCAAGCAGCAATGCAAGTGCAAGTCTATATCTAAATGAAAAGCAGCCCTTTCCCTAAGTCAACTAAGACTAGTGCCTAAGGTTGGGCAATGGGGTCAACTAGTGTTTGAGGGTGGTTTATTCACCAGAAGTTTACAAGTTGAAAGAGTTATGCTACCCACAAACCCAAGATTATTATTACTTACAAAAAGAATTACAAAGTGTTACAAGTTATCACACTAATTACAAATATACAAGATACAAAGGTACAAGAGGTGTAAGTGTTCAACAATTTGCCAAGCATGCCCCAATAACACTTACTCTATTGGACTGCCTTCACTGGCTACAATCACACAAGCACTCAAGAATCAAAGAAAATGATGCCTCCCCAAGTGGGATACTCAACACTCTCTTGATTCACACCACAACAATTAATTGACAAGATATTTCAATGTTACAACCAAATATTCACTTAGACATAAGAAGTATTTACCATCAAGTTGCACATAAGATAAATCAATGATATTGTCACCAACGATGTGTTCCTATCAATACATCTACCCCAAACATACAAAAGTGATCTATGCAACTAGGTGTTTAGGAGTTTCTTAAAGATTGATTAATTTTAATTCCCTCCCCCTAAACTAGGTGTGTGCTTCAAACTTCCTCCTCCCTTGGCCAAATGACTGCTCGGTGCTCAAGATAGTAAGGCTAACGAGGCCTTACCCTAGCTTCCAAGGTTAGCCCTGACAGTAGGAGTACTTCCCGGAAATGATCTCCCCAACGAAACCACGGGACGGTCCCCCGCCACTACCCTCCGTTGTTTTCCTCCCACCCGTTTTAGATGGTGGAGATGGCTGAATGAAGCCCCTAGAAATGTTCCTAAGTGTTATTATGACCCGCGGGTGGGTCTTTAGATGTGTTGGGTGTATTTTAGACAAGTTTTAGACCTCCAAAATTGAGCGTTTAAGGGTATGGCCGTGAGCAAAATTGCTTATAAAAGTGTGTTAAACAACTTAAAAATAAAAGCATTCACCACATGAAATTATATGAAAATGATACAAAAGACAAACCAATTAGTTATGAACCATTCCACATAATATTTGCAAGTTAAAGTGTGAGATGTAAGCAAGAACAACTTGCTATATAAAACAGAAAATTAAACTTGCATGAAAAGAAGATTTAAGTCATGTGTGAGATCAACCAATGAAGCAAGATAACTTAATCTTAAAAGGGTGCTCTTAGAAAGTAAAATGACTTAAGATGTGAAGTTGTCACAAATAGATAGAAGATTATTAAGCACATGAGCATCACATCAACATGTAGACATTTAACTTAGAATTTAAGATCTATCATCAATCATGCATGTAGAAGTGTTAAATCAATGTGAAAGATATAAAATTTAGAGAAAGTAAAGATTTAACAAGTTAAAGCTAGAGATCTTAAGCCCAAGAAACTAGATCACATATGCTAAGATTGTAAACAAGCTAAATGACTTATGTTACCAAGGATTTAGCATCTAAAAGACATTATAAATCATTTAACCATTTAAGCATGAGATTATGAGCATATGAAAGTGAAATGACTTAAGGAAAATAAAGCTTGGAAATGATGATAACTAAAGATATTCTAACGAGATAGCATTATAGATCATCACATATAAATTTCCCTTTAAGCCAATGCGATTTTGGGGATGACTCCCCCAAGGTGCCGGCAAGTGAGATTAATACTACTAAGATATAACTGCACAGGAAAGCAGGGCATTCAGTCTTATGTCCTCTAGGAGAGACTAGACAGGCTCCTGGCCGACTGCTCAGGCATAAACTATCTTAGCACTATTAATAATTATGATTATTATATTGATTTTTAGAAGCAAAAATGAATGAAACTTAAAAGAAAACACCACTTCAATGGCCAAGGTGGTGGCAAGCCTTCCAATATTGGCCAAAGATGGTAGCTTAGATTATAACAAATTAATGAAATGAAATAACAACTAAACTAATGATATTATGGACAAAACAATAAACTAAGTTAAAGAATAAACAAACTAATCTAAGTTAGATTAAAATTTAGGGCCCAAAAAGTGAAAGAAATATTGAAGAAACTTAGAAATGTGAAGGAGAGAGAAGGAGAAATTGTTACCCAACCAAGTAGAAGTGTTTGGGAAGCCTCCTAGGTGTTTCTTGACAGCATGTACCTTCAAAT
>SNQJ01S0003546.1:0-28803 GCA_010110895.2 Picea sitchensis | reverse complement strand
AATCCAATAACAATAATAATAATAATGACATGATTAATCCACAATGGGGATTTAATCCAATAATAATAAGAATGCTCTTCATAGTTACATTATTTCAACACTAAGTACAATCCGAACGAATGTGAATAAATGAGTAGAAGTCGAACACTCGACGGAGTCTCTTGATTAGGGACCAATGATTTGAATCTACTGTCAAAAGTGAAGAGACCTGCCATTAAGGTATGTAGGTTCTAAGGTACTAAATGATTTCTAGGTCTTATTCCTGGATAATGAGTTGGAGTCGACGGAAAAAGACTCGTCACAGGAGGGTCTTGATGTATCCCCCATCAATGACACGAAATAAGTAACAAATTTTTAGGGTAAGTCAAAATATGAATATGATTTGAAATGGACACAGGGAAGGCCGACACGGTAAGAACAAACAACTGCAGATGACTACCTCAATAGATGGCTTGTTTGGACTTCTCTTGAACATATGAACGACACGACAATGGTCTTGGCGGCATTGACTCAAAGACGACCCAAGATATGACCTTGTAGCAAGTCAGACGAGAGACAAATGGATTCCCCAACCCGGATTCAAATCACGAATATGGGGTTTCATGTTCAAGGGTGACGCTTACTGCCACTAATACAAATACCAAAACACATCTCTTTCCCAAAATTTCCCCTACCATTTTTGGTGAGTACCTCTTTATTTTTATACAAGCTTGAGGAGGATAACATATGCTTGTCGATGTAAGCTCATCCTTCTAACGAGTCCCTCGGAGTACATTTAACGAACCCTAGGAAGGAGTGGTTCGGTCCCATAAGGGCCTTTCGATGTTTGTTTAACGAGTCCAAAGATAGAAAACTTGGGGGTTTTTCATGTTTTGAGAGTCTGAAAAACATTTAAAGAGAACTCTCCTAGTTCTTTTTTTGTAAATTAGTTCGACGAGACCGAAAAAGAGATAAACTATCGCTCATCAAACATTTTCTTCAAATACTTTTACGAGCATGAAAAGAACGAGATCGCTCGACAATCTTTTCGTTTTTATGGAGCGTGAAAAGAGCTTAAAGGATACTCCTTTATTTCGTTGTTTTCGTGTTATCATGACGAGTACGAAAAGACGACAAAAGTATACTCGGTTGCGTTCTCATGTATTTTCGGGCGCGAGAACGAACGAAGACTGAGCTCGGGGTTTTTCCTACAAAACCCTAAAAAGGTATTCGTACATATGACGAAAAAAATCATGCTCACAAGGCCATTAGGGCATTAGGTTTTTAAGCAAAATAATAAAAATAATATAAAAATCAATGAGAAATAGTAAAAAGTGAATAAATATGGGTGAAAAGCCCTTTTTACCATTTCATTGTTACTTTGTCAAAAACTTGTCCAACACCTTTTTTTTCCCAAATTTCTTCACTCGATTACGGGAGATACAAGCGGTCATTCGGCAAACGGTTTCCGCCAACGAGGTAATCTCCTGATTCTTCAACTTCATGGATTAAAATTGATTTTTAATGGCAAATTTTAGTGTTTGAGTCCATTTTGGGGCCGGTAGGTGCGCTCAGGCATTCTTGCAGGTGAGCCATTCAGGACCTAAGGTTCTCGCTGGTGGGCTTCAGTGCACCTGCGAGAATCTCGCGTTGTGTGTAAGCTTCACCTGCGAGGGCCAAAAATTGGATTTTCATGCATGTTTTTGCTCAATAAAAAATTATTCAAGAGGTTAAAACGAGTTGTTAACTTCCTTCTCATGGCTCCATTGCAGGTATTGATCGTCACGATGTTGGAATGGAGGGAAAGAGAACACGAGGAGGATGATGCCATTGCTGGAAATGATCCGGGTACAGTTGTTGCCCTCCAGGAATGTGGGATCTTAAAATTTTTCAGAATCCCGGGCATAAGAGCCCAACTCAGGTTGTTAGAGTACCTGGTCCACATGTGGGACGTGGATCAACGGGTATTTCATGTAGGGGTCCACACGCTCACACTAGATATCGAGGATATCTATTTTTTGATGGGGTTGTCACGACGTGGATACCATGCGACTCTGACCGGAGGGAGAGGCGGTGGACTTACTATGAGCGAGTATGTTCGCCAATATTGTGTTCCCGAGGCGGAGAGAAGCCAGGGTAAAGTCGCCATCTGGGGGGTCCAAGATTTGACCTTATGGACTATCTTGTTTACCATTGCACACATGGCTGGGAGCGCGACTCCACACATGGCTCGCTAGAGCTATTTCCAGTATGCAATAGAGTGCACAGAGCCTTGGGTTTTCAACTGGTCGGACGCAGTTCTCCGCAGTATGAAGAGGCAACTGGCAAAGTGCAGAAGAGGTAACCTGAAACAATTCAGGTACGGGTCAATTTCGGTGTCATTCTTCCTTGAGAGGGTCCCACTACTGCGTCTACAGGTAGATTGGGGTTTACCGGCCCCACAGGATCCGAGGATGATGAGGTGGTGTAACCTCATGGCTTAGCACGTAGCAGGGCCAATAATCAAATATAACGATTCATTTTTTGACTGGTTGAGGCCCCAAATGTTGATGATCAATGACTATGCATATGTCGGCTTGGATTTTCGAGGAGATCCGGATTTGGTTCAGCCTGAGGATGCTCAGTGGGGTGACTTAGGTAAGTACACATTTTGTTCTTTTTTAATGTTTTTTGCAAATTTTATTATGTAAAATGTTATTATGTCTTCGATCCAAGGGCTAATCAAAAATTTCTTTTGACGACACAGATGTGGGGCCGTATCGACCTCCAGGAACATCTCCCATTCAGAGACGAGGAGAAGTGGCTCCAGTGGCAAGATGGGATGCTGAGGACTACGAGGCAATTGAACAAAACTTAGAGGGACTAACTGTAGATGTTCCAGACATCGCTATTGGGGAGATCCCAAGGCGTTATTAGCGCCATACTATGGGCGTGTCTGAGTCTCTTAGTCGACTACTCCGTAGGGTAGCCCGAGCAGTTGTATGTTACCGCGAGCGTCATTCGAAATGCTAATTTGTAGAAGCCATGTGCTTCATATATTTTGATATTTTGGTCTTTGGACAAAAACTTTTGTAAAACTNNTCTACCGGCTTTTTTTGTTTTGTATAATACATGTGATGTGTGATTGGTTTTATAAAAAGTCTCAGATGTTTGTCTAACACATAATTTAGCTAAAGTATCAGTTAATGTATTTAGACATCTAAGAATGTGTTGATATTCGATATAATCGAAATAACGTTCCAAGAGGCGAATTCATAGATATACCCGCAATAAAGTAGGACTTCAGATAACATAAATATTACTTAACTGTAGCACTACTAGTTGCGAATCAAGTCGTATAACCAGGTGGCGGATACCAAGCGAAATAGTATTAGTCAACAATTCGATGACGGCGCTATATTCTGCGATATTATTGGTCGCACGACCGAGGCAAACACCTCGTAGACTGATAAGTTCGTTTGTAGGTGCATAAATTGCCCATGCAACAGAAGCAAGGTTCTGAGTACTACGATTAGTGCCATCAGTGAACCCAATGTGGGGTAGTGAAGACTCCGACATCTGAAAGCCAAGCACAACGCAAGGTAAGCGGTCGAGGGTAGAAATCAGATAACGAAAAAACACACTAAAGTAACACACAAAAGTATGATACAATAAAATACAAGCACTCATGCACAGATGACCTAAGCATAGTACTTCTTTAAGTAAAGCTCATTTTTGGGTTCACTCAAAGGGATACCATCGTAGTCCACTAACTCGTAGTCTCCTTTCTCCAACACTCATCTGACGATATAAGGACCTCACCACATAGCCTCAAATTTTCCGGCGCCTAGCAAATCTCGATTTTGTTCATAAAGGAGAACTAGATCACCTTCAGAGAAAACACGTGGCTTGACATGTTTGTCGTATTGGGCTTTGACGTGTTTCTTCTGGGTTTCTATAACTAGGGTGGCATCACGACGGGTTTTGTCTAGTTGCATGAGATACAACAGACGTTCTTCTTCAGGAGAAGTGTTTGGGATAAGTTCAACAACTAGCTTTAAAGACAGTACTCACATTCAATCGACGAGATGGCTTTGAGGCCATAAACTAACTGGAAATGTGTAAACCCGGTAGCAGACTTGACAAATGTTCGGTAAGCCCACAATACTGAAAACAACATTGTGTGCCAACTAGTTTTGTGAATCCCTATCATTTGTCGAAGCATGGTAATGAGGGCTTTGTTTATTGCTTCAACCTGACCATTGGCCTGTGGGTAATAGGGTGTTGAGTTTTCATGGCGAAGACCCAACTTTTCGGTGAGTTCTGACATCATGAAGTTTCTAACGTGGTTACCGTGATTAGTAACGATAGCTTGAGGAACACCAAACCGAGCAATGATGTGATTGAATACGAATAGTGCTGTAGTCTTTCCGATATTGTCGAATGTAGGCATCGCCTCGACCCTTTTCGTAAAGTAATTTATGGCTACGATAATGTATCCATGTCCCCCGGCCGAGTGAGGGTGACATGTCATGAAATTGATACCCCATTTCGCAAAAGGTCCAATGGAGATTACAGGGTGTACAGGAGCAGGGTGTGATCGTATTTTGTTGTTGTATGTTTGGCAAGCGTGGCGTTTTTGGACAGCGATAATACAATCGTTGAATAAAGAAGACCAAAAATACCCAGCTCGTAAGATCTTTCGGGCAGTAGCATACCCAAACATGTGACCACCACATGCTCCAGAATGACAGTCATTCAAGGCTTTCTCGGCTTCGTCAAAAGTGAGACATCGACGAAAAACGGAGTTAATCCCACGACGATAAAGAGTATCACCGAGGATAATATACTGACGGGCTTGGTAACGTATTCGACGACGATCAGTGCTAGACAAATTGGGCCGGAAAGTTTGAGTCTGGAGATATATAATGATATCCCCATACCAAAGGTCATCGGAACTGATCAGAAAAAGGGATTCATCGAGTATTGAATCCTCTGCTACATTTTCCGTCTCAGAACAGGGAAGGTCGCATATCAATTTGGCAAACACCTAGGATTTCTTGGACTTAGCGTGTTCGAATTCTAAGTCAAACTCTTGGAGTATTACGATCCATTTTGAGTATTTGCCCCCTAGCAATTGGCGTGTAAGAATGTGCTGGATAGGGTTGCAGTTGGAAATCACAGTGGTCTTGCGTAAAAGGATATAGTGCTGGAAACGTTGAACAACTTGGACGGCGGCCAAGGCCAGTTTTTCAACATGTAAATACTTGGTTTCGGTAGTTGTGAGACTCCGACTCAAATAATAAATGACATGTTCGTCATGAGAATCATCCTCCTGGACTAGAACCATAGCAATGGTGTAGTCCGAGGCTGCGAGATACAAGAAATAATCGAGACTGTAATCGGGTGGGAAAAGTAGTGGGGTACGGGTTAAAGTTAGTTTTAAAGCTTCGAAAGCTTTGTAGGCAGGGGTATCCCATACAAACTCATAACCTTTCTTGAGCAGTCGAGTAAATCCGAGGGTTAACTCAACATAGTTTGAGATGAAACGACGTAGAAAGTTTGCCTTCCCTTGCAAACTTTGTAGCTGACGAAGTGAGGAAGGAGGAGGGAGATTGAGAATCGTCTCGACCTTCAAAGGATCTACTCTGATTCCTTGACGTGAAACAATAAAGCCCAGAAGTCGGTCGGATTCTACACAAAAAACACATTTGTGTGGGTTTAAGCGTATACGGTAAAACCGACATCAGAGGAAAATGGCTCAGAGGTGTGTTGGATGATCGACACGGTGCATGGAATGAGCCGGTAGGTCATCGAGATATGGTTCCACAATGTGCTTTATATCATGAAAGGCATAAGACATAGCACGTTGAAAAGTCGAGCCGACATTCTTTAAACCAAAGGGTAGTTTTCGGTAGGCAAAAGTGCCCCAAGGACAAATAAAAACGGTCTTGTGTTGGTTGGTGGGTACAATATTGATTTGATTATAGTCGGAGAAACCATCCATCAAAGAGAAGATTTCACTCCCGTCCCAATCAACGACGATCTGGTCAACAAAGGGGGTGGGAAAGTTGTCTTTAGGACAAGCTTTGTTAATATCCCTATAATCAATGCACACGCGGATTGTACCTTGTTTCTTGTTAACCGGAACAAGATTGGAAACCCAGTCAGTTAGAGCCACAGGGTAAATAAAGCCAGCTTTAAGAAGTTTCTCAACTTCAAGCTTGATAGTAGCTGCTTTACGTGGGTGGACCGGATGAAATCGTTGCCGGATGGGTTTAGTGCCCAGGTATGTCTTATTCTTGTGTGCAACAATGTCGTGGTCAATACCCGACATTTCTTCATAGCTTCATTCGAAGACGTCACAAAATTCTTGAAAAAGAGACTTGTAGGTGACAACTTCGTCATTGGAACACAAAGCTCCGATATGCACATTTTCGACAACTCCAAGTTTAATGGATATGTCGAGGGGGATGGTGGGTGAGATATTACTTAAGTTCCCTTCGTAGAACATATTGTGTGGAGACTCGGGAACGGTAGAAATGACGACAACGGTTGATGGAGTCGAGATCCGTTGGTAACTCTCAATGGTGTGTTGTTCCAGGAAGTGAATGGAACGATGATGCCCATCATCCCAAGGGGTATCTTCTATGGACATAACAGACATAATCATCTTGTCTGTAGGAAAAATGACACGGAATGGATCCAGAGATAGATCACCAAGAGAGGGGGTAGAAGGGGTTGCCGATTGAATGGCTTGATAAGCGGATTCGACTGGACTTAAAAGCATTTGGTCGCCATAGCGAAGATGATCACTGGGGTTGGGTACTATCCACGGGTCAAAAGACGCAGGGGTTTCTCGAACAGAGGTGGAAATCATGTTGATCGAGGCGACAAACGAATGTGGAATATCGGGTGGTGGAATGGGGAAAGTACCCATCAAAGAGGAATCTTTAGGAAGATGTACACCGACATTCTCATATCCAGGGGGTGTTTTCTCAATGAAAGGTACGTTGCTGTTACGTGTATCAGAGTTAAAGAAGGCCAATTGGTCCACCGTAATTACTTTTCCCTGATGTGGGAAATGTACGACACGGAAAAGAGTGGACACAACTGTACACATGAAATCGATCCAGCTACGGCCAAGTAGAAGGTTGTAATTGAGAGGAGCGTCAAAGACCTCAACTTCAACGTTGACTGTTTTGCCTTCAAACATAATAGGCAACGAAGGGAGGACATCGTAAGGCTTAAATCCAGAGCCATTAAAGGCTTTGAGCTTGTTGTGTGATTCGGTTAAGGGAAGAGAGCCGATGGCTTTCCAGCAGGCAATAGACATGACACACGTCGAGGCACCCTCATCAATGGCTGTTTTACAAATGTTCTTGTCGGAGACAATAACTTGTATTTGGAATGCGAGTTGAGGGGGTAACCATGGAATGTGATATTCCAAGTCAAAAATCATTAAATTCGTATCTGTAGGGTCGATTCCACCAATGGCTTTCAACAATGCCTTCTGTTGTGTAGGACAATTCTGAAGGACTTCGAGGGTTGACATTGCAGACGATGCTTTGGCCAGATCTTCCACAATACTGTAGTTCTGGGCAGCACGCGCATGAGGATTGAAAGCGGACTTTCGAACAACACCCTTTGGGGGAGGGCGAAGAACTGTATCTAGGCTTGATCGTTCAAGATAAAGAGGACCGTTTCTAGGTGGAGCCGAGGGAGATGGTTGGACCAACGAAGGAGGTATTTCGTCAACCTTTTCTTTGGAGGAAGAATAATCTTTGGCTCGAGTGGTAAGTGTGACGTCATTCTTCTTTGAATCACCTGTACACATTAAGACATAGGATGTAGTGGAGGGGGAAGGTTGGTCATGAATGACCAATTGGGCCTGCTGTTGAGAAGGGAAGGGTTGTGACAACACGGTCGGTGTAGGCGGTTTCGGGGTCCCTTGAAGGAACTTAGTAACCTCGGCTCGTCTTGGACAATTCTTAGTGTAGTGATCATCACCACAGATAAGACAAGGGTATCGGACTTTGCGCTTATCCTTATCGTCAACAGGTTGTGTTTTGGTCTTCTCAGATTACGGAGTATTTTTATCCTCCTTATTCTTACCCTTCCCTTTTTTGGATTTATTCTTTCCGGCAGGGGTAGTTTGAATAGAGTTCACCTCAGAAGTCTTGCTGGCGGGAGGAGTAGGAGACGAAGCATGTTGAACATTAGAAGCAACGGACTTGGGGTTGGTGGTAGAGTTTTGTGCGGAGTGGGGTTGGGCATGGAAAGTGCCAATCACACCATCAGCCGCATGAGAAGCGACAGGAGTAGTTGAAGTAGCAGTAGTAGAAGGACGAGATGCGTCCATAGTTTTAAAAACCGAAACCGGTACCGGAATCGGTCAAGGGTCCAACCTGAATCGGAACCGGAACCGATAATGAACTGGTCGAACCGGTTTCAATGAACCATTTTCTAAAAAATACATAAAATATTTAAATTTTAACGAAAAAAATATTTTTTTAAGATTTTAAATCATGTCTCCAAAGCATTAGAGACAATTAGAAACAACATATCCAGATTCCAAAGTATGCTCATGAATATATCAAAACGACACCAAGTGCAATACATATCTAGAGATCGGAACACAAATACATAATCAAGGAGGCTCTAAATGGCCTCTACAACATGAAATAACATACTAAGTTAGATTCACTGATACTATAGGTGGGAATGCTAATGAAAAATCCAAAATAGCCATAGGGTAGAATCTAGATACTAGAACCGTAGATGGAAGAATCTCATAGCTCATGAGTCGTCACTGTCAGTAGTCCTCCATGTCATAATCATCAAGATTGGCATCACTACCACTGCTCTCTCCTCCTTCCTCCTCCTCCTCCCCTATATCCAATGCAATCCGTGCATTTATTGATGTGGACTTTGGAGGATGACCCCTCAAGAGGATCACCATCATCAAAAGTGACCGGCTCTAGCACTAGTTCATTAAGATCCATGTTGGCTAATGCCAACTCAACACTGTTGTTCAAACCCTTATCATCAAAAAAGTTAAAACACATCCCACTTCTTTGTCTTTCCCTTCAACCACTCTTCTCTTTGCTTGTATATAAGACAGAGGTTGGTGTGCACATACACTACCAAGTCACCTGACACGACGACAAAGAGAAGAGTTCAATAGAAGAGTTTATACTTGAGTGAAGGGTACATTTTTACTGGGGTCGTGACAAAAGAGTTCAACAATCAATGCCACTAACATCGAGGTACATAAAGGGCTTGGTTCTCTTGCTTAAATGTCAGTTCCATACCCTCATACATGATAGAATCTAGTGGAAACATTGCAATCTTGCCAATCTTGAAATCCTGAAAACTGTTAAGTCTGCTGAATTTTGAATGGGACCTAAAATTCTACTTTCTCCATATGAAGTCCAAAGAGGTTGGAACCACTCTCAAACATCCTGAAACAATTAATGGTAATGTTAAAAATTTAAGTAATGGAGGGGGTGGGGACCTCTTTAAATAGCATTAATAAGGCAAAATAACCCTCAGCTGCACACCAAAACACCTTACGACTCCAACTTGCATGAGAAAACATGAGCCAAGTACTTGTTTGTTACTTAGGTTTTAGGTTTTAGGGACCAAACCGGCTGACCGGTTTGAACCGGTCGACCATCAAACTGGTCAAACCAGTCGGTTCCGGTTCTGGTTCGATCGGTTTTTAAAACACTGGGTGCGTTAGGGAGTAAGTCGTAAAGAGTACCCGTTTGTGAGTAAACGAGGTCAAGGTATTGAGCACGACTGATCGCCTGTTCTTCTGTGACAACCCCACCCATGGCGATGTCACGAGCAAATGATTTCGTGAACCACTCTGCTAGTAACTGATTGGGAAGCTCGAGTTTGATGAGACGTCATCTCCGTCACCACTCATGAATGTGATCAGAGATATGAGTGGCTTTGGTTTGCTTGAAATAACTCAAAATTTCGGTTCTCGTTTCGTAACGGATCAGTAACTGGTATTGGGTGAGGAAAGCCATGGCAAGGGTGCTAAAGTCAGCGAAGAAGCCTCGTGGTAATTCTATATACAACTTCGCGGCGGAACCCGTGAGAGTTCGCTGAAAAAGACGTAATCGAATAGAGTCATCCATCAAAGAGTTGGATGAACACCAAAGGTGGAAAGTCATTACATGATTGTTCGGGTCCTCTCCTGGTTTAGCATCGAACTTAGGAATGTTGGATGGTAGTTTGGCCAGTATGACGGGCCATTGAGGAGAGTGACGGATAGGATCGTTTAAAATTCCCCACAGATCAGGGAGGTCCAGGGTGGCTAAGAAGGGAACTGTCTATTCACGTGGGGGTACGGGTGACTTTGGGGAGGAAGTCCCGTAGGTATACCAGTAGGACCGTAAGCAGTTTGCATATAATGCGAAGATCCGGGCAGATTCGGTTGTTGGTGTGGAGGCATGTAATTTATAGGGTTGTATTCGTTAGGGTGGTTCCCTTGAACAGGGACGTTGGGTCCAGCGTTCAAGCCCCAAATGGAATTGGACGGACCTGGATATGGTTGGCCCGTACTAGGGGCTATGCAAGAGCTAGCTTGAGGCTGTTGCCCCCAGTCGATTGAGGATTATTTTGTATAAGATATTTCCAATACTGGGCCAAGGCTGCAGGTATGTTCTGTCTAGAGGGTGGGGTAAGTGGGGATTGCCCTCCAATAGGAGGTTGCGTCCCAATTGGGATTTGACCTCCAAAAGGAGATTGCGTTTGGCCTCCAGGGTGAAATTGTCCGCCAACAAGAATCTGGTAATGAGGTGTGAAAGACTGGGTGGTGCCACTAGGGTCGGTTCCTCCAATAGGGGATGGAAGAGACCCTCTGGAAGGGGGTCGAGGAAGTGTTGGAATAAAACTAGGAACAAGATGGTGCCCAGAAGGAGTGGAAATGCCAGGAGTCCCGGATGGGATTTGTGTAGGAACGGGAATAGAAGCATTCAACTCATGATATCCGGGGGGAAGCGTCAGGGTGAGTCTGGGCGACAATGGCATGCCAATGGGGGCCTGGCTAGCCACCGTATTCCTGGTGTGAAGATTCGTATTATTTGGGACCATTGTATAATGGGCCATTTGAAGGGGGATAGTCAAGATATGGTCGGCTGGCTGAGCGTCTGAACCAGGGAAATAATAGGCAGTAGTAAAAGGTATCGCGTCTGGATCGGATGTTTCTGGCGGCTTAGGTGTGACAGTGATATCGATGCCTGTTCCTGAGCCAAAGAGATCCCGTCTAAAAATGCCAGCAGTCCAAAAAGGATCCTGACCTTCAGGGTCTGTGAAAGGTCCGGTTGGTAATCCAAAAGACTGAACAACGATATCTCCGAATGAATTCACTCGAACAATACGTCTCACAGAGTCGAGAGGAAGTCGCAAGCCCTCTAGAGAATCTGTAATTCGGAATTGGTTTAAAGAGTCAGTTCTTTCCACTCGTGGAGTGGCAACGTCTTGGACTTCACTCTGTTGAGGAGAGCCTTCTGGTGAGTTGGTAGGCAAGGGTTGAGAACCTTCCAGATCTTCTGGGTGTAGTCCTTGCATTCTACGTGAGCGGCATGGAGGGTCAATGGTGATCAAGCTAAAATCTCACGAAAGAAATTCTATGGCCAACTTATGGAAACAAACAACACGCACTAGTAAAATCTAGGAATCAAAACCAAGCAAACAAGACCTTCCTATTCCGAAGTCACTAGTTGGTGATGAAATCCAACGTCGTGACGTCGAGACAAGAAGGGGTTGGGCTAGGGTGGAAAAGTTACGTTGACAACCTGCTTAACAGACTTACACCCTGGTGCAAGCTCCCACACATAATCGTGGGTATATCCTCCAAGGAGCCCGAGTGAGTCTGGCCAACATCGATTCCAGGTACTGTGAAGACTTACTCCTCCACAGTCACCTTATGTAAGATGTTGAGAAGATAGGCTACTAAAGTTACCACAAACAACAATGATTCCTGGGGGAACAGTCGACAGTCTGATCCACATGCAAGGGCAGGGTATCTAGTCCGAAATCAACTTGAGAGGCTTCTACTCATCATTGTGGGTATACCTTCAAGCGACCCTCGTAATACATGCAATCTCTACATCGAGATCAACAAAGCAGGGTGAGTAACTCTGTCAATCTCAATGCGACCTCAGGTTTGACCCTTGTGTGAGAAGGGCTTCCCAGGACGAAATGTTGCAAATGGAATTTGACACTCCCTATCACAAGATACTATTGTGTGTTTTGCGCTTTGGAGAGTGTGTCTCACTGCCTATTCCAAAGCTCTAGTCTAGCTAATGTTGGTGAAAAAAAGCCCTAGAAAATGTTACTAGTTGAATTTTAAAGTTGCACAATATTATTAAAGGCCGTTGTTACGCAAGAGGGAGACGAAAATGAAACCAATGTTGTGTAAGACTTTGACCCAACAATGCGTAAATAGAAATGAATGATACAAACTTTCGTTCGATGAATTCTATCTACAGTAGGGAAAAATGAGTTTTCTGGAACAATGCAAACTACGATGTACGATTCTCTTTTTAAATGTAGTATCAAACAATCATTGACAATGTAAATTCACTATTTGTTCTCTTTCAAGATTTAACGCCAATATTTTCTGAATAAATGATTGCTTAAAAGAAAGGACTTTAATTTCTTTTTTTAGAAACCAAAAAATAGGGATGGAACTAAGAAAAAGTAAGCAACCAATGAAAATAAAATACTCAACAAACACCCAAATCGATCTTTCAATGGAGATAAAAAAAATGAAAAATTGACAAGGAAAAGTCTCTTCAAATGCACATGGACAAAGAACTTTCCAAGTAGCAAACAATCTAAAAGGACAATTAATCCCAACTTTTAATCCAATCAAAGACTTTAGACCAAACAAGCACTCAGATTTCAGAATCAAAGATTATACCCTTGTTGATAAAAGGTCAAGAAGTAAAAAATGGGAAAAAATGATTAAGAAGAGTTTTCGATCTTCGGAAACCAATCAACCGCAAAATTTGAAGTCAAGAAACAGTCAAACACTGGCAAAAGAAGTTCTTCCCAGGTAAAGAAACAAATCTGGGCATTAAAAAAACACAAAAAGACCTAATCCAAAACTTTTACAAATGAGTTCGCAGCCTAGTAGTGGGGTACAGTGCGAAAATTAGGAATTCTTGCAGTCTAGACATTGGCAGGGTGCGAGAAGGTCGCATTGGACTGAACAGTAGGGTGTAAAAATCAATGGTTCTCGTAGGCTATAGAGAGGTACAGTGCGAGAAGGTTTGTAATCAAAGAGAATTTGGAAAAAGGACAAAAATTTTGAGTGAACTTCTAGGTCCAGAGAGTCTATATAGGTCTCCTACAGACTCAGAGACTGGTTGGCAATGAAAAAAGTACGCTAAGAGCAAATGGGCAACAAAAAACCACAAAATGAGTCGTATCCCCAATGGAGTCACCAATTTTGTTATAGGATAAATCGGTATATGCGGACATTAACAGATCTCCCTAGATCCACCTAGATCTAGAACAAAACAGGATAGGACAAGACATGACACTTCCCCTAAGTTACAATCATTGAATTTGTCATTGAAGAAGGAATAAGTGACGTACCTTTAGATATCGCTTCTTTATGTCTTTGTTGTCCCTGCTTTGTTTTGTTAGCCTTGTGATATCAGATCTACAACGACACAAATCGACCTCTTCCTTGAGAAACCTTTCATTATATAGGAGAAGGAGAGATGGTTAAAGGGATGAGGATGATCCCACTAAATTTGAGAAGTCACTAGGATGCCAACCATGCGAATGCCAACTCATTTTCTAGAAGATCCTTTTCTAGAACCTTCGTAACCTCTTCTCCCTTTTAAGCTTTGAAGCAGGTTCACACCCTACTTATAGAGCAAACTGCAAACATCTCGCAATCCAAGTATAGAGTAGTCTGCGAGAATCAGGGTTTCTCGCACCCTACAATACATGTAGCCTGCGAACTCATGTTAAAAATATGTTTTGTAGAAGAAGACAACAGTCACTTTTCTCAGGCAAAAGGTCCTTATGAGAGTCTGAACCAATGTTACAAGAACTGAACCGGTCATGCGTGTTCACACCCTACTCTATAGAGCAACCTAAACATCTCGCATTCAAGTATAGGGTTGTCTATGAGAATCAGGGTTTCTCGCATCCTACAATACATGTAGCTTACGAACTCATCTTAAAAATATGTTTTGTATTAATAACACCACTTTTCTCAAATGTCCTATGAGAGTTCCGAACTAATGTTGAAGAATCGAACCGGGTCATCATCCTGGCCGACCCCAAACCGAACCGGACCGGAACCGGAATAAAATCGGATCAAAAAACCGGTCCCTAAAAATACATAAAATATTCAAATTCTTTTGAAAACGTAATACATATTCATGTGCATCCATGTGAATCTTTGTCTTCTTCCTTCAACCACTCTTCTCTCCGCCCAGTGCCTACAAATAAGACAGAGGTTGGTGTGTAGATACCATTGTCACGGACACGGCGATAAAGAGAAGAGTTCAATAAAAGAATTTATACTTGAGTGAAGGGTGCTTTTTTACTAGGGTCGGGATGTAAGAGTTCAACAATTAATGCCACCAACATCAAGGTACATAAAGGGTATGGTGCCCTTGATTAAATGTCAGCCATACCCTCTTACATGATAGGAATCCAAGTGCATTGGGTAACTCCCGTCAATCTTGAAATCTTTGAAAAACCGTTAAGTCCGAATTTTGAATGGACCTAAAATTTACTCTCTCCTCCATATGAAGTCCAATGAGGTTGGAACCACTCTCAAACATCCCAAACAATTAATGGTGGCCAGCAAAAAATTACTCAAGAGAAGCCAAAATGAGTAGTGTGAGTGAAAGAGAGGGGGTGGGGTTGGCTTTATCGCTTCATTAGGGGCTCTAAACAATTTTAGCCTTCCCATGCCCCCAACCCCTAATTCTTTTTTTAAAAAAATAAAAATTCCTTTACTTTTCTCTGTCCTGTGTCTCCTTAGTAAAACCGGAAATCTGCACTCTTAACCGGGGTCTAAAGCGGTTTGAGGGGCCAGTTTGAACCGGGTCGTGGTTCTGAATCGGTCGGACCGGCCGGTTTTGGCGGTTCCGGTCCCATTCCATGGTAACATTGGTCTGAACACATAAATGTAGAGACATCAGCAGAGTGACCAAAAATAATGTGTAACAATAGCATCTCTTGAGGTCATATTGCATCAAAAGAAGGGAAGTGCACTCTACAGCCCAGTGTGTGGATGGGATGTAAATATAAAAATCTTGCAATGCTAATCAACCAAAATGAAAGGTGTTGAAGTCCATAAGGTAAAATGGAAAAATGAAAACCAACATAATAATACATCAGAATAAAACCAGCATAGATCCATCATAAGCCTCGATATTTTAGACTCCAATTTGCTCTGCTGAATTTCTTTTTCAAATACCTGTCAATGCTTAATAGATCTGGGGTTAAAATGGATCTATGTCAGTGGAGTAATAATTAATCATGAATGGTCTCCATAGACATTGTTTTCATAGCAAGGTTTTGACATTGTAGATGGTTGACAAACAAGAGGGAATGGGCTAGTTTCGTAGTTCCGGTCTGAGTGGAGGGTGTGTTGGTAGGCAGGGAACAACTGTTGAATCTGTTTTTAACACATTTAATTTCAGTTTTAGGTTTTTAAATTTTATGGTATTAAGTCTAAAATATCACAATTGTAATTTGAAGTTGCTCTATTTTACAAGCAATTTTTTCAATAATGATAGCTTTGGTAATGAGAGTACTTGTTTGAACTTTGTAGAGAACTAGTGGATTGAGTATTTTAATAATATATGGATGATTTGCAAGATAAATAGTAGAATTATTTTTAGTCCGGTGGTCTACCTCGAGTGGTTGGAATGCTGAGCTTCATGTAGGGGGTCTTGGGGATGAGTCCCTGGGCTGGCTGCCTCTATTGCATGCCTCACTTGTTGTATTTGCCTGGTCAGGTGCTGTAATAAGCACCAGTTGGTTTGCTCTGGGTGAATGCGTGAAAGCGCCGAGGAGTTTTCCCGCGAGGTGTTCCTTGGAAACAAATAGTAGAATTATTTTCATTTTTTGGTTGTAAATTTTAATTATCGTCAATGAATGTATATTATGTAAGGAAACAGTAAATGTAATTAGCTTTTACTTATGCTCTTGATTGCTTTCGTTATAATCTAGATTAGTGTTTATTGATTATGGCATCTGAACTCCTCAAGTTTTAAAAATATTTATTTATTTCATACTCATTTAGATTTGAGAAGTACATAGCTCCATGATGACATTCTTATACATTGTTTTATTGTCCTTATGTGGCTTTGAAGCTTCCCAAAATATTTTATTTCAGACTTATACTGGTGTTTCAAGCTTCCTTTAACGTTTCTATTTTACTTTCTTTTAACAGGTCCATAATAGCGTGGTCAAGGCAATCTATGATGGGTCACAGTTTGTAGACTCAGTGTCAGAAGGTGAGGAAGTTGGTATTGTGCTTGAAAGTACTAGTTTCTATGCGGAGCAAGGAGGACAGGTACATTCCCTATGCTTGCATGATAGTTTATCAATAGTTGCAAGGTCTTCCTTTAAATTCATTATTACCCTTGTTAGTGATAAAAATTTGGTACCAATTGGAAAAGATCACAAAAATCAATGAAATAATTAAGAGTGATATTGTCTATCGCTTTTTCCAAGACAAAATGGTATTATTTACTTCAGGCAGAAATTTAAATGTACATTAATATTTGCCTTTAAGCACTCTAAAGGTCTCTGCCTCTCTGCTGTGCCCTCAAAACGGAACTAAACACAAAAACTAGGATAAGTGTTCCCCATATTCTCCTATTACATGCTGTCTTCATTTTTCTCTTGCGTTTTCTGGCAATTTTGATCAACAAACAAAACAGAACATTAACTCAAGAAAATTAACATATAGATCATAAAACATAAAACCAGAGATTTGCTCTCTTCATTCATTAACTTTTTTTGATCTTCCCAGAGTTGGAACTTTAGGCATATATAGACCTCTTGCACGCTGGATGAACTGTGTCATTCCTTGCTTCCTTTGTTCTTTTTAAGAAGCTAAACTCACGAATAACCATAAAGCATACAACTCAGCCCTATTGTTTGTACCTTCTGCCAGAGCAGCTTTAAAGAAAATCTGTGATTGTCCTTCAGAAATAAGACAGCCACAGAGTTACATATTCCCGGGGATCCTTGACATGCTCCAACCAAAAAACCCCAGCATAAGATTTATCGATTTCTGTTTTTTTAAAGATTTGTGGAGCCTTAATTTTACCTGGTTTCCACACTCATCCATATACATAGCTTATTTGGTGAAAAGCCTGGATAGTTTACATTTCCTTGTTTTGAAAAGTTATTTCATTCCTAGCCACCACAGGGCCAATGATACAATCCAAGGCATTGCTCTGCACTCTTCTAAAGACTTGTGCTTTAACCGGTTTCCCAGACATAAGACCATAGATTCTCATATCCAGTTTGCTTTTTTTCCTGGTGGATTCAAAGCCTCTGTCCTAACTTCTTTAGTAAAGGGACATTGCACTGGGATATGATGAATTGATTCCTCCTGTCTTTTACAAAGGATGCATCTATGTAGCCCCTGCCAGATCCTTTTCTTGCAATTGTCCCAGGTCAAGACTTTATTCGATAATGCTAACCTCAGAAATAATCTTGTTTTTAATGGCGCTTTTATTTTGCAATTGGGCTTCCACAACCACTTCTGTTCACCTTCTTCTTCCTCATCAGAGCTGGCTTTATATCCTAGCTGAGCTGGGCATGTTTCTGTGGAACTCTTTTTTGACCATTTGGTTAGATTCTTGTCATCTCTGAGCCTTATATCATTATTTTGTAATGTAAGAATAATTGGTTACCTTCTGCTGCTTCCCCTTCATGTAGCCCTAGTCGGTTAGCACTTTTCCAACCTTCATACCAAAGGAGAAGGTAATTGGGTCTGTGACTTCTGCCAGACTCTTGATGCCTTGCCTATTTAAAGAGTTAATTAGAGGTTTCAGAAAACTATAATTCTCTGGACAGCCTACCCAAGGATCCTCTCCAATTCTCAATTTATCACCCTTCCCCACTTTTCACACCAGCCATTTCTCTCGTAGAGCCCTTGTTAGTGCTTTGTTGAGTTTTGGGTACCTTGAAAGTGGTCCCCATGTGTTTAAGTGAGTCTCTAAACACAAAGGGGGGGAGACTATCACCCTTGTACTCCTTTAATTTTTATGATTCTAATTTCACTTTGACTTTAGAGATTTAAGTCAAAAGTGAAATATGTCACTTAAGTCATTAAAGTTACAATTAATTCACAAAATGGGTGACCATTAGACATAGCAACTAAGGAAAGTGGGTTTCCTAAGTGAGATTTAGGATTAAATCTCACCCATAGATTGTGGGACTCTTGGCTAGATTTCCGGGACTTAGGCCATTGATCTTTTAGGGCTCTGGTCAAAGGGAGGCTAAAGGAGGGTATAGTGCATTTATGAGGACTCTAGTCTTCTCAATTCTGTGAGAAGAGGAGAAGAGAGGAGAAGCTCTTGGCAAATCTTGGAGGAGGAGAGGGCATGAGGTTGAGAGCATAGGGAGGAGCCATAGCTTGGGTCTAGTTCACCATGGAGAGCAAGCCATGGAGTATGGGCTTCTTCTCCTTGTGGGCTTATTATATCTAGTAGAGGGCACAAGCTTGTGGAGGTGCATCTCGAGGAGAAGATGATAAAGAAAAAGGTTGGTTACGCCTTGTGGATGGTTCCATCTTGTTGAGGAGAGGAGTTCTTGATAGTAGATGGAGGGTGCATAGCAAGGAAGGGTAAACCTTGTTATGAGTTTATTGCTTGAGTGGGGGCGCATTTGCTAGGAGGAGAGGCGTATCCTTGAGAGAGGGAGCATCCTTCTAACTTAAGGGAGGTTCTTACTTCATGGAGACGTCTCCTTCACTTGCTTAAGTGCACTCTAGGGAGTAGAGGGCACAAGGGTGAAGGAGAGGGAGCTACTTATGTTTTTTGCTTGAGAGGGGCACACCATCTCTTTGTGGGTGGCTATCTTGAGAGGGAGGAGGCTAGGCAAGGCAAGGCAAAGCAGGCAAGAGTTCAGTTGGTCAAGCAAGAGCAAAGGCAAAGGCAAGAGTTCAAAGGTCAAGCAAGAGCAAGGCAAGGCAAGGCATCGTGAGAAAGACAAAGCAAGCAAAGAGAAAGAAGGCTCACCAAGGCAAGGGTCGTCTTACTTCACAAGGCTTGTGGGAGGTCTTCAAGGAACCCAAGGCATCCGAGAGTATATTGTACTAGAAGCCACTTGTATATGTCTCTTGTATTGTACTTTTTGCTTTGAGGCCTTCTCTATATATCTGCTCCAAACTGTATTTTCTCCCCCATAGGGGTTTCTAGGGTCATGCTGACCAAAACATGTGTCAATTTCATGCATGCTTAAAAGTGTAGATCAACATTCTAAAGTTAAAAGATCTAGAGGTAGTAAGTTATTTTTTGATGTATATTGTATGTACTAACATTGAGTAAAAAAAACACTTGGGCCAGGGCACCTCAAAAAGGACACTTAACCATCAAAATATTGGGCTGAAAGTATGGACTGTTTGCTGTCCCAAAACAGCAAGGGGACAGCCACAGAGTTGAAACTTAGAGCAAAACTAAGGTCAAAGATAGACCTCAAGTTGGCAGCCCTATAGGGACCCTCAGAAATCTACAGAGCAAAAAATCCAAGGTCAAAAGATAGACCTTCTGCTAAGCAGCCTCATAGGACCCCAGAAAATCTACAGTTAGAGGGGAAGCCTTAACTAGAGTGCTTCCAAATAATAGAGATCCCCATTAATTCCTTTACTAGTAGTTTGATCCAACCGTATAATGTCAGTGGATCTATATACTTTGTGAGTATCACTTGTTTCCATAACCCTCTGTGATTCATCAACTTCACATTACTCTTTGCTCCCAAAGCTAGCCCAAAGCTATGGATGTTTTGCAAGCCCCAGTCCTCTTCATCCTTTGTTTTGCTATTTTGTTCCATTTTACTAGCAGGATACCTTTTTTTCTCTTTTCGCTGTGCATAAGAAGCTGAAGCATTTCTTCCTTATTTTTGGTAGTCTGGTATTGCTTTCAGAACTGATTTAAGCAAAGTCAATCTGCCTTTTCCCGATAACCACCTATGACAACAGCTAGAGATTCTGTTCTCTACTTTTCATAAAGCCAATTCCAGTCTCTGAATCCATAATCATTCAGCTTCAGCATGAAGCTGAGATATTTGACTACATTATCAAAATGAAAGACATTGAATGGGAGAATTTGCCCTATCTGTCTTTATTGATGTGCTTCTAGCCTACTGAATAAGACGGTAGATTTGTGGACATTTATCTCGATACTTGTTGGTCTGCAATAAAAATCTAAATTTGTTTATACCTTTCTGCTTCCATTACTGTGCCCACACCAAACAAAATGACATCAGCTACCAACAATTAGTAAGATAGGGTTAAGAACCTCCCTAGTTTAATTCCTTTTATGGCTCCATCCCTCTAATATGATTTTACAACCCTACTTAATCCTTGAGCCTCCTATAAACGGAGAAAGAATGAGGTTGGGCATCTCTGCCTTAGTGCCCTTGAAGGGAAGAAAAAACTGGATGCTCAACCGTTAATCAGCACTGCAAATGATGCTGAAGTTAAATGGTCCATAATCCAATACAACCTGAAGATTCATTTCAATATGAAGTAACATTAATTTGAGATAAAGCTAGGTAACCCTATCTAATGCCTTACTAGACCCAGTTTAAGAACCATAGTTGGTATCTTCTTTGTATTTATGTAATGTAGGCCTTCTTGGGCCGCTCCCACATTCTGTCTATCATGCAAGAAGCAAAACTGTTCTTGTGAGATAACTTTGAGAATACTTTGTTTACCCTGTTGGCTATTATTTTTGCTATTATTCTGTAGACATAATTGCACAGAGAAATTGGCCCAGTTTCTTCAAAAGCTTCAAGATTGTTTTTCTTACGGATTAGTGAGATCAAGTTCGAATTTAAGGCTCCCAAAAATCCTTTAGAGACTCTAGAGTCCTCTACTGCTCTTTGTAGCTCCTCTAACATATCATAGTATCCCAAGTAGAACTCAAGTGTCTGAAAATCTGGACCTTGACTTTTTGCCTTTGGAAATGATTCCAATATTTCTTTTAGTTTTTCTTTTGAGACCTCTGCGTCTAGGTCTTAATTTTGTTCTTCTTCAATGAGTCTCGTGAAATAAGAGGTCAATTTTACTATATCTTCAATATTAGTCCTTACTGGTTCCTGAAAAGTTCTATGGAAATCACTGACTCCTTTTTCTATCTCCTAAAATCTTCTAAGTTCCAATCCATCTATCGTTCTTATCTCCTATAATGTGGTTATGTATTTTCTATTTTTTTGCATAATTTTGAAAGAATTTGTGTTCTCAACCCCCTTTGCTGGTCAGAGAGCTCTACTTTTCATCCTCCAACATGCTTCTTCCCATTCCAAAAACTGTCATTTCCTTCCTTCTAGTTCCTTAAATTTAAATTTCTTCTCTTTAGTAAAGATTTCTTTCCTGTTACCTTCGTACATATTTTTAATATGTCCTTCAATCAACAATATCTCTTTTTGTAAATTTTGGAGGTTGTGTTGATCATTCTATTGATAACATTTTTACTTTATTTAAATTTTCTGCGAACTGAAACATAGCTGAATTATTTGAGGGACCAAGGTTTCTCCAATTTTGACAAACCAAAATTTTGAAATCCTTATCTTCCAGCAACTTAGGGTTAAATTTGAAAGGGCCAGGGGGTTTGTTTTCCTATTTTACTAATTGAAGAATTTTTGGGAAATTATCAGATGGTTCCCTCTTCCTTGACCCAAGATTTAAATTCGTCAATCTCCTCCATAACCATTTCTGACACCATAGACCTATCCATCCTTCGGATACCCCTTTAGTTCCACTCCTAAAATTTCTGTAGTCAGGCACCAGCTTTATGGGTTCAACATGACAGAGACCTTGTTCTTCAAGGTTATTGGAAAAGTAGGCTACCAAAGGATCCAATCTGGCATTTACTCCCCATACGTCTTCTGTTATTAGGGTAATGTTTAAAGCTCCTCCTACAATGACATTGGTTGCTTGGAAAAGTATGTTGGTTACTTAGTTGGTCCTTTCTGTCCTAATATGGACCATAAATATTGATAATGGAAAACGAATTTTCTAGTTCCTTTGACGGTGACTGACCATAGTTCGGTCTGAATTCCTACATTTAGAAACGATGATTGCATGAGATTTAGGGATTCATCCCATCACACTAGTATATCCCCAGAGCTGCCATTAGAGCCTAGGGATTGGGAATTCTAGTCTTTTAGTATGGAGTACATCATAGCTTCAACGTTCTTCCCTTCACACATTGTCTCTTTAATCAAAACTTCTTCGGGCTTGAAAATAGAAAGCATTTTTTTGAGGGGATAAATTATTATGGGTGCCCCCCTACCCTTCATACATTTAAGGAGATGATGATCATGATTCTAGCCTCATGTAGGCACTCCTTGCTATAAGGCCCCCCTTGATTGTCTACTGTTTTCTTCCCATGATTTCCTTCTCAACTTTCATTTTAGCTAACGAGAAAAAGGATTTCCTATCCACTGTTGATGTTTGCCTAGAGTCTGAGGCTAGACCTCCCACTATACCCTTCTCTTCCTTATGTAGGATCTCAACTTATATCTTGGAGATTTTCTCCCTAAAGGTTATGCTTTCGATAAGACGAACATACTCAATGGACCACTAGCCATATTAGTTGCACAAAACCCTTGAGGTTTAAGTTCCTTTTTTTCCATTGAGATTCCTTTATTTTGGAGTGGGCTTCTTTCTTTTAAGGAATTATAGGTTAGATAGTAAAATGCTATCTTCTAGTTTATGGGGTTGAATTGCACCACTTTAATGGGATCCTTCAAGTCCATTATATTATTTGATAAGTGGAAAGAACTAGAAATTTTCAACATACCTTTGACTTGAGTGGCTTGGAATTCATTACATTCTCCCCAAGCTACCTTCCCATTCAGTTTTGAATCATTTCCCTTCGACAATGGAACAAATTTTGGACTCCCTCGCCACTTCTATTGACAATTTTTCTCGAGTCCATGACTCTAACATGCTCCTTTATGTTATTAGAATTTCCAAACCTCCATATCCTTCTTTGTAGGGGAATCTACCTATGAATAGACTAAATGTTAACTTTTAGGGTTGCTCCAAAAGAGTTTTCACCTAGCTAAGAGAGTGCTAGGTCTCCTATCCCATGGGTAAGCCTATGTACATAAGGGATGGCTCACTTTTGGGTGATACTTGACCTTGACCTGCTACAATTAGAAAGCAAACTTAATAAACTAAATTAACACATGCAACTGCATGCACCCACTTTTACTTAACTGTGAAATGACATGCAAATTGTTTGACGCATGCACATTGTGGGAAGTTATGTGCCCTCAATAAAAGTATTGGTTCACCATGTAGTCTACTCTACTGTTGTGCCCTCATTTACAAACCACCATGTCGCATGGAAACCAATGCAGTATGATTCTACTAATACTATCACACATGTCTATACAAAACTTATGTAACTTCTATTGTAGTATGTACTTGTTCCAACACCTTCTTTCATGAACTGTTCTCTATCCATGCCTGTACCTTTTTTTGCCACATCTACACCTAGGACTTGGAAACATTTTTAAAGATCCCACAAACTAACACTCCCTCTTATTAAGAAAGGTTCTCTGGTAAACACAAGATGCTTCCTTTATATTTGGAACCTCGGCTATGCTCGAGGCTAGGTCAAATAGTTGACCACCAACGAACCTAAAGAAACGTGAACCATGATCATTGTTTCCTTCTGTACTCTGAGCTCTATTTAGAATCTTCAAGGTGAAAAATATCCTGTACATGAAACATTGCATCAATGGCTTGCCAAACTTCTGTGTCTTTCATGCCATCTTGATTGGTCAACATCTTCTTGCCAAGACAAGTGTATTAGATCTATCAAATAATGAATTGAAATATGCACTAAACTTAGAAAAGCCCAACATGAGTACAAACTCATTGCTATTGAAATCCAAAAAGGTGGTAACGATCAGCCCATCCGTGGAAACCCTCAGAGAATCCTTCACAACCGAGTAGTCTCATTAAGGTTAGCTCCTGCTTGTTATGAAGTGAAGGCACATCCATCATGGCTTCTTGCCATACTTGCTCAACTAGATCTTCAAGTAGCTTGTAAGGTCACATCTTAAAAATCTATTGCCCAAAACTTCACTCGCATCCATGTCTGTTGTCTCTAATGGTGACTTGCTGACCATCAAACTCAACCAAAGACTTTACATTTGTCAAGCAAGAAACTGAAAAAAGACTCTTCATTAACTTAGGAACATTTAAGATGATAGAATCTAGCTCAAAAACATCGCTCAAAGGCATATGGAAAGATATGGAACGCAATCCCTTCGCACAATACATCGCGACATCACCAACTCCACCTGAAATCCTCCCTCTTGCTCTTGAAACTTGTTGCCTTAATCGTTTTTCATAAGTCATATGTTTAGAAGCTTTAACGTCCACATACCATCCAATACTTGAAACTGTGTTCATGGAAAGAAACGACATGATAGCGAAGGTATGTTGATTTTTGTAGCTTTGGTAGGTATTACCACAAGAGGCCAAGATTTGAAGCATATGGGAAAGTGTTTTGGCACCAAATTAGACTTTCATTTCAATGAAAATTCCCTTGGATTTGTGTTGAGGCTTCATGGGTTTGGTGGTGGAATTGGTGGGTTTGTGTTGGGGCTTCACACCCACAAGAAAGTCTAATCTGATGTTGATTTATGGAAGGGACCTCTATGTTGTTTCCCAAAAATTGTATATAAAGGAGAGAAGTCAATAGACATTTCATAATTGTGTAGAGTGTGTCGAGACATCACGGAGTTAGCATAAGTGGAAGTTTTGCACTTGTGCCAAGGAGCCTGGCCATGCTAAAGGGAACAACTGTGAACTCCGCAAATCTGGCCTAGGGAAGAAATTGTACAAGTGGAGAAAATCATATGGAAGTGTATGTAAAGTTTCTTGCACATGTATGTGGGTCAAAATGGAAACAATTGTGTATGTACACAGGTTCAAGGAAGGACCGTCATGTATGTCAGTACATGTTCTTCTGGGCAAGAGCAGGTCCGTACAGGATGACATCAACAACAATACAAGTGACGTCAGCAGGTCGTACAGGTGGTCTACAACAAATTTGTGGGGAGAGGAAAGTTTCCAGGGATTTGCTAAGGTTTGGTTCTCTGATTTTTCTGGTTATTGGAGGGACATGGTTTGTCCTCGATTTTGGTGAAATTGTGTTGGTCGAGGGCTAGTTTTTCCCTCAGATTTATGAATTTGATAAAAGTCACAAACATAAATTTGTGTCTTATGTGTATTACGATTCATCTTGATCTTGTTGTTTCCATTGCTATATTTTCAATCAATAATTTTCAGTGTAAAATTGTTAGTGACAACAACTAGGGTTCATTGTTAGTCCATTCCCAAGCAATTTTCAGATTTGAAAATTAGTTAGATAGACTTGAATGTGAAAATTGACAAGATAGTATCAAGCATGGTAGTGAACTCGTTCACACCTGAAGCTTCTACACTTGTTGCAAATTGTAGCTGGTGTTGCATGCCCTTTACCTTTTTGCTCTTAGGACATTGAGAAACATAATGACCGTACTTGTTGCACTTGAAGTGCTAGATATGACTCTAAGTCATTTTTCCCTTGACGTGAAGAATGTGATTATTCCTCCTAGCTCTTTTGACCCCTCTGAGGTCCTCCTTCCTTACCTGCTCTCCCCACCTTCCTGATGGTGGCTAGGTCTAGTAAATCATCCTCATCCTGGTAAACTTGTTGAGACTCTTTGTAGTCTCATTTCCTCTTCAATGAAAGCATCCTACAACTTCTCAAAGTCAGGTAACTTCTCTCAACCACATATAACTTGCACAAAGTTGTGCCATGGTGGACTAAAGCCATTAAGAGAAATCCGAACTAGCTGATTATTCTCAATTGTGTCACCAATTGCAACAATCTCATCTTTCAACTTTGCTATATTCATGAGATAGCTTGCTATTGTATCTGTTTTGCTCATGTAGGTAGTGGTGAGCTTGTTCCTCAGAATCATCTTAGTGGATATGTTCACAGTTTGGTGCAGGGTTCACAAGGTAGCAAACATATTTTTGGCAATTTTTTTCTTGAGCATATGAGGATTAGGTGATCCTTCACCGAATCCATTAGCATTTGCTTCCACACTTACTACCTCTTTTGTGTTCTTCTTTATCTTTGGAATCTGTAGGTGGTGAAACCACCTTCTCCACAAGGTACCATAAGTCTATCATTTCTAGGAGGTTATACAATCTCAACTTGCACGACACAGAGTTGAGGCTGCCTCCAACAAGTAACTTTCTCACACATTGGGAATGGCCATTACTACATCTCCACTAAATAACCTTCAATCTCCATTCACTAGATCAACTAGGGTTTCACACCACACAACCCTTCTCAAGTCCACGTGTTGATCACTGGCACAGATCTTCTTCAGACACTAAACCATGTTGAGATTTGGGTACCAAGAAAAGTGGTCCCCTCAGGTTCCGGGGAGTCTCTAAACACAAAGGGGGAGACTATTTCGCTTATTACTTTACTCTCTTTATGTTCTAATTTCACTGACTTAGAGTTTAAGTCAAAGTGAAATATGTCACTTAAGTCATTAAAGTGACATTTAATTCACTTTGTGGGTGAGTTAAAGGACATAAAGCAACCAGAATGCTTCCTAAGGAGATTTTTGATTAAATCTCACCCATTGATTAGACATGGTTAGATAGGATATAGGCCATTGATCTTTTAGGGCTGGGCCAAAGAGAGGCTAAAGGAGGGAATAGAGCAAAGATGAGATTCATCCACCTGAGTAGATTTGAGAGAGAGGAGGAGGAGAAGAGCCTTTGGGCGCATATCTTGAGGAGGAGAGGAGCACATGAGGCCAAGGCTTTAGAAGGAGCCATAGCTTGGTGGTAGCTTGCATGGAGAGGCTTCAATGGAGGAGTGGGCTACATCTTGAGGAGGGGCGCATTCATCTTGAGTCGGGGTGAATTTGTTAGTGAGGAGAGGTGCATCTTGAGGAGAGGGCGCATCTAGGTTATGGGAGGTTCCCATCTCTTGGAGGAGACTCATTCACCATTGTGAGACACAATCTAGAGTGTAGAGGGCGCAAGAGTGAAGGAGGGTGCACACTTGTAGAGTTTTGCTAGAGGAGGGGCACACTTGAGCAATAGTGCGCACCATCACTTGGAGGGTGTAGAACTTCAAAGTCCTATCACCGTCTCTTATCCGCCTTTGACCGCTTAAGACTCTAAGTTTCTTGTCAAGCCATAAGTTTTAATTGGCTGCTTTATAACAGCCAACAGTAAGTCTAGTTTTGCTGATGTGTTATGGAAGTATGTATGTATTTTTCATAACATAAAAACTACTTGCAAGTAGTTTTTATGTTAGGAAAAATACATACATGCTTACCAGCCAATAACAACACATCTAAACTATCTTTTACCGGAATATGACAGATCTAAGAGCTAATAAACAGCCTCTAAAATGCATGTGTAGACACAGTATTTTTTGGTCAAAATGACCCTAGATAAACCCCCCTGGGGAAAACCTGTTTTGAGATATAATGTATATAAGAGGTAGAGCTAATATCTTTTACAAGAGAACAAATACAATATGAACCTCGGTACAATAGCAACTCCGTAATGAAGAAGATATCCAAGCTCTAACTGTATAATAAAATGGATGGTGCGCTCTCCTCAAACCGCCAGACCGCCTAATCCAACTAAGATGCCAATGTAAAACCCTCCATTTGTGAATGATCCGGTGGTCACTCAAGAATCACATCAATGAAACCTGATGGCTAGAAATCCCTCCAAAATAAATAGCCCGCCAAAGCCATGCTACCTCCTCCTCAAGAATCCCTCTAATAAAAATAAGTATGCAGCCGCCTCGTCGCCCAGAAGAAAGCTAGCGGCCCGGCCTTCCCTCACCTCATGCACAAACCTCATGCTCATAGAATCTCCAAATCTCCTCCTCTCATGAACAAAAGCCTCATGGAACAATGCGCCCATCCTTGGCTCTTTTGCCCCTCTTTAGGCAAGAATAGGGAAACCTAGATTTGGATGGATGAGATCATCCCAAATCAAAGGATGAGATCACTCCACATAAATCTAATCTCAAAACCCACTTTTGGTTTAATTCCCTAAGTCTACTCATGTCTCCTCAAAATCACCAAAAAGGTAATTTAATGTTCACTTTTGCCAAAAGTGACATAATGTACTTTAACCAAATTCAAAGTACAAATAGACATAAAGTACTAGGAAAAAGTGCCAAATAACTTTCCCACATGTGATAAGGAGGGAAAACACATGGGCAACACCTCCTCAGGTACAAAAATCAACACTCCCTCTTACCGAGAAAGGTGTTCCTCACCAAGCCCATCTTGTCTCTGAAGAAGACATGCTTTCCCCGTGGCAGGGCCTTGGTGAGAATATCTGCAACCTGATCATCTATCAGAATGTACTATAACTGAACGACCCCTCTCTGAACCCAATCTCGGATGAAGTGGTATTTGATCTCAATGTGCTTCGACCGGTCATGAAACACTGGATTCTCAGAGAGTTTTATGCAACTCTGATTATCACAATGAATCACGGTCGGAGCCATCTCCTGTCCAAATAACCCAACCAACATCTTG